>JAODAL010000304.1:0-342048 GCA_025379985.1 Phyllomedusa bahiana | reverse complement strand
TGTCCTTCCAGCGCGTACGCGCCGGGTAGAATAAAAGTGAATGGGAGCCAGCAGTCAGTGTTTTAGAAGTACGCGCTAGCGCCACAATACGTCATGTGAACATACCCTAAGAGTTTGGGCATCCACTTGACAAATGAGGTTCCATGTGGATAAACGTATAGTTCTGCATCTGTGTACTATTAATCTGCAGGCATCATATGTTCTTTGGCTGGGGCGTCAATCTGCGGCACTCCAGCTATTGAGAAACTACATCTCCCATATTGCCCTCTGTTATAGATTATATAAATGCATGATGGGCGTTGTAATTTCCCAACAGCTAGTGGGCCGCAGTTTGACACGATGTTCTAACTCACAGGTGTCAAACTGCCGGCCCTCCAGCTGTTGGGAAACTACAACTCCCATCATGCATTTGTATCATCTATAACAGCGGGCATGATGGGAGTTGTAGTTTCCCAACAGCTGGAGGGCCGGCAGTTTGACACCCCTGTTATAAGGGGTAAAAAACTGGGAGAAATCGCTTGTTGAGAAAGATCTAGGCGCTCTTGTAGATCATAGATTACAGAGCAGCACAATGTCAATCAGCAGCCTCTAAGACCAATAAGATGTTGGTGTATATTAAACGAGGCATGGGCTCGCGGGACTGGGATGTAATGTTTTTTTTTAAACCAAAATTAAGTTTATTTAAGAAATATGCAGGAAATACATCATCAGTAGAAGGAAGTAGCATATATAAAAAAAAACAGATACAGATATATAATTTCGTCATTCAATTATATCATCCAATTAAGGTTACATCAAAGAATTAGTACGAAAAACTGGGATGTAATGTTACCGCGGTATAAAGCATTGGTGTGGCCTCATCTGGAATATGCTGTTCGGTTTTGGGCTCCAGTTTATAGAAAGGATGTAATGTAGCTAGAGAGAGTGCAAAGACAAGCAGCCAAACTAATATGGTGCATCTTAGTTATGAGGAGAGGTTAAAATAATTAAACTTATTTAGTTTTGAGAAAAGACGGCTCCGGGAGGACATGATTAATTTATATAAGTATATAAATGGCCCCTACAAAAAGTATGGGGAAAAGTTATTTCATGTAAAGCCCCCTCAAAAGGGGAGCTCCCTCTGTATAGAGAAAAAAAAGATTCAGTATCGAGAGGAGAAAAGCCTTCTTTACCATGTTAACTGAGAATCTGTGGAAAAGCCGCCTGAGGAGCTGGCACAGCAGGAACAGTTGAGGGCTACCAAAAAGACTTAGATAACTACTTACTACTCAACAATATTAATACTTATGTAGCCATATAAAATGTCTAGATCCAGTCTAATGGCAATTTTGGCATCAGGAATAAAATCTTCCTTTTGGGCAGATTGGTTCTTGCCTTATGGGTTCCAAGTCTTCATCAATGGAGGAAACAATTCCCTATCTCCCTCCCTTCATCCAAATCTTTCCCAACCCTTGGATGAACTTGAAGAACATATGTCTTTTTTCAACCGTACTAACTACATAACTCTGTATATGGCAAGCAATAACAGGACAGCCATTATTGTACTCTGTTCTGCAATATATTAGTATTGCAGAATGGAGTAAAAGCGATTGCACCCTTTAGTGGTCAAGTCCCCTAAAAGGACTAAAAGAAAGAAAAGAAGAGTTTTAAAAATAAAAAAATAGAAGTTCAAAACATCACCGCCGTCAAAATTGCTCTTTTTTTGGGTCATTTTGCGTTCCCAAAAAATTGGAACAAAAAGTGATAAAAAAAACCAGGTATCCTAAAATGGGACCAAAACTACACTTCAGCCTTCATCAAACCAAACAAAAAGTTATTGGTCGCAGGAAAAGGCGCTGTAGCGCAAATTTAAAAATGAATAAAAGTTCTTATTTTTTTAAAGTACTAAAACATAACAAAAGCTCTACAAATTTCCTATCACCGGAATCCTACCGACCCGAAGAATCCAAATAACCCATGCAAAAATATCGCAATTGAGGGGGTTTTTTTACATTTGTCCCCCACATGGAATTTTTTGGGTTTTTTCCTGTACATTACATGATATGGTTAGTGGCACCATTGTGTCCCTCATAGGGTGTGTAGACGGAAAAGTAAAAAAAAAAATTATGGCTCTTGTAAGGTGAAGAAGTAAAAACAAAAGCCTAAAATCTTAAAGCGTTAAAGAGGTCTATGGAGGACTTTACATTCCTGCCCCATATCGTACATAAATAGGCTGTCCAAAGAATATAACATTTTAGAAAACATCTTGGGAGAGATGTTAAAATGTGCAGAGACCACAGTCTTCTGCTTATATAAAGCAGCGCTGCAGTATAAAGCATGAGAGAGTTACAGAAAAAGATTAAAGGGGTTGTCTCACTACAAGGATTGATTTTTATGTTGAAGATCTTGCAAAAACAAGTCACTTTGCAATATATGTCCATTAGCAGTGTCCTACCTATTCCTAGACATCCCCTCTTGTATGGGCTGCATCAGCTCCTCGGGTTGCTATGGCTACAGACCTGTTTGATCTCTCCTGATAAGCTGTCAGCACTGGTCGATATAGCTACAGACCTGTTTGATCTCTCCTGATAGGCTGACAGCACTGGTCGCTATAGCTACAGACCTGTTTGATCTTTCCTGATAGGCTGACAGCACTGGTCGCTATAGCTACAGACCTGTTTGATCTCTCCTGATAGGCTGACAGCAATAGTCGCTATAGCTACAGACCTGGTGTCCTCAGCAGGAAAGTAGTAGCCAGTAAACACGCCCCTGAATTCAAAAAGGAGACAAAACAGGACTGAGGTGAGATAAATCAATGTAGTGAGACGACCCCTTTAAGGGAGCAGTGTAATTGGAAATGAGACAGATCATAGATTTGTGACTCCCGCAGACTACACTGAGTACTGCAGCTGACCTTGAGCCATTGATTTTAGCAGCCAAACAGCTACTACTGAAGAGAATAGATAAAAGGTAACGATCGCCAACAACTCTCTAAATCATATAAGGACCAACTTACCCTTGTGCTTTAATTATAAGACCATCTGAAGTGATAAATAGGAGATTGGTTGCATGTGGATGCATTATGGGAGGGAGACGTGTCAACATCAGTAGATCATCACGTAGAATGCTTTTACACAAGGCGGTGTAATGAATTCTAATGATATATTTGCTGTGATTATGATCTATGTACTTTTTTACGGGATGGACCAAGCTCATTTCTCAAGAGGAATCAAGAGGAAAGCTTTTTAGCAATATATTTACTTGAGCGAATTACTTAGCTGGTAATTACGTTTTGATTAATTGATTAATTACGAGTTAATTTGAGATCACCAAATAAGTTGTGATGAGCAAAAGACAGTACAAAACACTACGTGGACATCATTTCACAAAAAACTAAGTACAGTGCATTCTGGGTAACGTAGTCTCATTTACTGTTCAAAGGGACAATTCTTAAAGGGGTTGTCCAGAGAAATCATTTTTATTTTATATTTAGCACACTGCTGGCCGCTGAAAATAAAAAAAGTTATACTCACCTCTGCTTTTACCTCCAATTCAGCACTGTGCCGTCCTCATGCTCTGCCGGTCTTCTGTTTCCTTCCAGTCTTGATTTCAAAGGGACATCACTACTGCAGCTGCTGATCGGCTGCTGAGGTCACTTGCCATTGGAAGTAACTGCTCCAAACAGTGACGTCGGCCAATAGCAAACAACTGCTGCAGCGGTGATGTCTCATTGGAATCAAGATGGAAGAAAACAAAAGACATCAAAGTGCTGGACCCAGGCAGGGCCATCTTTTCCATTGGGCACACTAGGCAGTTGCCTAGGGGCCCCACAAGTTTGGGGGCCCCAGGTGCTCTATGTATGTCCCAGGAATACAAGAAACATACCCTGGATCCCTTGGATGGCTTTGCTTATTCAACTGTTTGTGTGTTTTTAGGACTTACAAACAGTTAAAAACCATTATGGCGAAGGGAGCCGAAGGCTCCCTGTCCTGCAAATAGTCTTGTAGGGAGCCTCCTGCCAGTGTCCAGACATAAGTGGTGTGATAATATGATGTCATTTATTTGGGCAGAGCATACAGCAGCGTTATGCCCGGGGGCCCATAATGCTGTTAAGACTCTGGATCCACGGAAAGAGGAGTATGCATTTTTTTTAATTTTCAATGGGCAGCATTATGCTAGCGATCAATATGTAAAGGGAAGCTGTCAGGTGGTTTATGCTGCCCTATCTGACAGCAGGATGTGATAGAGGAGAGTAGCCGAGTTCTGTTATATATAGGGTTATATGATAGAGGAGAGGAGCTGAGCTCTGTGATAAACAGGGTTATATGATAGAGGAGAGGAGCTGAGTTCTGTTATATATAGGGTTATAGGATAGAGGAGAGAAGCTGAGCTCTGTGATATATAGGGTTATATAATAGAGGAGAGAAGCTAAGCTCTGTGATATATAGGGTTATATGATAGAGGGAGAGGAGCTGAGCTCTGTGATATATAGGGTTATAGGGTTATATGATAGAGGAGAGAAGCTGAGCTCTGTGACATATAGGGTTATATGATAGAGGAGAGAAGCTGAGCTCTGTGATATATAGGGTTATATGATATAGGGAGAGGAGCTGAGTCTGGTTATATAGGGTTATATGATGAGAAGCTGAGCTCTGTGATATTTTTAGGGTTATATGATAGGGAGGGAGAAGTTTGAGCTTTTGTGATATATAGGGTTTTATGTTTTTTGGAGAGGAGCTGAGCACTGTATATATAGTGTTATTTGATAGAAGAGAGAGAAGCGAGCTCTGTGATATATAGGGTTTTATGAAGAGGAGAAAGTGATCTCTTGATATTTAGGGTTATATTATTAGAGAAGAGAAGCTGAGCTCTGTGATATATAGGGTTATATAAGAGAGAAGAACTGAGTCTTTTAAAATATAGGGTTTATATGATAAGAGAGAAAGAAAATTTGTGATAAATGGGTTATATGATAAGGGAGAAATGAGTTTCATGATAATTTTGGGGGTATTTGATAGAGGAGAGAAGCTGATCTCAGTGATATATAGAGGTATATGATAGAGGGATAGAAAGCTGAGCTCAGTGTATATGGGGTTATGATAGAGGAGAGGAGCTGAGATCTGTGATATATAGGGTTATATGATAGAGGAGAGAAGCTGAGCTCTTTGATATATAGGGTTATATGTTAGAGATGATTCTCTGCTTCATACATTCTCTACTTGCTAGAAGACTTTCTTGATTCTCTTGATAACAAAGTAACTTACTGTTGGGAACCCCAGCGATCAATCACAATCTGTGTGGAGATCTGGTTGTAATAGTTTAATTTGTCTACAGCGCCACCACTGGAGAAAAAAAAGCATTACACAATTCTCATTCGAATCATTGGTTAGTCTGTGTAATGAAGGACAGAACAGGTCCTCCATAGAGAGAAACACTCTTGTAACCACTCTCTACTCACATGATCCTAAACAGAGGACGGTCCCTATTATTGCAAAATTCCCATACAGAGTATATGGAAACTTGTTTTAAAAACTGTTCATCCACCCTTACCTTCCCTCACAGCTGGGTTTCTTCCAAGATTATCCCATATCAATTTTTGGATAACAAAACACACCTAAGACCTAAGGGCTGTTTTTATGTCGTGAATACCAGGTCTGTCATCTCCTCATTCTCTGAGGCTAGGAGCCGGCCACACACCCAGAAAAGCGGAGAACACCCCTTTAAACATTTTCTCTGCTTTGGACAATCTCTACATATTAAACAGGTCCCTTGATATAAAACTGATCAGTAAATGTTACTCGATGTGCTATAATCTGTGTGCAGCAGGTGCTCAGTGTTCCTACAGCACCCCCAAAGGGGAAGAGAAGCATTGCACAGAGCCCATTCAAATCAACTGCTTGTATAATGCAGGACAGGTCCTCCAAACTCTTTGTAAGTGCTCCTCCCTCTGGCCAAGTGGACCTCCTCTACTAAATCCGAATTTAATACATTATATGGAAATAGGTTTTCGAAATTGGACATCTTATTTAACCAAATCTGTTGGAGAAATGGGTCCTAAGGGCAAATTTATAAAAGGGCCCCCACCTACCATGAGGTATGCATCATACTGCCCCGTCAGGCTCCAGTAGTGACTGCTGCCCCTATAGCTATGTCCTTGCCTGATGGACCTGATGGTGTATAGTGTGATCTGAATTAATCATTTCTATTCCACTTCATAGATACAAGACCCTGGTAAATTAACGTTGCTCTATTAAGACAACAATTTAGAGAATTCTTTGCAATTTGAGCCACCCGCTTAATTTTAAAGGGAATCTGTCACCATATTTTTTTTTTTACTTATTAAATTAAGCCCCTGCTCCATATTCTTTTCCTCTTAGCCGTTTTTATTTCCTGATTGTAGATTTCTCTATTCGGCCGTCTATATAGGGTTGTGGGGAAGACATTCTTGCTTGCACTGCTTTAACAGCATTCAGAGAGATACTTTACAGCAGCTTCATGCACATAGGAATCTTAAGACAGATTCTGTCCCAGAGACGTCTATGAGTTTTCTAGTCATGCTCTGTGACCTGGGAAGAAATCACTGTGCAGGTTGGTGAAAGGGTGAACTGTGACATTTCCTCTTGTGACTGGTGGATCCTGTGTTATCTGTTCACACTGGTGTCATTTTGATGCTGCTTTTACTGATAATGAGCAGACACTGAAAATCTCCCTCTACAGAACAGGAAGTGTCAGACCATTATTAGGCCTAGTGGCCAAAGTGAAAACTGCAGGACTTAAGAATCAATAAAAAATACTGAAAGTGATCTGGAAAATTAAAAAAAAAATAACCCAAAATTCCTAAAAAAAAAATGTGTTTAACTTAAAAATGTGAGTTAAACAGTAAGGGGGACATGTCTGAAAACTGTCTTGGTCTAAGACTTTTCTTGTTGCCCACAGCAACCAATCAGAGCACCCTTTCATTTTTAGAGCTCTATAGGAAATGATAGGGGAACGCTGATTGGTTGCTATGGGCAACAAGAAAAGTCTTAGACCAAGACAGTATTCAGACACGTCCCTTTAAGTCATTTTTTGATGACACTTGCCCTTAAGGTACGAATTTGAAGACTGAAACTCCTTTCCAAGTCCTAAAGAGTTGATTACAAACTATTGTATATTGTGGGCAATGTCCTTGTAAGTGTTTACCTCTCAGTCCTGTCCTCCTGTCTCTAAGCAAGACAATCCGAGCAAAGATTACTCTATTACTGCCACGCGTACAACATGGTCGCTTATCGGCTTTATCCTAACAAGGCAATTATTCCTCCTCTGGAATGAGATTGCTAAGCCACTTTGTACCTTGTTAATGTTTATAGGAGAGATCGCGTCTGATATAATCCAAAATACTCCAGGCGCCCCTGGAAATGCAGCAAACTCTTACTTAAAGGAGCCGCTGAAGTGTTACGGTACAAATTGATCAACACGAGAGACGCCGGCCTCTAGATAGATCTCTACGTCTTTAAGAAATGTATTGGTGTTTGATAAATTATCAAGGTAAATGCCTTGGATTTGGAAGAGACGCGTCAGGGAACTGGCAGAAGGGGAAAAATGATGATTTGGAGTAACACTGTGCAGTCGCCAGGCAAAAAGTCATTAAAAACAGCCAGGAGGTCTCATTTTGAAAACTAGTGAAACTTGAAAAGATGTATGTGCCGCTGCCGTCTTCAATGAGTTCCATGTTTCATCTTGCTATAAAATCTCATCTCTTTCTGCCGAGTGGTGTCAGAAGCCAATCCAAATCCATCAGCGCTGTAATTCTATCCATGCACCACTGAGAGAGGTCTGAGCCTTTTCAACATTTAAACAAGCGGCTTGTAATGAAGGATATCTGTAACTGATTGAAAGTAACAAAGTTTCACTACTGCTCTCTATCTGCTAAGTAGTTATTATCCCTGGGAGCAAGGAGATGGAAGGGAGGGGAAGTCACATCCAGACACGTGGTCGGCCCCTTGGGCCCCCATAAGGGGACATGTTTTGGGTTTTTAAAGGGAATGTGTCACCAAAAAAAGGACTTATTGTCTAACTCATGTTTTTATGTTAAACACATTTCTTAAAGGGGTTATCTCACTACGTTGATTCATCTGTATGTATGAATGGCATGTGATTGGCTGCAGGGTCACATGACTGATGAACGTGATGTCATCAGCAGGTAGCACAAGGAGCAGGAGCTTTACGGGTTAGTTTTTCTTTTTTTTCACCGCCCGACCAACAGAGCTTTTTAAAACAATGAAAAAACCTTTAAAGGGGTCGTCTCACTACATCATCTTACCCCAGTCCTGTTTTCCTGGTTTCATTTTGAATTCAGGGGCGTGTTTACTGGCTTCCACTAGGCTGCAGTAGAAGCCAGGTCTGTAGCTATAGCGACCAGTGTGCAGCCTATAAACGAGAGATCAAACAGGTCTGTAGCCATAGGCCTGAGAAGCTGATGTAGCCCATACAAGAGGGGATATCTCAGAATAGGTAGGATACTGTTAACTTGTTTTTGAAAGATCTTTAACATAAAAAGCAATCCTTGTAGTGAGACAACCCCTTTAAGAATTTTTGCAATTTTTTTTAACCCTTCAGTTGACACGTTTTTTTTTTTTACTCCTTACCTTCCAAGAGCCATAACTTTTTTATTTTTTCATCTACATAGACATATGAGGGCTTTTATTTTGCAGGACAAGATGTACTTTCTAATACTGTCATTCACTGAACCATAGAATATACTGGGAAACCGCAAAAAAAAAAAAAAATCCAAATGGGGCAAAATGTGAAAAAATGTACTTGTGATATTTTTTCTGGGATTTTTTTTTAGGGCGTTCACTCTTCAGTATAAGTGATGTATTATCTGTCTTCTGCAAGTTGATACGATTCTGGCAACACCAAACATGTAGGGTTTTAGTTATGTTATAGTACCGTAAAAAGAATCCAAACATTTTCTATTTTTGAAATACGTGCAGCGGCGCAATTTTCTACAACCAATAACTTTTTTGTACTAATATTTACAGACTTGAGTGAGGGGGTATTTTTTGCGGGCTGAAGTGTACTTTTTATTGGCACCAGTTTGGAATGCATGCAAATTTTTTGATCACTTTTATTCCAATTTTTAGGGTACTTGAAATCACAGAAAAACTGCAATGTTGGCGATTGGAATTATTTTCTTCTACGGTGTTCAGCGTACGGGATAAATGATGTTATATTCCAATAGATTGGACTTTTTTAGATGCGGCGATACCAAATATGAGTAACTTGTTTGATTTTTTTTTTAAATGGCAAAAGGGGGGTGAATTGAACTTTTAATATATATATATATATATATATATAATATATATATATATATATATATATATATATATATATATTATTTAGACTTTTAAACATTTTTTTTTTAAAGTTTAACCTTAAGTCCCCCCTATGGTGCTTAACCACTAGGGGCGTGATCATTTATACAGCCTGGGGCAGGAAGTAGTGAAACAAAAAAACATGGCGGTGATGGAAGCCTTCACAAGGTGTGCGGCACCGTTTCTCATTCATTTAGACGCCATGTTTGCTGCAACATCTAAGGGGTTAAACAGCATGGGATGGCGGCGGCTCTATCCTTCGCTGTACTGGTGGTTGTTAGCAGCAATTAACCCCTTACCGGCACTGGGACTTAAGTCCCAGTGTCAATAATGGGTTAATTTTCCATATCACTTTCAATATTTTTTTTTTTTACAAATTCTGAAGTCCTGCAGTTTTCACTTTGGCCACTTGGCCTTATAATAGTTTGACACTTCCTGTTCTGTAGAGAAAACTTTTCAGCAATCTTCTCATTATCAGCACAAGCAGGGTTACACTGAAAGGAGACACCAAGGGACACATGTATGAACCTGTTTAGGTCTAAAACTCACTATTTTGCCCATAGGTTACTATGGGCAAAAAAGTGAGTTTTAGACCTAAACAGGTTCATACATGTGGCCCCAAGAGATAACACCGGTCACAATAGGAGATAGTCACAGCTCCCCCTCCCTGCACACCGACTTCTTTCCAGGTCACAGAGCAGGACTAGAAAACTTTCCTATAAAAGTCAGTTGGACTTATCCTGTTCACGGGCTCCTATGTGCATGTAGCTGCTATAAAGCATCTCTCTAAATGCTGCTAAAAGAAGTGCAGGCAAGAATGCTGTCTCCACAATCATATACAGACGACCGAATTGAGTAATAAGAAAATAAAAACGGCTAAGGAGAAAAGAATGTGAATCAGCAGGGGCGTCACTAGGCAGTTTTATCTGGGGCACAAGCCCCGGATAAAACTGCAAGTGCCCCGAACCTCGTCAGGTTCCAGTCCGCTGCCTCGGGCCTGGAGCGCCGAAGGTCTCTTCCAATATTGTTTGTTAATAAAGCGCACCACTTGGAAATGAATGAAACTCGTTACTGACTGTAAACCGTGAGTAAAAAAAAAAAAAAAAAGATTCTAAATCCAAATACAATACCATATGAAATACTCGGCATCCGACATAGTTTTCAATGACAGGATCAGACAAGTACATTTCACTTGCCCTGTAAATGTACCCTTAAAGGGGTGCCCCAGAAGCTTTAACTGCTTGTCAGTCATCAGTGATGAAAAAAAATAGAAAAATTGAGAAATTATCCTGCCCCCAAAAAACGTACTTTTTCAAACACCCTCGATCCAGCACTGTGAACGGTCTCGGTGACCATTCATTCTTCACATGACCCTGCAGTTAATCGCAGGCTGTAGTGTTCACATGCAGTATATCCATCTCCCGTGGCGCTTGGACACCCATTTTTAAGTGGCAGTGGATACTAGAAAAAGGTCCATAGCAGGAATGAAACGTTGTGTGCTTCTCCCACAATGACTGCCCTAAGAAAAAGTACCTGAACCAAACTGTAAGAGAGCCCAGAGGGCCCAAAATCCAACCAGTATGAAATTTTAAAAGACAGGGGAGGATATTCTCAATAAATTTAAAAACGTTTTTGGTACCCAACAGTGGACTGCAAGTATTGCAAGTAACAGAATTTACTAGTGGACTTGTTCGGAGAACATCATAAGGCATAAAAACCCTGTCCTACATAGGTGTTCATATTTTTGGGTAAAGACGTCTTTATAGCCAAATGCTAAAAACCCCTTTCTTTCCCATCCAGTCCCTTTACTTTTGCAGAAAAAATGCCGCCTATTTTTTTTCCCTTTTTTGTTTTCATGTTTTCCCAAAAAAGATTTTCTATTTTTATACTTTACCTACTCTTGCTTTTTTTTGGTGCATAGTTAACTTTGGGTTTACGGAAAAAAACCCCTGCGGTATGAAAGATGCAGAATGACTGACATATAGGTGGGATCACCCCGGGGCCTTTCCCTAAGCTGGGAAAAAGTGTTTAAAGGTAAGGCCCCCATGATGAACCCGTTTAGGTCTAAAACTACTTTTTTGCCCATAGGTTTCTTTGGGGAAAAAGAGTGAGTTTTGCCCTAAACGTTTCAACATGTGGCCCCAATTTTTTTTTTTTGGGGGGGGGAGGTTGGAGGGTTTCTATTTTTTTTTTTTGTTATCAACCTCCAATGACTAGACAGCAGTTAAAACTTTTGAAACACTCCTTTAACTATGAAGTGGATTCATCTCCGTATGAGAGGAACCAACAGGACATTACTCTATGGAGGGATTCAGAGGAGTATCAAGTAATATGGTAGTCCTAGGGTGAGACCACATGAGAGGTTGTCCACAACCATGTCCGCCTATGGGCGCCAAAGGCCACATGAGTTTGCTGGTATGGTATTTCCAACATTAATGGCCACATAATGGCCACATCAAAACTGTGCCATGTGTTTCTACCCTTAAGGCCATGTTCACACGGTTTAAAATGGGCCTATTTCCGTTCCGTAACTAACCGCCTGATGTGCGCCAATTAAGGGCCGAAAACGGCCCAATCATTACGGTAATCACCATTCTCATAGAGAACTATGGATTACGTCTCCTCTCCCCCCGGCAATGTCACTTTCCTAGCGGCATATATGCGCCGCTAGCAATGATTGTACTATGTGCCGGCGAAGTGCCGGCCCCCGCCCCCGCATCACCTCCCCGCCCACTGTCCACACGGCGTAATTGCGGGGGCGTAAATTACGTCCCGCAATTAACCGTGTGAACATAGCCTTAGGTGGCCAATTGAATAAGCAGCACGGTGGCTCAGTGGTTAGCACTGTTGCCCTGGGGTCTTGGGTTCAAATCCCGCCAAAGACATCTACAACTATCTGAATGTTCTCCTCACGTTTGCACTGCTTTGGGTACTCTGGTTTTCCCAACCCTCCAAGAACATACAGATAGGTTAATTTGGAATTTAGACTGTGAGCCCCTGTGGGAGAGTGACCAATGTGGATAGCGATAATGTCTATATAGCGCTGTGGAATATCACAGTGCTATATAAATGAATAAAATAAAGGATAGACAGGCAAGTACACACAAATGAAGACATGCATACATATCCCTCCTGACACATATGGTATACAAATATACTTAAAGTTCACAGGTACACATATTTATTCATGAACACAGATATACATACGTACGCACAGACATCAGTGTACAGTACTTTGCAAAAGTTCTAGGAAGGTGTGGAAATAACCTTGCTTTCAAAAATAGAGGTGTAAAGAGTTTGGCTCCAAATTCATGCGGCAGCAGAACAATGACCCCCAAACATAGAGCCAATGTCATGAAGAACCATCTTCAGTGTAAACAAGGAGTCTTGGAAGTGGTCATGTGGCCCCACAGAGCCCTGATCCCATCATCCAGTCTGACTGGGATTACATGACGACACAGAATCATTTGAGCAGCTGCATTCACAGAAGATCAGGGGTCACTTCTCCAAGATGTTTGGAACAACCTCCCTGCCGATCTCATTTACATATTGTGTATCAAGAAGAATAGGCAAAGGGCGGTCACACCAAATATTGATTGGATTTAGATTTCTTTTTTGCTCATTCCATTTGGATTTTGTTAATTGATAAAAATAAAACTGTTAGACTGTGTCTACACTGCACAAGAAATACGATTCGTTCGTCGCAGACCCATAGATGCAATAGAAAAGACGAGCTGTATTCTCCACAGCTCGTCTTTGCTCGTCTTCTGGTGCGCCGACATATTATACAACATGTTGTATAATACGCTGGCGCTTTTAGTTTTCTTGCCACCTTCCCATACAATACAACTGTATGGGCAACGTCAAAAAAACGAGAAGCGACCGTGCTTTTTGTACAAAGCGTGACAAAAAACACGGTCCTGCATTGAAAAAAAACGGCTGCTTTCAGGCCATTTTTTGTCCAATGCAGTGGAGACATAGCCTTAACGCTTTTATTTTTGCACAGTACTTTTGGAGAGTACTGTAAACACACATTCAGAAATTCAGTGCACACTGATCGGCCATAGCAAGGGAACAATGAGGTGTTCTATATCAGGTAGCAAGTGAACAGTCAGCTAATAAAGTTGATGAGCTAGAAGCCGAAAAAATGGGCAAGGATCAGGGAAGCATAGGCTGATCCGCCTGGTGCAATCCCTCTGAAGACCTACTATAAGGCTACATCTACACGACAGTGATTTACTATCAAATTTTTAAGGGGATTCGGTATTTAGAATCTTAAAAAAATTAGACTGTAAATCATCCCCAAAGACCTCAATAGAAAATCCGAACTAGTCTACACAGCTGGGATTTTCTATTGTCGGAATTCAAATCCGAAAAACAGCTTAAAAAACGTAGTTTTATAATCTGCCGTATTTCACTCTAAAACGTTGGATCATAGCACTGAATGGGACGCCCGAAATCCAAAAACCATGGCAAAAAAAAAAAAGGACAAGTGTAAAAGACTGGTCGGAATCTGATTAGAATCCAACAAGTTCTAATCGATGTGCTGCCATTTTCGGTTGTAAACGCAACATATTGATGTTATACTGTATGACCTTTATGCAAAGTGTTATTATGTTTTTATCATAATCTCTTTAATAAAACGTTTGAATGAGAAAAAAAAAAAAAAGAATGCAATAAGTGTTTTATCCTCTGCCGTGTGCATGTAGCCTAACACAAATTGTTGAAAAGTTTCCGATGAGCTATGACAAAAAAGGCTTGTAAATTGCACTGTGCCAAAAATAAAAGTGGCCTATAAATAAAAGTGCAATGCTCGAAACGCATACGGCCATTTTTTTGTCTTCCACACCCCGAATACATTTTATATATAGAATAAAGTAAAATGAAAGTGTTAATGCTCTTCACAAACTCGTGCTGGATGTCTTCTATCTTTGGAATTAATGTAATCTAAAGGTGACCGAACACACAGGACACTGTAGCTGCTGTGTATGGAGTTGTGTAGCTGCAGACCGGTCAGAGTGCCCATACTGATCACTGTCCACTGCAGAAGGCACTCGTTGTAGGCACATGAGCATCAGAACTGGACCATGGAGTAATGGAAGGTGGTCACATTTTCTTTTGCATCATATGGATGGCTGGAGGTAGGCCCATGTGGAGAAGAAATGGCACCAGGGTGCAATGTGGGTGGAAGACAAGTCAGTCGAGGCAGCGTGATGGGCAGTGTTCTGCTGGGAAACCTTGTGTCTTGGCATCATGTCTTACAAACCACCAACCTAACCATTTTACCGACCAAGTTATCCCTTAAAGGGGTTTTTCCAATAAGTGAGTTCCTTACCTCTTATCTGCCCAGGAGAAAAGATAAACAAATCATGAAGTGTGAAGGGAGGGGGTGAGCAGAGAGTGAGGAAGAAGGGAGCGTCTGCCATGTTTTACTCAAAGAATACATTACAAACCAATTGGATTGTCTATACAGCAGAAAGCTCATACACCACACTTGTCTCCCAGCCTCTTGCAAGCTCATTCATGTTTCCTTTCATCAGATAAGAAAGTGGCAAACACGCAACGCGCCTAATCCACTCCTGTCAAGTTCCTGGTCATGTTTAATGAAAACTTTCAGGAAACTAAGTGGGGACTGAGCATTGCTGTAGCTCTCCCCCGGCTTCACTTTTTGATAAGCACATATATTTAGAAAGTGATTAAATACCCATATTTGGGTGAGCCACGTCAACATTACATCGTGGCAAAACCCCTTTAATGACAGTGGTATTACCTAATGGCAGTGGTCTCTTTCAGAAGGATAATGCTTTAGTCAAACTGCAAAAATTGTCCAGAAATGAGGAACGTGACAAAGAGTTCAAGCTGTTCCCTTGGCCTGCAAATTCCCCAAACCAAAATCTAATTGAGAATGTGTGGGATGGGCTGGAAAAATAAATCTGACCCATGGAGGCCACACCTCACACCCTACAGGACTCAAAGGACCTACTGATGTTGTATTAGGACCGAGCTGCTTCGGTGGCATGATGGGTCCTCCGCTTAGATACATATACAAAAAAACAATCAAAAACACACATACAAATGTACAGTATACATGCATACACAGATAGATTGTAAGCTCCTGGGAACAGAGCCCTCCCTCCTACTGTTGATTAGATTATAACTCTACACTGCTATATTACAGCTGTGTGGTACCTTCTGATTTGTACAGAAAGAGTAAATATGGGGTATTAATACCATACAGATATTACATTTTTAAACATATTACATAAAAGATACATATAACGTAACTTAAAGTTCCTGGGCTGCAATGCAAAATCTATGAAAGGGCCCCCACCGAGCATGTGCCATTTATAATACTAGTGTCTTCTTATGTTGCAGTAGAGCTTCTGGGCTCCCATAGGATCAAGGGCATGGGCGTGATTGCTACCTCTGCACCCCCAAAACAGAAGCAGACATACACACAGACAATAACACACAGATATATATACACATGTACAGTATGTACACAGATCTACAGAGATGCATATGTGCATACAGACACCTGAATACAGATGTATAATGGCTGCAATATATACAACAGCATTTATTATCACACCACACATATATCAGTTAATATGAGTAGTCACAGTGAGGAAGACGCCTAGTGTAGCAGGCAACACATGGAGCACAGAAGGTCCTATAACCAGAGCAGATGTCTCCCTCACCCTCGTAAAGTCCCTGTTGGCACGCACCACAGAATACATGAGATTGCCATGTTTATTGCAGACAGCCTGTGGCCACATGTACATGGCCTGTCCATGGGTTCTCTGTCGTTCAATCGCATTAATGTGACCACCTCATCCAGTAGATCTAGAGCTATATACATACATGACCAGACCAAGCGAGGGAGCAGGTCATGATTCCTGGTATAGAGACTTTACACAAATATTCATTACAGGCTTTTAGGTTGTTATCTGATACAACAAGTACACTGGTGGTGTTCATCATTGCCGGATACCCCTTTAAGGTGGTGAAATGTGTCGTGGTTAGGAAAGCGGAGATGTGACTGAGCTGACCACAAGCTCTGTACACCGAGAATATCTCTGGTTTATCCACCACTCCACAGTCATATGCACTCAGTCATGTGCGTTCTACAGTCACATCCAGTCATAGCCATGTCCACTCACAGTCACATCCACTCAGTCATGTCCATTCTACAGTCGCATCCAGTCATAGCCATGTCCACTCACAGTCACATCCACTCAGTCATGTGCGTTCTACAGTCACATCCAGTCTTAGCCATGTCCACTCAGTCACATCCAGTCAGTCATGTGCGTTCTACAGTCACATCCACTCAGTCATGTCCATTGTACAGTCACATCCAGTCATAGCCATGTCCACTCACATCCACTCAGTCATGTCCATTGTAGTCACATCCAGTCATAGCCATGTCCACTCACAGTCACATCCACTCAGTCATGCATGTGCGTTCTACAGTCACATCCAGTCATAGCCATGTCCACTCACAGTCACATCCACTCAGTCATGTGCGTTCTACAGTCACATCCAGTCTTAGCCATGTCCACTCAGTCACATCCAGTCATAGCCATGTCCACTCAGTCACATCCAGTCATAGCCATGTCCACTCACACTCACATCCACTCCCTCTTGTGCGTCATACAGTCACACCCAGTCATAGACATGTCCACTCTCAGTCACATCCACTCAGTCTTGTGCGTTATACAGTCACATCCAGTCATAGCCATGTCCACTCACAGTCACATCCACTCAGTCATGCATGTGCATTCTACAGTCACATCCAGTCATAGCCATGTCCACTCAGTCATGTCCATTCTACAGTCACATCCAGTCATAGTCATGTCCACTCACAGTCACATCCACTCAGTCATGTCCATTGTACAGTCACATCCAGTCATAGCCATGTCCACTCACAGTCACATCCTCAGTCTTAGCCATGTCACTCACTGTCACATCCACTCAGTCATGTGCGTTCTACAGTCACATCCAGTCATAGCCATGTCCACTCACAGTCACATCCACTCAGTCATGCATGTGCATTCTACAGTCACATCCAGTCATAGCCATGTCCACTCACAGTCACATCCACTCAGTCATGTCCATTGTACAGTCACATCCAGTCATAGCCATGTCTACTCACAGTCACATCCAGTCATAGCCATGTCTACTCACAGTCATATGCACTCAGTCATGTGCGTTCTACAGTCACATCCAGTCATAGCTATGTCCACACAGTCACATCCACTCAGTCATGTCCATTGTACAGTCACATCCAGTCATAGCCATGTCTACTCACAGTCACATCCAGTCATAGCCATGTCTACTCACAGTCACATCCAGTCAGTCATGTGCGTTCTACAGTCACATCCAGTCATAGCCATGTCCACTCACACTCACATCCACTCAGTCATGTCCATTGTAGTCACATCAAGTCATAGCCATGTCCACTCACAGTCACATCCAGTCAGTCATGTGCGTTCTACAGTCACATCCAGTCATAGCCATGTCCACTCACAGTCACATCCAGTCAGTCATGTGCGTTCTACAGTCACATCCAGTCATAGCCATGTCCACTCACAGTCACATCCAGTCAGTCATGTGCGTTCTACAGTCACATCCAGTCATAGCCATGTCCACTCACAGTCACATCCACTCAGTCATGTGCGTTCTACAGTCACATCCAGTCATAGCCATGTCCACTCACAGTCACATCCACTCAGTCATGTGCGTTCTACAGTCACATCCAGTCATAGCCATGTCCTCTCACAGTCACATCCACTCAGTCATGTCCGTTCTACAGTCACATCCAGTCATAGCCATGTCCTCTCACAGTCACATCCACTCAGTCATGTGCATTCTACAGTCACATCCAGTCATAGCCATGTCCTCTCACAGTCACATCCACTCAGTCATGTGCGTTCTACAGTCACATCCAGTCATAGCCATGTCCTCTCACAGTCACATCCACTCAGTCATGTCCATTGTACAGTCGCATCCAGTCAAAGCCATGTCCACTCAGTCACATGTATGGTCATGTCCACTCAGTCATGTCTACTCACAGTCACATCCACTCAGTCACATGTCACTCCCAGTTCATAGTCCGAGTAAATCACAGTTAGGTTCACTCCACAGTCACATCCACATCCCACTCACGTCCAGTCATGTTCACTCCATAGTAACGTCCACTCCATGGTTACAGATAATTATAGCTGTATCCATTTTACAGTCATGTCCACTATACAGTCACATCCAGTCCATAGTCAAAGCCACTCAAAGGTTCACTCCACAGTCACATCCACACTCATGTCCACTCAGTCATGCCCACTTCACAGTCACTCCAAAGCCCCTCACAGTAAGGTCCACTCCTCAGCCGTGCCCACTCCATGGTCACGTAGCTGCTCTTCAATGTCTCTTCCACTCCACAGTCATGTACAGTCGACAATCACATCCACTCCACAGTCATGTACAGTCGATAATCACATCCACTCCACAGTCAAAGCCACTCACAGTCACGTCCACTCCACGTTCACGTAGTTGCTCTTTAAAGTCACTTCCACTCCACAGTTATGTCCAGTCCATAGCCACATCTACTTCACAGTCACAACCAGTCCATAATCACATCCACACCACAGTCCCATCCACACCACAGACTTATTCACTCCACAGTCCCATCTACTCCATAATCACATCCAGTTCATAATTGCGTCCTCTCCACAGTCCCGTCCACTCCCACGGTTATCCGCCATTTATAGTCATTATCTATAAGTTTCATGGATGCTACCTTATATCACCACCAATAATGAAGCTTTTAAAAGGAATCAAATCATTAAAGCGCCATGTGATACAATCCACAGTATGAAACCATTACATTGTGCGCACATCCGATCAACAACAAAAACTGGCAAAAAGACCCTCTATCAACCCCCAAATTTTCCTCCCCCACCTTTTCACTTTTCGGAGCCCTGCTATGTGACAAATGTTACCCATATATGACTCTTTATTCTTAACATTTTTGTAAACTTAAATCTAATTATTACAACCCAAGGTTCATGCATTACATCCTCCCTTACACAATAACAAACCCCAAAAATATAGCACCCCCAACCCGGCAGGTGGAAGCTGGGGCAAAGACATATCGTAAATCACTCACAACATTACAATTTTATTATTCAGACGTAGCAGAGCTGACTTTGTAATTTAGGCACAAGCCAGAGCAATATGTGCGCATTGCGATCTTACATAGGACTGCAGGCAAATCTACTGTATTAGTGCAAACAAGAGAGAGCTAAATTCAGCTAAACAACACATTTAGCTCTGCTACATCTGCTTTGTTTTAAGTAGCGTTACCTCGTCGCTCCCGTACGGCTCAGATGCAGAGAGAGAACAATCTCTCCTCTCCTGGAGACCACAAACAAACACGGGTACAGCCGCGGCGTATAATTCACTCTGCATCAAATGTCTGACGGAACCAAATTAACTCCAGGAAGATTAACCCTTACGGTCCATGTGTCTTGTGTATAGCATGGCTGGACGAGGAGCGCTGTACACAAGTATGGCGAGGGCATCAAAATCACATACATAAAAGGGCAGGTTTAGGAAAGTGTTAGGAATTAGGTGGTTCTATCTATTGCAGCAGGTGACAGGACGTTACCCAGCAGGGTTCTCTGGTTTATATAACCCACTTTCACATAAACTTTAAAGTTTAAGGGGTTATCTTGCTACAAGGATTGCTTTTTATATTCAAGATCTTGCAAAAACAAGTCACTTTGTAATATGTGTCCATTAACAGTGTCCTACCTATTCCTAGATATCCCCTCTTGTATGGGCTGCATCAGCTTCTCAGGTCGCTATAGCTACAGACCTGTTCAATCTCTCCTGATAGGCTGCCAGCACTGGTCGCTATAGCTACAGACCTGTTTGATCTATCCTGATAGGCTGCCAGTGCTGGTTGCTATAGCTACAGACCTGTTCAATCTCTCCTGATAGGCTGCCAGCACTGGTTGCTATAGCTACAGACCTGGCTTCTACTGCAGCCTAGTGGAAGCCAGTAAACCCGCCCCTGAATTCAAAATGAAACCAGGAAAACAGGACTGAGGTAAGATGAATCAATGTAGTGAGACAACCCCTTTTAAAGGGTTTGTCGTTGTTTTAAAAAGCTCTGTTGGTCGGGAGGGGTAAAAAAAAGAACAAAAACTAACCTGTAAAGCTCCTGCTCCTTGTGCTACCTGCTGATGACGTCACGTTCATCAATCATGTGACCCTGCAGCCAGATTTTACAGGTGAGGTTTTTTTTCCTATTTCTAACTCATCCTGACCAGTCATTTTTTTTTTTTTTATTAAGGGGAGTGTCCCATGCTGGCTCTCATATATTACCCAGCAAAGAGAGGGGCTTTACAAAGAGTGTCCCTCATTCTGGAGGACCACACGTGACCATGCATTTAATCGACAACCCACTGAATATTAGGAGAACTGTGGGATCATGTACAATCAATTTAAGGGGAGCTTCCCATCCTGGTTCTCATATATTACCCAGCAAAGAGAGGGGCTTTACAAAGAGCGTCCCTCATTCTGGAGGACCACACGTGACCATACATTTCATGGTCAACCTACTGAATTCTATGAGAACTGCGGAATCATGTACAATCACATTAAGGGGAACTTCCCATCTTGGTTCTCATATATTATCCAGAAAAGAGAGAGGCGCTAAGAAGAGTGTCTCTCACTCTGGAGGACCACACGCGACCATACATTTCATGGACAATCCACTGAATTCTATGAGAACTGTGGAATCATGTACGATTCCTTTAAGGAGAGCATCCTCGTGTATTATCCAGAAAAGAGAGAGGCGCTAAGAAGAGTGTCTCTCACTCTGGAGGAACACACGTGACCATGCATTTCATGGACAAACCACTGAATTCTATGAGAACTGTGGAATCATGTAAGATCCCTTTAAGGGGAGCGTCCCATCCTGGCTCTCATATAGTATCCAGAAAAAAGAGGGGCTCTACGAAGAGTGTCTCTCACTCTGGAGGACCACACACAACCTTGCATTTCATGGACAACTCACTGAATTCTATGAGAACTGTGGAATCATGTACGATTCCTTTAAGGAGAGCATCCTCGTGTATTAACCAGAAAAGAGAGGGGCTCTACTAAGAGTGTCCCTCACTCTGGAGGACCACACGTGACCATGCATTTCATGGACAAACCACTGAATTCTATGAGAACTGTGGAATCATGTAAGATCCCTTTAAGGGGAGCGTCCCATCCTGGCTCTCATATAGTATCCAGAAAAAAGAGGGGCTCTACAAAGAGTGTCTCTCACTCTGGAGGAACACACGTGACCATGCATTTCATGGACAAACCACTGAATTCTCTGAGAACTGTTGAATCATGTACAATCCCTTTAAGGATAGCTTCCTATCCTGTCTCTCATATAGTATCCAGAAAAGAGAAGGGCAACATAAGAGTGTCTTTCACTCTGGAGGACCACACGTGACCATGCATTTCATGGACAACCCACTGATTTCTATGAGAACTATGGAATCTTGTACAACTTCTTTAAGGGGGTGTCATCCCTTTTCTATAAGATGTGATAAGTAAGAAGTAACCTGTGGTAGACATTGGCAAGAAATTTTATTTTCTTGAAGCATTGTTTTAGGACAAAAAACCCAGAATATTGGCACTTTTTGAACAGGTGGTCATTCTTCCACCCACAAAATTAGAGGTACATCTGGCCTAATACCTGCACCCACAGCACCTGCATGGACTACAGCTATCATCCATCATTGTATTCAGGAGGTACTCAAATAAGTGGCCACCCCCATGCGTTCACCAATGTCCAACTCAGTGATGTCATTTGGAAGGTGTGTAGGGGCATTGGTGGCCACAGCTTCGTCTGCATGCGGTACTTTACCAGAGCGTGCTGACATCAAATGAAGAAACAAACACCCCAGCAGAGGCTTCTCCTGAAGCTCCCATAAGAGGGCCGCTACCTACCATGTGCCATTTATAGTTCTAGTACTGCCCTGTGTGGTAGAAGGATCTTCGGCCTCTTTTAGGCACCAAGGTTTTGGTGTGAGCGCTATCTCTGCACACCTTGTAACCATACATCAGCCTTTCCTGGATCCGGTACTAATATAGCTTAGTTACAAAGATTTAAATAGCCAAGATCAGGACATTTAACTACCCAAAACACAACTTCCAGAAACCCAGCACCTTTTGTGATCTAGTTTTTGGGACCATCACACCAAAACTGAGATTGTTGGCCAGTCTGATAGAGGGAGTGGTTATGTATGCAGAGGTCAAGGTGGGTCACTTTCTCAAGGGACTAAAGGTGCCTTGTCAGAAGGAAACACAACAGCCGAACTACTAACATCACATTGTACATAGGATGATTGATGGTTGCACTAGATCTAAGGGCTCACTATAACATAGTTGCCAACTTTTGAAAATGAAAAAGCAGGAGATTTTAGTGGGCGGCGCGCGTAGCGTGTCGCGGCAAAAATTTGCATGGGCACGCCCATCTTGTCGGTGTGCCATGCCCCTTCAAAAAGCCACACCCACTCCACCTAACTGCATAACGGCTTTGGAAGAAAGCCAGGTAGATGCCTTATAGCCAGTAGTACCCCCCATAACCAGGTAGTGCCTCCTTACAGGCAGGTAGATGCCCCCTTGTAGCCAAGTAGATGCCCCCTCTGTAGCCAGGTAGAGCCAAATTAGTAACCAGGTAGGTGCCCCCCTTTGTTTGCCAGGTAGGTGCCCCCCTTTGTTTGCCAGGTAGGTGCCCCCATTGTTTGCCAGGTAGTGTCCCTTCTGTTGCCAGGTAGTGCCCCCATTGTAGCCAGGTAGTTGCCCCCATTGTAGCCAGGTAGTTGCCCCCATTGTAGCCAGGTAGTGCCCCCATTGTAGCCAGGTACATTGTAGCCAGGTACAGCTAATAAAAATAAAATAATATCCACTCGCCTCACCAGTCCCTGCAGCGCTGCCAGCTCCCGACCGATCTCCTCAGCGGCGCGGGGGGACTGAGAGCAGCCGCGCGTCACTTCCCCTGCGGCGCTGACCTGTATGTAGAGCGCGCACAGGCGCCGGACATACAGGGGGAAAAGGGAGGAGGGAGCGATCCCTCCTGCCTCCTCCCTGCACAGCGAGACTCCGGGCGGGTGAAACGGCAGCTGCGGCCGCTTCACCCGCCTGTGAGAACGGACCGGCGGCGCAAGAGTAGCGCTCTAGCGCTACTCTGTCGCCGCGGCCATTTAAAGAACCCCCGCTGCCTGCTGGCGGCGGGAGGTATGCCAACTCTGCCGGGATGGTGGGGGGGGGACCCCAAATAGCGGTACCCCCCGGCCAAAAACGGGAGAGTTGGCAAGTATGACTATACATGGTCCTGTATGGTGGCACACAGGGTTAATATATGTCCAGATTCTGGAGTTGTAGGCACCCAGTGTCCCACAATATGGGGCACTATATTCTCATATAAAAGCAGAGTTTGTGTGAGTTGCCTGAAAGTGCTGGTTGTCCCCTAAGACCAGTGTTGGACTGGGATACCTGGGGCCCACCAGAGGAATTTCATACGGGGGGTCCACCTGTAGAGTTGATTCTTGGGGCCCACAACTGGAGTTGATTCTGGTGGGCCATCAGTGGAGTTGATTCTTGTGGGCCATCAGTGGAGTTGATTCTTGTGGGCCATCAGTGGAGTTGATTCTTGTGGGCCATCAGTGGAGTTGATTCTGGGGGCCACCTGTGCAGTTGATTCTGGGGGCCACCTGTGCAGTTGATTCTGGGGCCTACCAGTGAAGTTGATTCTGGGGGCCTACCAGTGGAGTTGATTCTGGGGGCCTACCAGTGGAGTTGATTCTGGGGGCCTACCAGTGGAGTTGATTCTGGGGGCCTACCAGTGGAGTTGATTCTGGGGGCCTACCAGTGGAGTTGATTCTGGTGGGCCACCAGTGGAGTTGATTCTGGTGGGCCACCAGTGGAGTTGATTCTGGTGGGCCACCAGTGGTGTGGATTCTGGGGGCGCAGCAGTGGAGTTGATTCTGGGGGCCCACAGGTGGTGTTGATTCTTTGGGCCCACCAGTAGTGTTGATTCTTGTAGTCACCAGTGGAGTTGATTCTGGGGGTCCATCACTGGAGTTCATTCTGGGGACAAGTCTGTGGACTGGATTCTGAGATCCACCAGTGGAGTTTATTCTGGGGGCCCATCCATGAAGTTGATTCTGGGGCCCACCAGTGGAGTGGATTCTGGGGCCCACCAGTGGAGTGGAGTTGATTCTGTGGGCCTATCACTGGAGTTGATTCTGGGGACAAGTCTGTGGAGTTGATTCTGAGATCCACCCGTGGAATTTATTCTGGGGCCCACCAGTGGAGGTGATTTTGGGGGCCCATCTGTTGAGTTGATTCTGGGGCCCACACTACAACTAATGTACATGTTTCTTATATTCTGCTTATTTCTATATGTCCTTCTGCCTCTCGAAAGGGGGTATTGCAGTTTAAAAGCATCTCCAGGTCTTCCATGCTCCGGAGCCCACCGAGGGTTTCCCCTGTTCTCCTGTAGGCCAGTCTGAGACCCATAAACTCATTCATGGGTTAATTGGCATCAGAATGACATTGGCATTTATCCCTGTTTGTATGACAGTACTGTGTGTGACATAACAGCTCTACAAACACTAAATGAAAGAACACAATAGTGTCAGCACCGCTCACCGAATAGGAGGGTTAGGTCTTGGTATTCATCCAGTTAATCCAACCTCAACAAATATCATAAATGCCATACAGCACAACCCTCGAAAACATCTAAAAGGGAAAAATGGCGCCATCATATTGAAACCAGCACGATTTCTCCTCTACCTATCTTCTTGTGGCCACAGTGAGATAGAGTTCTTCCTTCTGGAAGGAAGCTGATTTCCATCACTTTCCCATAGATCATTACCAATAAGACTTTCCCATACAACGACGGTCTACAGACCTGGCTTCTACTGCAGCCTAGTAGAAGCCAGTAAACACACCCCTGAATTCAAAGTGAAACCAAGAAAACAGGACTGAGGTGAGATGAATCAATGTAGTGAGACAACCCCTTTAAGGAGTCCAGTAGGCGGTCTTATCAGTGATTGACAGTCTTTATTGTATAAGAGTGCATACATAGATAGCTATCAATCAATGATAACACCGCCCACTGGACTCCTTAACCCACAATAAGCAGGAATTTCAAAACAATTAAATATAAGTTCTTCATAATCCTTCCCCATAGAAGAACCTATCAATCCGCTCAGCTCCTCCTGCTCTGTAACACGCTGCCCGCAGATCTGACAGCACGGTCAGTGTGACTGCTTCCCTTTAAGGTCCGTAAAGTCCTGTTGCTAATGGTGTTAAACATCTTCAGTGATGATATAGTCATCTCTGTCAAGAGCCCACAATATAATTAATGAATTGTACAATAACGACCATAAGTCATTGGCTCATAAAGCACTGAAAGCCATCAATTATTAACACTCTAGAGATGGCTTCCGCCAGCCGCCATTGCAATTACTGGGCCTTAAAGCACTCTACACCAGTTCATATCAAGCGCTGATTCTGGGGATTAACACCATGAGAATTGTATTCCCCAGCCTTTCCCCTGATCACCATAATAGTCGGTATTGACAATAATTGTCAGCCTTGTACGGCACAGCGGGAAGCCCGGCTTCCTGTGATCACCTTATTGTCGCTACATTCAGACCGGCACATGCCGACAATGAATAGAGGGAAAATTTACTTTAATCAATCTGTAAAGTCATGGAGGCATCTGAGCTGAATTCGTTTTGCATTAAGGACTGTAATGAATACAAGATACCTATTGGCATAATTGCTGGTGTCATATCACGGCTATGTACAGTGCATTGATAGCCCACGCACATCAAGCTATAGTGCAACGACCATTCATCCAAAGCGGCCTGCATTGTATAGGAGAGCGTGGAGGATCCCACAGGTAGGGCCACCTTGTGTCTGCTACACAGCCCAAATGATCCAGTCTGTGGTGTGTATACCGTGTATAGTATGCAGTCTATAGCAGTGATCATACCTGTGGCTCTCCAACCAGACATGCAGAGCCTTCTATGGACTGTCTTGTGAACTGATCTCTCTATCCATCTTTTTATCCCAGATCTATCTATCTGTCTATTCATCTATCTATCTAACAATCTCATATCTATCTCTCTCTATCTATCGATCTATCTATCTATCCATCTATCTAACTAACAATCTCATATCTATCTCATATCTATCTATCCATCTATTCATCTATCTCATATCTATCTCATATCTATCTCATATCTATCTAACAATCTCATATCTATCTATCCATCTATCGATCTATCTAACAATCTCATATCTATCTATCACATATCTATACTATATCTATCCATCCATCCCATATCTATCCATCCATCTATCTCATATCTATACTATATCTATCTATCTATCTACCTCATATCTATCTATCTATCTATCCCGTATCTATCTATCTCATATCTATATATCTATCTATCTAACAATCTCATATCTATCTCTCTCTATCTATATCTCATATCTATCTATCCATCTATCGATCTATCTAACAATCTCATATCTATATATCTATCGATCTATCTAACAATCTCATATCTATCTATCTATCACATATCTATACTATATCTATCTATCTATCTATCCCATATCTATCTATTTCACATCTATCTATCCTATATCTATCTAGCTCATATCTATCTATCCCTCCCATATCTATCTATATCATAGTTGGCAACTTTCGAAAATGAAAAAGCAGGAGAATCTAGTGGGCGGCGTGCCGCGGCAAAAATTTGCATGGACACGCCCATCTTGTTGGTATGCCACGCCCCTTCAAAAAGCCACACCCACTCCACCTAACTGCATAACGGCTTTGGAAGAAAGCCAGGTAGATGCCCTTATAGCCAGGTAGTAGCCCCCATAACCAGGTAGTGCCCCTTACAGGCCGGTAGATGCCCCCTTGTAGCCAAGTAGATGCCCCCTCTGTAGCCAGGTAGAGCCAAATTTGTAGCCAGGTAGATGCCCCCCTTTGTTAGCCAGGTAGGTGTCCCCCCTTGTTAGCCAGGTAGGTGCCCCCCATTGTTAGCCAGGTAGGTGCCCCCATCTGTTTGCCAGGTAGGTGCCCCATCTGTTAGCCAGGTAGTGCCCCCATCTGTTAGCCAGGTAGTGTCCCCATCTGTTAGACTTGTAGTGCCCCCATCTGTTAGCCAGGTAGTGCCCCCATCTGTTGCCAGGTAGTGCCCCCTCTGTTGCCAGGTAGTGCCCCATCTGTTGCCAGGTAGTGCCCCATCTGTTAGCCAGGTAGTGCCCCCTTTGTTGCCAGGTAGTGCCCCCTCTGTTGCCAGGTAGTGCCCCCTCTGTTGCCAGGTAGTGCCCCCTCTGTTGCCAGGTAGATGTCCCCTCTGTTGCCAGGTAGTGCCCCCTCTGTTGCCAGGTAGTGCCCCCTCTGTTGCCAGGTAGTGCCCCCTCTGTTGCCAGGTAGTGCCCCCTCTGTTGCCAGGTAGTTGCCCTCTCTGTTAGCCAGGTAGAGCCCCCTAAAGCTAATAAAAATCAAATAATAAAATCCACTTACCTTACCAGGCTCCTGCAGCGTGGCCAGCTCCGGCCCGATCTCTTCAGCGGCGCAGGGGGAAGTGAGAGCAGCCGCGCGTCACTCCCCTGCAGCCGCGCGTCACTTCCCCTGCGCCGCTGACCTGTTATGTACGGCGCACACACCGTCGCCGTACATACAGGGAGAGGAGGGAGCGATTCCTCCTGCCTCCTCCCCGCACAGTGAGACCGCGGGCGGGTGAGCGGCCGCTGCGGCCGCTGCACCCGCCTGTAGGAGCGGTCCCGCGGCGCCAGAGTAGCGCTGGTGCGCTACTCTTGCGCCGCCGGTAATTTAAAGGACCCCCGCCGCCTGCAGGCGGTGGGAGGAATGCCAACTCCCCCGGGAGGGCGGGAGGGGACCCCAAATAGCGGGACCCCCCCGCCCAAAACGGGAGAGTTGGCAAGTATGATTATTACATACATGCCAACTTTTGAAAGTAAAAAAGCAGGAGATTTGAAGGTGGCGTGCGTAGCACGCTGTCCCAAAAATTTGCATATCCACGCCCATCTTGCATGTAAACCACGCCCCCTTCAAAAAAGCCACACCCTACTCCACCTAACTGTGTAATGGCTCTGGAAGAAAGCTAAATTAGGGTTTTGGCGTCACCCAGCTTCCCTGGACTGTTGGATGGTCTATTCAGCATCCAGGAGAGCTGGGAGATACCGCCAAACTGTGCCCCAATAGGTAGGTATCCCTGTAGCCAGGTAGGAGCCTCCTGTAGCCAGGTTAATGCCCCCTTCTAGCCAGGTAGCTGTCCCCAATAGCCAGATAGTGCCCCTTACAGCCAGGGAGTGCCTCCATTTGCCAGGTAGTGTCCCCAATAGCCAGGTAGTGTCCCCAATAGCCAGGTAGTGTCCCAATAGCCAGGTAGTGTCCCAAAAGCAAGCCAGATGCCCCCTTTATCCAGGTAGATGTCCCCATGAGCCATGCAGATGACCCCATGAGCCAGGCAGATGCCCCCTTTATCCAGGTAGATGCCCCCGTTATCCAGGCAGATGCCCCCGTTATCCAGGCAGTGCCCCTATAACTAGTAACAATAAAATAATAAAACCTACTTCACACTCCTCCCCTCACAAGCAGTCACTGCACACATACCCCTCTCCTCACAGGCAATCAGCCACCCCCCTCCACACACATACAGCCCTCCCTGCACTCACCTGTCCTGCTGGCTTCCTAGTTCTTCAAACTCATGGAAAGGGGGCAGAGCTTTGTGGTTCCCGCTAAGCCCCACCCCTACCCCCACAATGCTCTTGCAGCTTCCTCTGAAGCCAGGAGAGCATTGCCGGCGGCGGCGCAGGACAGAGGCTGTAGGGCAGCGGCAAGAGACGTAAAGAGACGCTGCCCTGATGCCTCTGTGCACAGATAACCTCCTGCCTCTCTAAATAGGCGGGAGGTTAAGCCACTGAAGAGGGGGGCGGGACACAGCCCCCATTAGCGGGAGTGACCCGCCAAAAACGGGAGGGTTGGCAACTATGGATTATTATCATAGTTGGCAACTTTCGAAAATGAAAAAGCAGGAGAATCTAGTGGGCGGCGCGCCGCGGCAATAATTTGCATGGACACGCCCATCTTGTTGGTATGCCACGCCCCTTCAAAAAAGCCACACCAACTCCACCTAACTGCATAACGGCTTTGGAAGAAAGCCAGGTAGATGCCCTTATAGCCAGGTAGTAGCCCCCATAACCAGGTAGTGCCCCTTACAGGCCGGTAGATGCCCCCTTGTAGCCAAGTAGATGCCCCCTCTGTAGCCAGGTAGAGCCAAATTTGTAGCCAGGTAGGTGCCCCCATTGTTAGCCAGGTAGGTGCCCCCCATTGTTAGCCAGGTAGGTGCCCCCCATTGTTTGCCAGGTAGGTGCCCCCCATTGTTTGCCAGGTAGGTGCCCCCATCTGTTTGCCAGGTAGTGCCCCCATCTGTTAGCCAGGTAGTGCCCCCATCTGTTAGCCAGGTAGTGCCCCCTCCTGTTAGCCAGGTAGTGCCCCCATCTGTTAGCCAGGTAGTGCCCCCATCTGTTAGCCAGGTAGTGCCCCCTCTGTTAGCCAGGTAGTGCCCCCTCTGTTAGCCAGGTAGTGCCCCCTCTGTTAGCCAGGTAGTGCCCCCATCTGTTAGCCAGGTAGTGCCCCCATTGTTAGCCAGGTAGGTGCCCCCATCTGTTAGCCAGTAGTGCCCCCTCTGTTGCCAGGTAGTGCCCCCTCTGTTGCCGGGTAGTGCCCCCATCTGTTAGCCAGGTAGTGCCCCCATCTGTTAGCCAGGTAGTGCCCCCATCTGTTAGCCAGGTAGTGCCCCCTTTGTTGCCAGGTAGATGTCCCCTCTGTTGCCAGGTAGATGTCCCCTCTGTTGCCAGGTAGTGCCCCCTCTGTTGCCAGGTAGTGCCCCCTCTGTTGCCAGGTAGTGCCCCCTCTGTTGCCAGGTAGTTGCCCTCTCTGTTAGCCAGGTAGAGCCCCCTAAAGCTAATAAAAATCAAATAATAAAATCCACTTACCTTACCAGGCTCCTGCAGCGTGGCCAGCTCCCGACCGATCTCCTCAGCGGCGCAGGGGGAAGTGAGAGCAGCCGCGCGTCACTCCCCTGCAGCCGCGCGTCACTTCCCCCTGCGCCGTTGACCTGTATGTACGGCGCACACACCGGCGCCGTACATACAGGGAGAGGAGGGAGGAGGGAGCGATCCCTCCTGCCTCCTCCCCGCACAGTGAGACCGCGGGCGGGTGAGCGGCCGCTGCGGCCGCTGCACCCGCCTGTAGGAGCGGTCCCGCGGCGCAAGAGTAGCGCACCAGCGCTACTCTTGCGCCGCGGTAATTTAAAGGACCCCCGCCGCCTACAGGCGGCGGGAGGAATGCCAACTCCCCCGGGAGGGCGGGAGGGGACCCCAAATAGCGGGACCCCCCCGCCAAAAACGGGAGAGTTGGCAAGTATGATCTATATACCTATCTATCTATCCCGTATCTATCTATCTATCTCATATCTATCTACCTATCTATCTATCTCATATCTATCTATCGCACATCTATCTATCTCATATCCATTTATCCATCAATCTATCTCCTATCTATCTATCCTATATCTATCTACCTATCTATCTATCTCATATCCATTTATCCATCCATCCATCTATCTATCCTATATCTACCTATCTATCTATCCTATATCTACCTATCTATCTATCCTATATCTACCTATCTATCTATCCTATATCTACCTATCTATCTATCCTATATCTACCTATCTATCTATCCTATATCTACCTATCTATCTATCCTATATCTATCTATCACCACAGTATTTCATCCCTTCTTCCATTACACTGTAGTCCTAAATGTTTGTAACACTTGATAATCTGCCATAGAGTATCAGATCCAGTAATGCCATCTCCTAATGATCCCGTCTCTGAATCTGGACTCGGCTCCAGGCAGCAGATCTGTGCACCCCATCGGGACTTGCTGATAAATGTGAACAGTCACTTGCACTCATATGGTAGTAAATCTGCGGCGCACATGTGGGGGATTATTGATACAGTGATCCCTTGTAGTCCTATTCAGTGAGAAGGCTGCAGTAACACTGTACCATGTGGAGCACGACATAAACTGCCTGCTAAACATATGTGAGGATCTGTATCAATTAAGGCAAAGTTATTGGACTCACTAAGCAGATGCTGAGCGCAGTATAACACTGGGCTGTAAATCATGCTGGAATCACAGCGGCGAGCAGTCAGCTGCACTGTACATCACCCACACAGCTCTGCTCATCCTGACACCGCCTCATTCATTCTCACACTCACAACTGCAATTACAGCTGTAATGAATGAGAAGGAGCTGACCTCCAATCCTAATGCATGAAGGACTGACAGATATGTACGAAAAGTGATCCCGGCCCCTTACCCACCACTATGGCCAAAAGATAGGGTAGTGCAGGTATAATGGGGAATTATACAACTGACCATGAGGCTGTGGACACCCTATTCCGCCATAAGGTGCCCCATACAGTACTGTATTCTTTCCTATCGTCAAAACCTCATTTAAAGGGGTTGTCTCACTACAAGGATTGCTTTTTATGTTAAAGATCTTGCAAAAACAAGTCACTTTGCAATATATGTCCATTAACATTGTCCTTCCTATTCATAGATATCCCCCTCTTGTATGGGCTTGTATGTTAGTGATCTTATGTACTTATGTTTTTATTAGGTTTTACAGCCTTTTTCATGAGTTTTTACTCTGATTAAAATACTTTTATTTTTAATACTTTGTGCCTCTTGGAGGTTTATATAGATGAGCGCCGGGGATCGCTTTTTTCTTTTAACTTTCACTAGTATGGGCTGCATCAGCTCCTCAGGTCGCTATAGCTACAGACCTATTCAATCTCTTCTGATAGGCTGCCAGCACTGGTTGCTATAGCTACAGACCTGGCTTCTAGTAGAAGTCAGTAAACAGGCCGCTGAATTCAAAATGAAAACAGGACTAAGGTAAGATGAATCAATTCAGTGAGATAACCCCTTTAATGGAAGGTGTTTTAAAAAAAATAAAAAAAATACATTCCTATTATTAAAAAACATAAGACCACATGTAAGATTGGACACACAGGAATTTCTGCTGGGTCTGTATCTGAGATCCCAAATATAAGGTGCTACTTATAGCATCTAGGCCTCTATGCAAAATCTGTAGCAGGGCTCCCACTTACCAGGCGACTTCTTACATGACAAGGAAGACTATGCACCCCCCAGACACCAGGACATGGTGGAGACTGCAACCCCTACAACTACCGGAGCTATGCCACTGTACATTGTTAGCTTAAAGTTTGAGAAAATTCTAGAGTTATGATTTTTATGTGATTCTGGTATAATAATAATAAAAATTATAACAATACAGCGCTCCCTCAAGTAAAAATCGCCTCGGGATACAATACTTAAACAATGACCTTTTCTGGGACTTTATATCTGAAAACCACACTCAACATACAATGATACAATTGCAGTGATTGGTGGTCTAGTAGCTCCTCTCTACAGTACAGTGCGGTACTACACGTTCTGTACTGCTCTTACATGTATTAGTGAGGTGCATGCAGTGATTGGCGGTCTAGTAGCGCCTCTCTACAGTACAGTGCGGTACTACATGTTCTGTACTGCTCTTACATGTATTAGTGAGGTGCATGCAGTGATTGGCAGTCTATAGCGCCTCTCTACAGTACACTGCGGTACTACATGTCCTGTACTACTCTTACATGTATTATTGAGGAGCATGCAGTGATTGGCAGTCTATAGCGCCTCTCTACAGTACAATGCGGTACTACATGTCCTGTACTGCTCTTACATGTATTAGTGAGGTGCATGCAGTGATTGGCGGTCTAATAGCACCTCTCTACAGTACAGTGAGGTACTACATGTCCTGTAATACTCTTACATGTATTAGTGAGGTACATGCAGTGATTGGCAGTCTATAGCGCCACTCTACAGTACAGTGCAGTACTACATGTCCTGTACTACTCTTACATGTATTAATGAGGTGCATGCAGTGATTGGCGGTCTAGTATCGCCTCTCTACAGTACAGTGCGGTACTACATGTCCTGTACTACTCTTACATGTATTAATGAGGTGCATGCAGTGATTGGCGGTCTAGTATCGCCTCTCTACAGTACAGTGCAGTGCTAGATATCCTGTACTGCTCTTACATGTATTAGTGAGGAGCATGCAGTGACTTGCGGTCTAGTAGCTCCTCTATACTGTACAGTGCGGTACTACATCTCCTGTACTGCTCTTACATGTATTAGTGAGGTGCATGCAGTGACTTGCGGTCTAGTAGCTCCTCTCTACAGTACAGTGCGGTGCTACATGTCCTGTACTGCTCTTACATGTATTAGTGAGGTGCACGCAGTGATTTGCTCTATAGCACCTCTCTACAGTACAGTTCGGTCCTACATGTCCTGTACTGCTCTTACATGTATTAGTGAAGTGCATGCAGTGATTGGTGGTCCAGTAGCGCCTCTCTACAGCACAGTGTGGTACTACATGTCCTGTACTGCTGTTACATGTGACAGGATGAGCTGGTTCCTTTAGGCATCAGTTGAGGGCCCCATTTCCTTCATTCCTGTTGCATTGTATATAAAGTACATGACCCAAAGAAGCTCCTGCCCTCAGGATAGAGAGTAATTTCCAGCTTCCAGCAGCTCTTTATGATGCTATATGGAAAATATGAACATATAACAAAATAAAAAAGTAAACACTCAGGGCCACATGTATGAAAACTGTCTTGGTCTAAGACCTTCTTTGTTGTTCATAACAACCAATCACAGCTCATAGCAACCAATCAGATCACCCGTTTCATGTTTTCAGAGCACTATGTGAAATGAAAGGGGAACTCTGATTGGTTGTTATGGGCAACAAAGAAAATCTTAGACCAAGACAGTTTTTCATACATGTGGCCCTGAGTGGGCATGTGCAATGTTCATATCATTTCATAGAGCTACACTGAGCATGTGTGTCCACCAGCCTTCAGCTTATGCACATTGCTATACAATTTGAACACCAGGTGGCGCCTTGTAAGTAAAAGTTATAATTCTTCACTGAATCATTTTCTTACCAGCATACAGATGGCAAAATTTAGTTTTAAATCTGTGCAAGTAAAATGACATTTGATCGTGGAACCAGCCCTTTAACAACAACCATTTGTTCTCCTGACTCCAATAGTACAAAAACAAAGTCATGTCTGGGATCCATGTTTTTGAAGCAGGATTGCACAGCATGCCCATCTGTTGTATCAGATCCTCAATGTGCCCATTTTTTTCTCATGGAAGAAATAGTATATTGTGATACACAATGAGAAAAATGTGGTGTGAACAGAACCTCAATATACAAAGTATCAAGAAAGCTTTGAATATTATTTATTACACTAATATTAATAATGGACATACTAATTCATTATTATTATTATTGGAAAACTAATAATTTTAAAATATATTTAAAGTAGTAATAATAATAATAGTAATAATAATAAAAATAATAATTATTATTTAAAATAACATTCAATTTAAATAATATTTTTTATACCAAATAATAAAAGTATGAAAGTGTTTCCAAAATTTCCATTTACTGCCAATGTATATGATAAACTTTTTTTTTTTTTTTTTTAAATCTGTAGTATTTTTTAAAAACTTTTTTTATTTATATACAGTACCATTTATTCCCCCCAGTGGACCAGAACATGCAATTGCTTGAACTATAAACTGCAGTATTTAAAGGGGTGTTCCAGGATCTAACAATGCTCATTGGTCCATCGGGGCAAGAGTAAAAATAGAAGCTAAGACTCATACTTACCTCCCGAACGCCCCTGTTCACTCCCGGTTGCCGATACCTTCATCGCCGTTGAACAAGGTCTTCATTCACATAACAGCTGCAGCCAATTACAGACCACTTAGGTCACATGCAGGTGATGTTGTGCCACTGGCTACTTCCGGGATGAATGGCCAGCAACTGGGACTGAAGGAGACCGTCCAGGAGGTAAGTATGAGTTATATCCCCTATCTTTACTCATGTCCTGACTGATCAACGAGCATTGTTAGATCCAGGAACACCCCTTTAAGTACAGCAGTATAAAGTGATTTTAATTCCTATTAAACTCTGATCTATTGTTCAGAAGCCACAAGACACCGCACCCCATTTTCTAATCATTTCGATGCCATGATCATGTATAACGCATCTAAATGGTGAAACTGCTGGGATCTGAGACATCTACTATCCAGCCACTAACAGCAGGTCATGGCTGTAGTTAATAGCCAGCGCTCGCTGTCCTTGCAGCATACAGGTACGTCATGGTGTGCTAAGGGGTAAAATGTGATGTGAATATGGCCCTAGCCATAAACCGTGTCTCTTGCACTAGAGGACCAAAATGTCCATTGATTTCCACAATTATTATTATAGAGTGCAATTGATTCCAGGGCGCTGTACATTCGAGGGGGGAATTACATACATAACATATGTCAATCAAGTACAATGGTGATGGATGACTTACAGCTGGTACAGAGGGAGAGAGGACCCTGCCTGCAAAGGATTACAATAGACAAGGGAGGAAAAAAAGAGACAGAAGGTGGGGGCAGACATGTTTGTGGAGGATGTAGTGACAACAGGGTTATTGTAGGTTATAGGCAATCCTGAAAAGATGTGTTTTCAGGTTGCTTTTGAAGCTGGTGAAGGTGGAGGAGAGTCTGATGTGTTGGGGCAGTGAGTTCCAGAGCGTGGGGGAAGCACGGGAGAAGTCTTGGAGACGGTTATGTGAGGAGCTGATGAGGGGAGAGCAGAGGAGAAGGTCCTGTGAGGAGCTGAGATTGAGATTGAGGGGAGATATCTGGAGATTAAAGCAGAGATGTATGGAGGGGAGAGGTTATGGAGAGCCTTGTAGGTCATGGTTAGTAGCTTGAAGTGAATTCACTGGGCAATAGGAAGCCAGTGAAGGGATTGGCAGAGGGGAGAGGCAGAGGAGTAGCGAGGAGAGAGGTGAATCAGATGGGCAGCAGAGTTGAGGAGGGTTTGAAGGGGAGCAAGAGTGCTAGATGGGAGGCCACAGAGAAGGATGTTTCAGTTGTCTAGGCGGGAGATGACGAGGGCATGGACCAGCATTTTTGTAGTGTCATAGTTGAGAAATGAGCGGAAGTGAGAGATATTTTTCAGGTGGAGGCGGCAGCAGAGGTGAAGGCTTGGGTGCGGTTTCAAAGATAGAGCGGAGTCTAGGATTACCCCAAGGCAGCGGACTTGCGGAACAGGTGAGAGTGTAGAGCTGTTGACTGTGATAGAGAGATCAGGTGGAGGGATGGAGGGGGACGGTGGAAAGATGATGAGTTCAGTTTTTCAGTTTTAGGAGACGGGAGGAGGAGGATATGGACGATAGACAGTCTGGGATCCTGGAGAGCAGAGGTTAGGTATTTAGGTGGTATTGAAAGCCATGTGAAGCTATGAGCTGACCCAGGCCAAGAGTATAGATAGAGAAGAGTAAGGGACCCAGCACTGACCGCTGAGGGACACCAACAGAGAGCGGGCGAGAGGAGGAGGTGGTGCAGGAGTGAGACACTGAATGTCCAATCGGTGAGGTATGAGGAGATCCAGGAAATGGCTAAGTCCATGATGCCGAGGCATGAGAGGATTTGTAGTAGGAGGGAATGGTGGACAGTGTCAAAGGACAAGCCTAGAAGAAAAAAGGACACAGTAGTGGTGTGAGGCTTTAGCAGTTCCTAGGTCATTGATGACCTTGGTTAGGGCGGTTTCGGTAAAGTGGTGGGGTCAGAAACCAGATTGTGGTGGGTCAAGAAGAGAGTTGGAGGAGAGGTCAGAGGACACAAGGATGGAGTAATACTTATTTTGTCCTGTGATGGCGCTGCAGGGAAACTGATCACTTACTGATGTTTTCCACCATGGATTATGGCCGATCGCTTTGGTAAGTTTATTTTCTGGAACCCTTCTACGTAAAATGAAAGCAGAGAACCCCTTAAATATTGATGCATTTCACACTCAGTGTATTTTGTTCCTGGCGTTACTTACAGTCTCGCACATACACATCCATATAAATTATGTAACGGTTTAGGAATATAAAAAATGATTTTTATTGGCCCGCTGACCACAGTATCACAGCTTCACCTCAATTTCATTTAATAGACCTTCTGTAATATCTCAAAGCACCGCAAATCCATACAGAAATAAGCTACTAGTCGATGACATTTCGCAGCACAGACCCCTTAAGGAATGTCATTAAGGGTAAAGCTGGTGAAGGGAGAAGGCTGAGGAAGCCTGGCCGCACACTGATAGAAGGCCACGGACACCCGCGCCACATGACAGCAAGATATATATTTGGAGACTTGTTTTCAGAGCTCATTTGCTTTAATTTCTGCCCCTGAGACAGGACAAAGAAAAAAAAAATCTGGCTTCCATTTCTACAGAATGTCACCATGATAACATTTCAGTAGCGTGTGCCTGCGGCAGGTCGAATTCCACTCCATTCAAGGACTTTTCCAATTTGTTCCCTGTCACTAACCGATATAAACTTATTGGATTTCAAATTACAGTCAGTCTTTCAAGAACTGTTCTCCAAAACAAAATGTTGTCATTAATCAGGAGGAGAGCGCTTAGAGATATGAGTGATTCCCTTTCCCCTGGTGCCATATGGCTGCACTGATGAAAGCCACCATGTAGCAGTAGGCCAGGAGCAGAAGGCTTTACAGGGAGGCGTTGTACACAGCGCAATCGTACCATGCAGATGTTGGAGTCTTAAAGGGGTTGTCTCACTACACTGATTCATCTTACCTCAGTCCTGTTTTCTTGGTTTCACTTTGAATTCTGTGGCGTATTTACTGGCTTCTACTAGGCTGCAGTAGAAGCCAGGTCTGTAGCTACAGCAACCAGTGCTGGCAGCCTATCATGAGAGATTTAACAGGTCTCTAGCTATAGCGACCAGTGCTGGCAGCCTATCAGGGGAGATCAAACAGGTCTGTAGCTATAGCGATCTGAGGAGCTGACGCAGCCCATACAAGAGGGGATATGTAGGAATAGGTAGGACACTGGTAATGGACACATATTGCAAAGTGATTTGTTTTTGCAAGATCTTAAACATAAAAAGCAATCCTTGTAGTGAGTGTTGTATTTGATTGTGGCCGACAATGGTCATCATCTGTAGGTGTAATGTACTAAGACTTGAGAATTCAAAGACAGCATCAAGGACCTTGATATAGTTACATAGTTTGCAAGGCTAAAATAAAAATGTTAGTCCAGTTCAGCCCATTCTGCTATAGTGTTGATCCAGAAGAAGTCAAAAACCCCCATGAGGTAAAAGCCAATTGTCCTCATTTTAGGAAAAAGATTCCTTCTGACTCCAATCTGGCAATCAGACTAAATCCCTGGATCAACGCCCCTTCTCCGGAATAGTAGCCACTATAGGGAGGTGTTCACATGACGTCTTTGCGAGGCGTGCTGCGTCGCGCAATTGCGCTGCAATAAACCCGAAATTCATCCCACAAATACGGTAAAATCATAGCATTCATTGAGTGCTGTTATTTCCCGCCGCACCATACAGGCCCGTAAAAAGAAGGGACATGTCACTTCTTTCGAATGCTTATGTGTCGGGGAAAATGAATGTGAATAGGAGGTCGGACCATAGCGCTGTTGAAAGTGCACACTGGCCAGCGCATACTTTCAACAGCAGGAGTAGTGCGGCAAGCACAGGTAGGTGCCGTAATATAACATGTAAACTCAGTCTAACTTATTGTATTATTACACTCTTGAAATACATCCAGACCCCTTTTAACTCAGTGAATTTACAAGTTCCTCTGGCAGAGAGTTCCACAGTCTCACTGCTCTTACAGTAAAGAATCCAGTTCTGGACGGATATCTATGTATATCCAGAACGTGACCGCCAATGCCTGTGATTGGTTGCTTTAGTCACATGATAAACGAACAGGGAAGTTATCCACTGGAGTCACTGGGATGGCCACAGCAACGGAAGGAGAGCATGTACATGGTAAGTTTTCTTCTATCTCAATCCTCAACAGGCTAACAAGCATATGTTACTGTCAGAATACCCCTTCAACTTCTTAAGCCCATTTTCAGTTTTTCATTTGTTTCCTTCCTGCCTTGAAGGTGTTCTTGGTGGGATTTGAATCCAGGACCCCAGTGCTGCAAGAAAAACAGTGCTAACATCTGATCCACAGCATTATATAGGTCAAGTGATAGTGCCACTGAGTGAAAAAGTACCTTAGGGGGACTAAATATTAAATTGAAAAAAAAGGAAAAAAAATTAAAAGTTTATCACCCCCCCCCTTCACACACTTTTGCCATTTTACAAATCACAAAATAAAAAAAATGTAAAAGTTACACATAATTTTTATTGTCACGTTCGTAAAAGTCTGACCTATTAAAATATAACATCTTTTATCCCATACGCTTAACACCGTCGAAAAAATAAAACTTCAAATGCCAAAATTGTGGGGGTTTTTTTGGTCATTTCATATCCCCCAAAAATTGAAATAAAAAGTGATCAAAAATTTGCAGGTATCGAAAATAGTACCGATGAAAACTGAAGCCCTCACACAAGTCTGTAAAGGGAAAGAAAGAAAAAAGTTCTTGGTCTCAGAAAATGGTGCAATAAGGAAAATAAAAATAATCAGAGTCGTACTGACCCGCAGAACAGAGATAACGTCATTCAACCTGCGCCTCCAAAAAATGGCGCATTTGTGGTTGTCTCGCTTTTCACTTAGCTCAGCTGAAAACACAATATCAGTAGCACTCTATAGGCACTAAAAACGGTCAAAAAGGACATAAGAATTTTTCGGAACAGCTCTTCTGCTACTATGGAATATATGAAAAAAATTTTAGGTTTTTAGTGTACGTTTTTGATCAAAACTGTAAATTCCCACCTACCAAGGCAAGCTGACCCCAATTCAGGTGGGAACCTACGCTACATGTTACCTCTCTTTTGACTGCCACACCAGTGTGCACCTAAACGTTTATTCTTCAAAACGGATGTGCTAACCGGATTTTGTAAAACATATGCAAAAAAGAGAAACATGGATCGCACATCCTCACACTATACGTTTATCTAATGCTTCTCAGCAAAACTATATAAAAAACGAACAGGAGGTTCTTAATATACTTTTTGATCAAAACGTATAGGCCCACTTGCCACGTTGCGGCGACCTCTATTAAGTGGGTCCCTACGCTAATGGGGGCAACACTGCATGGCGGCCACCACCGCAGTAAAAACCACACAGATGAGGGGCACTGCCCAGTGGCCCAACAGCACCACTGCTGCCAAACCTAGCCCCCCGGCTCTGGACCGCACCACCCCACCAGCACAGTATCACAGCAGCAATGGCCGCCACACAGCACCACCACCACAAAAGGAAAGGTAGACACTGCTCACCTTTCCAGGCTCCTGCATACAGACGCAAGAAACATGCATTAACCTTATACAGACTGCTAATTAAAACACCTGGCCAAATGGGGAGGAGTGCTGATCCATGTGTGCAAAGAAAAGAACCTATGTATACAAACATGGAGGAGAGAAACATGGACCGCACATCCTTACACTATACGTTTATCTAATGCTTCTCCGCAAAACTATATGAAAAAACGAACAGGAGTTCTTAGTATACTTTTTGCGCAAAACGTATAGGCCCACTTGCCACATCGCAGCGACCTCTATTAAGTGGGTCCCTACGCTAATGGGGGCAACACTGCATGGCGGCCACCGCCGCAGCAAAAAACCACACAGATGAGGGCACACCCAGTGGCCCAACAGCACCACTGCTGCCAAACCTAGTTCCCCGGCTCTGGGCTGCACCAGCACAGCATCACAGCAGCAATGGCCGCCACACAGCAGCAGCAGCAGCAGCAGCACCAGCACCACCACCACCACAAAAGGAACGGTTGCTACAGCTTACCTTCCCTTGGGCTCCCTGCAAGTAGACTGAAAGAAGCAGGGCATTAACCCTTTTATACAGACTACTGCTGATTAAAAACACCTTGGCCAAATGGGGAGGAGTGCTGATCCATGTGTGAAAAAGCAAGGACACATTGTAAAACATATGCAAAAAAAGAGAAACATGGATCGCACATCCTCACAATATACGTTTATCTAATGCTTCTCAGCAAAACTATATAAAAAACGAACAGGAGGTTCTAACCGGATTTTGTTTTTAGCTCACCTGAAGGCGCCATGTGTTGGGTGAAGGATTTGATTTTTTGGAGAGTTAAGGGGGCATTTGCCTTATTTGCCTAGGGAAGCAAAATGTCCCGGCCCTGAACTCAGCTATTTCTACACTGACAAACTCATTTTGGCTACTGCTACCCTGTTTTCCCGAAAATAAGACATCCCCTGAAAATAAGACGTAGTACATTTTTTTTTCATGCAATTCAGAGTTTGGCTGCTTCTGCATATTGTTGTGATGAAATCACTACAGGTACACTGACAACCTTTCCTAATCCTATACTGCTACGTCTGAATACATAGACGTATTCCTGAGCCGGAAAATGAATAAATTATGGACAAATCATGGACTGTTCTACATGATGATTGCATCCTGCATCTACATAAAATTGCTGTAATCTTCAACCCTCTAAATCACAAAACATAACCCGATGATCACTTTCATACCAGCGACTGAGGAATTGTGTTCACACAGGTAGTCAGACTTTTATCTCCCGGCAGCTGCTCAACGTACAGTGCACAGATCCTTATCCCTCAGGGATGTTTTCTGTAAAGTTGAATAAAACAAACATAAACTTTGAAGGGATTACATCCCCCATCCTCCGCCGGCGCACACAAGCCTGCCTTTAAAAGAAACAAAAAGTATCATCAAAGGTCGTATAGAAGAAACTGTACATCTGCTAATAATCTACACAGAATACCTTCCTTAGCAGGAGCACAATGGGGCGTATGTATGAAAACTGTCTGGGAGTAAGACTGCCTTTGTAGCCTATAGCAATGCATGCTCATATAGGGAAGGATGAGCATGGGAACAGACAGGGCACCAGTTAACAAGGCCGATGGCTGCACAAGTACATCACAAAGAGAAGCGGCAATGGGGAGGAGCAAATGACATCGTGGGAGTGGAGCTCCCCCAAGTCAACTGGTAAATTAGACTGTGTACAATAGCGTAAATAATATACAAACTACAAAAATAGGAGGCCGGGTCATAGCGCTGTTGAAAGTGCACACTGGCCAGTGCATACTTTCAACAGCAATAGTATTGCAGCAAGCACAAGTATGTGCCGTAATATGCCGTGTAAACTCAGTCTTACTTATTGTATTATTATACTCTATAAATACATCCAGACCCCTTTTTAACTCAGTTAGTGAATTTACAAGTTCCTCTGGCAGAGAGTTCCACTGTCTCACTGCTCTTACAGTAAAGAATCCATTTCTGGACGGATCTCTATGTATATCCAGAACGTGACCGCTGACGCCTGTGATTGGTTGCATTTTTTACATGATGAACGAACAGGGAAGTTATCCACTGGAGTCACTGGGATGGCCACAGCAACGGAACGAGAGCATGTACAAGGTAAGTTTTCTTCTACAAGCCTTCTTTAAAAGAAAAAAAAAGTATCATCAAAGGTCGTATAGAAGAAACTGTACGTCTGCTAATAATCTACACAGAATACCTTCCTTAGCAGGAGTACAATGTGGTTGTATGAAAACTGTCGGAGTAAGACTGCCTTCGTAGCCTATAGCAATGCATGCTCATATAGGGAAGGATGAGCATGGGAACAGACAGGGCACCAGTTTACAAGGCTGCACAAGTACATCGCAAATAGAAGCGGCAATGGGGAGGAGCATCAGCCATGGTAAATAGCAGTGACAGTAGCTGAAATACCCACAACTAGGGGGTCTGGGCAGATGGCACCATTGGCTGTATTCTGTTGACTTCTTCAAGATTGGTTGTGCTGATGTTCTTCTGTAGACCACTGAGTTGGTCATCTGTTGTCCTCCTTTCAGCTTTAAAGGGGTTTTACCACAAAGGAAAATTGTTGTGGGAAGCTTGCAAATCAAATAATAAACATTTTCACCATTTATCATTATTAACAATTCTGTAGTATTTTTGTTTTAGCTGCTCCCTTAGTTATCCAAAGAATACAGCTCGTCTCCAGGGGATACAATCAGGGATGAGAGCTCCTCAGTCCTGACCGCACATGCTCAAACATCACCTCTGCTCTCAGGCAGCTACCGTCAGACTATTCCCTGCCTAGTAATCACACACTCTCACTGCTGAGTGAGTGTTTCACCCCAGGTGCTATCATTCTACTTCTGTCCTCTGTACTCTTTAGTACAAATACATAAATAAATAAAAAGGGAAAAAGAAACCTCCATCAGATATATGTGCATTGAGAATTAAAAAACAAACAAACCACACATTTGTTTTCTCAGGGGATTTGAACATAGGACCCCTATACTGAAAGCCAAAAGTGCTAACCACTCAGCTACATTGTATCTACTTACAGCACTTACAGTACTTACAGCACTTTAGCATAAGCACACTGTGGGGAAAGGCATGGTGATGTCAAGCCTCATAGGCCACATGACATGCAGTTCAAACAAATCATACATAGCCTCTTTTGAACAGACTGAAAAATGAAGCAGGACAAACCAAGCCTGAAATGTCTACATGGTAAAGTCCCTTTAACCCATCTGATCATTCTTCTTCCCTTACGGTCAAAGTGTTATCACTCACGGAATTAACACTTGCGAGATATTTTATACATTTGTGAACCCAGATCTTTTTTTTTGCATGGAAACCCAAAGTACCTGTATTTTTTGAGCTCCTCAGATCAAGTACTGCTAGCACAATGGTGCCTTTCACAAGATGCTTTGTCATACTAACCCTCCCTTCCCCCTTTGCCGTATAAGTTTTCGTTGGACGTTTATCCCCGCCAATTTCCTCTAAACATTTTTCCCCAGTTTTTATTTTTTAACCCCCAAGAATGCGGGTGGGGGGGGCACCCGAAAGGGGGCCCAGCCTCCTGGTTAAATAGTAGGTTCCTAATAGGTTTAACCATTGGTGCCCCACTTATCGTTTAATGCCCTTCGACCCTTATTTATACAATTGAAACCACCCCCCCCCCCCCTGCAGGGGATGTAAATTTGATTGGTTTTTTGCATTTGTGCTATCTCCCATGCAAAAATCGGGCTTTTTCTGCTGGTGTGAACAGGTTTTAAGAATGGAAATTTTTATCTAATTTTTTTTTAATGGGGGGGTAGCTCTGTCAGGAATCACTGATGTTAAATTTTTTCCCAAGAGCTCCCTGCTCTGGGGTTTATCTAGTCCACCATTGAGCTTGAATGTGGGCCCCAAAAAATTTTTTTTTTTTGATAATAATGTCCATTTTATGTATGTGTTTTTTTTCCGAATTGCTGTTTTTAAGACTATTGGGTTTAAAATAAACACCCACCTTAGAGCTGCCTTCTACGGGTCTTCAACTTTTTGTGTGCTGGCCCTTTAAACCATCTTGCTAAGAGCTAAAATTTTCTCTATATAGCAAAGTAGCATAAAGCTGTGAGCTATTGTATCAAAGCCAAACTATTCTTCCACAAAACCTTCTCTTGTATAGGGCGACGCTGCCAATATGCGCTGAACTTCTGCTGACTACGAGGTCAGTTTAGCAGCACTTAATAACGAGCCCGGGACGCGATGTGACAAATAATGTTCATTATTATTGTTTTAAAACAAAAAGTGCTATAAAATTGAATGTGTGTTGGGGAGCGGGATGCCGCGCGCCGTGTTTGAAAAGTGCGACGTTATTAACGCTGACCCTGAAGAGAAGGGCTCGAAACAATGGAAGTGGGCGCCTCCGCTTCTCTTTCTGTGGCTGATGCTGATTTTCATTATTAGGTACAGAGGCTTCATAGGTCACAGCAGCAGGGAAAATGTTTACTGTCTGGAAGATCTTATGCATCAGTTCTGTTTGCAAACTATAGATAAAAGGAACCAGGGATGATGGGATGTGAAGCTGCACCAAGCATGGGGCATCAGGTTGCTTCTTGTGGTGGAACGCATCCTCACTACTCACTAATGCAGCCTCCATTTGTAAACTATGAAAAGAGCAAGTCTGGAATTTTCTCCAATCCTGAGGGGCATAACTATAACGGGTATAGCGGTAGGATTCTCAGGGATGTTACTATGTAGAGGTCCGACTCTGAGAGGCATAACTGTAGGGGGTATAGCGGTAGGATTCTCAGGGACGTTACTATAGGGGTGTAGAGGTACAATTCTGAGGGCATAACAAAAAACGGTATAGCGGTAGGTTTCTAAAGGGATGTTCCATGTAGAGGTCTGACTCTGAGAGGCATAACTGCAGGGGTATAGCGGTAGGATTCTCAGGGACGTTACTATAGGGGTGTAGAGGTACAATTCTGAGGGGTATAACTATGACGGGTATAGCGGTAGGATTCTAAGGGATGTTACTATGTAGAGGTCCGACTCTGAGAGGCATAACTGTAGGGGTTGTAAGCGTCCGCTTAGCTCTGAGACGCCATCTTGGCCCGTCTCGGGGTTTTCTCGCTTGGCTTTTGGGGATCGCCGTCCTTGGTAGAACAACTTGGCACAAATAAAACCTTCCAACACGGAGGAATGTTTAAAAACTGGCTCAGCCAGTTTTATTGAGGCACAAAGATTACAGAAAACCAAAATCATAAAAAAAATCCTTGGCCGTCTGGCCTCTAACTATACACAAGGTACGTCCCTCACTACCTGTGGACCCTTGGCCTACTGCCCCGCGCCACAACCACGTTTTTTCCAGCCTCTGCTGAATTCGGCTTCCTTAAGGCAGCCACCTGCTTGCCTCAACCTCTGGGGGCCAGAGCTCTCTTCCCACTCTTCCTGTTTCTCCAACTCTCGGTGGTAGACCACGCCCCCTTTAACACCTGAAGGCCCGGCTTTTATATGACCCCGAGCCCTAAACCAAAAAGTGGCCTGGAACATGGGGAGTAGACACCCACCCAACGCATTGTCACTCCCAATAAGAGCCAAACCAGGAACGGCTGAAAAGCCAAACTACTCCTATATAGTTGCCAACCACCTAGAGTGGCTGACAAAACATACAGCTGGCTCTTATCCCACCAAGGCCAGGTGTATATACCACTCTGGTATATCTCCATCTAGTGGCAGCAACCGGCAACTACCTGTAGCCGGTCTGTCACAGGGTATAGCGGTAGGATTCTCAGGGATGTTACTATAGGGGTGTAGAGGTACAATTCTGAGAGGTATAACTATAATGGGTATAGCGGTAGGATTCTCAGGGATGTTACTATAGGGGTGTAGAGGTACAATTCTGAGAGGTATAGCTATAATGGGTATACCGGTAGGATTCTCAGGGATGTTACTATAGGGGTGTAGGGTTCCGACTCTGAGAGCATAACTGTAGGGTATACCGGTAGGATTCTCAGGGATGTTACTATAGGGGTGTAGGGTTCCGACTCTGAGAGGCATAACTGTAGGGGTACACCGGTAGGCTTCTCAGGGATGTTACTATAGGGGAGTAGAGGTCCGACTCTGAGAGGCATAACTGTAGGGGTATAGCGGTAGGATTCTCAGGGACGTTACTATAGGGGAGTAGAGGTCCGACTCTGAGAGGCATAACTGTAGGGGTATAGCGGTAGGATTCTCAGGGACATTACTATAAAGTAGTACTGACACTAGCTTGTGCTGTCCTCAACAAGGGGGGCATCACCTATGGGACAAGTTCTCTTTAAAATCATCCCCATTGACCTCAACAGAAAATACACTTTGTAGTTCATACAACACATATTTTCGGAGATCGGTTTTTAAGCCCCGGCTTATTCAAGCCGTAATTGCGAGCCGGATTGCGCTCGCAATTCCGGCTTGAATAAGGGGCGGGGGCGCTGCCCGCCGGCCCCATAGACTTGCATTATCCACGGCGCGTAATTTCGCCTGGATAATATGCATGTCACTTCTCCCCGCCCCGGCGGATTTCCCGAGTGGGGAAACAGAGACGAATCCACTGTTCCTTCTAGAGAACGGTGGATTACCGTAGTTACTGCGACGGATTGGAGCCGTACTGAAGCACAAATACGGCGTTCAGTACGGCTCCAATCCGCGGCGAAATAAGCAGTGTGAACGGCCCCTAAGCGTTAAAAAAAAAAAACTTCAAACACGTTCATTCTTCCACCATATTAAATGTAAAAAATAAATGTGTCCAAAACAATCGAAATTCGGATCTGCATCCAAAACCCCATATAGATGAATGGGACTCGTTTTCTGACTGTAAATCCACAGGTAAAAAAAGGTCTAAAATCCACATGAAATACTCGCTGAAAACCACGTCGTCTGATATGGTTTTCAATAGAAGAAAACGACAAGTAATTTTTTGGGGTTTTGGGGGGGAAACCAAAGGGGGGCCACCCCTGCGTGGGGGGTTAAAGGGAAGGGGAAAGGGAATTTGGGGGCCCAAAGGGCTACACCTTCCACTGGGGTTGGGGCCCTTTTTTACACGGCAAGGGGAAAAATACTTCGGAAATCTCGACCGTTTTTGGTTTTGTTTTGACACATAAGGGACAGTTTTTTGCCCTGTATTTGCACCCGACCGACATTTTCATGTTCGCCAAAAACCCGGGGTGGAGGAATGAACAGTTCTGATTTTTTGGGACTCCCGGGTGGGTAAAAAAAAGTCCGGGGGAAAAAATTTTGCATGGGGCCCGCGGGCACGGTTTTTCCCCACTAAAGCCAAATTTAAAAAGGTTGACACCCGGGTTTACGGGAAATTTTAAAACCCAAAAAACCCCGCTGAAAAACCCCGCCCTAAAAACCCCAGACCGGGGGACATGCCCAAAAGGGCAAAACCGGGGCATGTAAGGCCCCGGGGGGGCCCCCCTTTTTCCGGGCCCGGGTACACTGAGAGGCCATGGCGGGCCGCATTTCTACTTTAATAAAAACCGGGTTTTTAAGTGAATAGGGCGGGCGACGCGATGAAGGGGAGCTAAATCGCGCCCCGCCCTCCCCTTTGGCCCACAACAGTGAAAATTACTCTTGGGGCCCGAGGAGTTTCCGGGAAAGGCCCCCGGCGCGGTTGACTTTGTGGGCCCACGCCCCCAGCCCCCGGGCAAAGGGGAGGCACTGGGGCGGGGAAGGAGGAAAGGAAAGTTTTAGAAATTATGTTTTTTATTTGGGTCATAAATCTATATCCTACCCGGGGGGGCCTAAAACAAATCTATAAAACCTCCCTGGGGAGCTAAATCTACTTATAAAATTTCCCTGGGGGGACTAAAACCCTACTTTTATACTTCCTTTTGGGGAGCTAAAACCAAATCTATAAAACCTCCGGGGGGAGTTACATCTACTTATCCCCCTCCCCTTGGGGACTGAAACACTTATAACCGCCTGTGGGGAGCTAAAACCCTATCAAAAAGGTTTTTCCTGCTTGGGGATACAGTATCTTTTATAACCTCCTTTTGGGGACCTATAACAAAAATACCTCCTTTGGGGACCTATATCATCAAAAATACCTCCTGGGGGGACCTAAATCAATATACCTCCCCTTTCAAGGGAGTTTTTACATCCCTTCCTTACTGGGGGGAAAAAAGTAAGTTTCCACAAAAAAAACCCCAAAAACAATTTTTTCCCCTTCCCCCCTAAGGGGTTTTTTTTGTGTTTTTTTTTTTTTATATTAGTCCGGCCCTCTAAAACCGTCCCACTTTCTCATGCAGCCCCATGGGAAAATGAATTGCCCAGCCCTGCCCTGAGGGCATAAACCAGAGTCAACATTACCCCCTTTGGTAAGTTTTCCCAAGGGGTTTGGCCCCGACTCTTCTCCGTTGTAGGGATTTTTAAACCCCTATAGGGCAATAAACTGTGTAAAGAAACTTTTTCACTGCAGAAAAAAAAAATAAACCCAAAAACCTCCTGCATCTATAGATAGATAATTGCGATGTGCTGCTGCCAGGCAATCCCTTAAACCCTCCCAAAACGAAAGGCGAACTTGCCGGGAGGTCATTAAATTTCTGCTACGTTTAAATTTACTGAAAACCCTTTTAAAAATTGTGCGTTTCTCCCCCCCCGCGGGCCCAGGGCCGCTGCTCCTCCCCAGTTTAGCCATGTACCCAAAGAGCCCCTTTTAAAAAACCCTTCAGATCTCCCTGTGATCACGTCATCCGATGGCAGAATTACGCTGCGGCGCAGGTAGCGGGAGCGTTTATCGAAGGGTTACAAGAGCTCGCCGCCGTCAGATCTGCCGGGCATCACAGCACAAGAAGGAAATAATACTCATCATAACATTGCTTCCTAATACACCATCTAGATAGAAGAAAAATCCTGTCATCCAGCATGTGAAGCTCACTACTTACAGTGCTGCCAATTTAAAGGTTACACTAGAGATGGGTGCTGGGAAGAACTGCCAGATTATCAAACATTCTGGATTATCAAATCTCGGGTCAAAGGAAGTTTACTGGAGGGGGAGAGCAACTTTGCAGCATTCCTGTTTATTTCTACAGGTCTGTTTTTGCACTAAGGAGGTTCTAGATTATCAAATGCCAGACTATAGGAGATAAACTGCATTTCCAGATGATCAAACATTCTGGATTATCAGATACCATATAAAAGTATGTGTACTGTAAATATGTGGAGGGGGAAAGGGAGCAGCGTTTCAGGATTCCTGTTTATTTCTACAGATCCGCTTTTGCAAAAAATGGAAGTTCTAGAATCTTAAATGTCAGATTATTGGAGATAAAGTGCGTTACCAGATTATCAAACATTCTGGATTATCAGATTCAATTTGCTGTAAATACATAAGGGGATGAGGGTGGGTGGGAAAGGATTGGAGCAACATTTCAGGATTTCTGTTTCTTTCTGCAGGTCCGCTTTTGCAAAAAAAGAAGTTCTAGATTATTAAAAGTCAGATTATTAGAGACAAAGTGCATTACCAGATTATCAGACATTCTGGATTATCAGATTCAATTTGCTGTAAATACATAAGGGGATGAGGGTGGGTGGGAAAGGATTGGAGCAACATTTCAGGATTCATGTTTATTTCTACAAGTCCGTTTTTGCAAAAAATGCAAGTTCTATATTATCAAATGCCAGATTATTGGAGATAAAGTGCATTACCAGATTATCAAACATTCTGGATTATCAGATACCATATAAAAGTATGTGTACTGTAAATATGTGGAGGGGGAAAGGGAGCAGCGTTTCAGGATTCCTGTTTATTTCTACAGGTCGGCTTTTGCAAAAAAAAGAAGTTCTAGATTATTCAATGTCAGATTATTGGAGATAAAGTGCATTACCAGATTATCAGACATTCTGGATTATCAGATAGCAGACAAAAGGAATTAAACTGTAAATATGTGATTAGGATTCCTGTTTATTTCTACAGGTCTGTTTTTGCACTAAGGAAGCTAGATTATCAAATGCCAGACTATAGGAGATAAACTGCATTTAAAGATGATCAAACATTCTGGATTATCAGATACCATATAAAAGTATGTGTACTGTAAATATGTGGAGGGGGAAAGGGAGCAGCGTTTCAGGATTCCTGTTTATTTCTACAGGTCGGTTATTGCAAAAAAAAGAAGTTCTAGATTGTTCAATGTCAGATTATTGGAGATAAAGTGCATTACCAGATTATCAGACATTCTGGATTATCAGATTCAATTTGCTGTAAATACATAAGGGGATGAGCCTGGGTGGGAAAGGATTGGAGTAACATTTCAGGATTCCTGTTTATTTCTACAGGTCTGCTTTTGCAAAAAAAAAAGTTCTAGATTATTAAATGTCAGATTATTAGAGACAAAGTGCATTACCAGATTATCAGACATTCTGGATTATCAGATAGCAGACAAAAGGAATTACACTGTAAATATGTGATTAGGATTCCTGTTTCTTTTCACAGGTCTGCAGTGGCAAAAAGGAAGTTCTAGATTATTAAATGTCAGAGTATTGGAGATAAAGTGCATTACCAGATTATCAGACATTCTGGATTATCAGATTCAATTTGCTGTAAATACATACAGGGGATAAGGGTGGATGGGAAAGGATAGGAGCAACATTCCAGGTTTCCTGTTTATTTCTACAGGTCTGCTTTTGCAAAAAAAAGAAGTTTTAGATTATCAGGCCCAAAATAATTCACGATAAAGTGCATTACCAGATAATCAGACATTCTGGATCATCAAATGGCAGATTAGAGGAAATTGTAGATTATTGGAGTGCCATATTTCTAGAAATAAAGGGTATGTCAATTTAGCAAATGCTTCAGGACTTTTGGTTCCCTGCTCTTTCCAGTCTCACACCACTTCTGGTTACCTGAGGATGTCTATAGAGAACAAGGGCGACATCTATGAATTCACAATATTTGTAACTTGGCACCAGTTCTAAATAGAAATACAGGCAGTCCCTGACTTACACCATTCCGACTTACATCTGTCCCCTAGTTACAAACGGAGATTTATGGGGCATGCTGGCACTTGTAGATCCATGTTCCACAACAGACAGTAGCTGTGGAACAACAAGTTCCAGCATGCCACAGCAGCACATGAGGTGAAGTCTTGTTATCAGGGGCACAGACAGCAAAACAAATGTAAAAACCCTTCCCTGCACGAACCAAAACTAAAAAAAACTTTTGTGCAGGAGTCACATTTAATAAACCTACCTGTTCTGACTTACATACAAATTCAATTTAAAGGGATTGTCTCATCTCAAAGTTTCATAGGATGCATGAATGAAATAATGCTGCTTTTGCTCTGTCACTTCCTGGTCAAGCTGTCTGTAATTAGCATACGAGCTCTGTTTATTCAGACTTCTCTGTTTATTAGTCTAGATTAAATAAATTACCTTCTCTGAGGTCCGGAGAAGCTTCTGAGCTAATGTAAACAGTCTTTTGTCTGAAAGATCAGATAACACACAAGCGCTCACACTGCAGGCTGCAACCTGTGTGATGAAGTCACTACCTGCTATCAGATAGAACAAACAGCAGGGGGGAGAAGTACACAGGTCGGTTACTTGGGGAACTAGGGAGAGCACAGAAGGTAATAAAATCACTTGTAGCTCCTTAACAAAAAAAGATGAACAACGCAATATATTTGGAAAACGTCTTCATTTAGTGTTTCCTGCATGTTGAAAGCTAATCTTTGTAGTGAGACAACACTTTTAAGAACAAAAATACAGTCCCTATAACCTGGGTAATGTCTGTAGAGGAGTGTAAAATTAACACAGTATGAATGAAAGTGTTATCCGCCAATCAATTTTGGCGCATAACACTCAAATCTGGTGCATAGAGTGTTATGTGCCAAACTTTGTATGGCAGTTTCACACCAAACTTTGGCGCATTAAAATGTGTGGTCAGGTGCACATAGTGCCAGGTTTGGCCGTACACTGTTCATACATCTATAGAATAGTTCGTTACAGTGTGTCAGCGCAGATAAGATGTATCATAGTTTTGCAGATTACTGCCGGTTGGGTTGTTGCTGATCGCAGGGTCTCCAGCAGGCAGCGCGGCTCTGGATAATCCTGACACTGTCACATCTGTCAGTGGATTTGTTCCTTTGTATTCTCTAGCGCCAAGACAAGGTCTTTGGACAAGAGACAAAAATCAAATCTGTCTGTGTGTTACATGACTGGAGGGTGGAGAGGGGGCGTTATATGAAGGTAAAAGAAAGTGTCAGACTTGGCTCCGGGAAGCCTATAGGTGTGAGGTGCTATCTGTCAGCAGCAATTACACTTGTTCCTTGTTCCACGTTCTATAGTCCTACATTGCTTGGCACAGTATGGGGGGGGGGCTCTCCGCTCAGACTGGCAGTGCCAGTCTCCCTGATGCCCCATGTGGCTCTCCACTGCTTCCTATGTGTGCATCACTTTGGATGGGGAACTGCAGCGCTAGAGAAATCAGGGGCAGATACTGTGATACAGCTATAGTTGGATAGGGGGCTCCTAACAAATTAGACACCCCATTACGGACACCCTTTTCGTGACCCTTAAAGGCGTTATCTCACTACAAAGATTAGCTTTCCCAGGGCTGTGGAGTCGGAGTCGTGGAGTCGGTGCCTATTGTGCAGGAGTCGGAGTCGTCATAAAATGGACCGACTCCGACTCCCAAAATATATAATAAGTTAGCCCAGTTAGTTCGATGCAAAGAGCAAGAGGAATTGGGTCTGGCCAGTGCTGCTGCTCCCATATCTTCAGCCTTATCACATGAGGAGAGTAATTGATGACATGGAGCAGGCAAAGCGCTGCCCCAGGGGAAAGATTCTGCTCCTATGGCAAACAGATTTCAGCAACATTTTTCACCTGTTTTCAAAGAAGTAGAAGAGTTTAACCATTCATCAAAACTGACTGTGGCCGAGGCAATTCCTTTATACCCTGACATTGTTAGAGATGTTGCCCCTGTGGTCACCACTTTGCCACCAACCCAAGTTAGTGTAGAGAGGCCGTTCTCTTGCCTGGAAATAATGAGGTCAGATGTGAGGTCATGTATGCAGGAACTGATGGAGGCGATACTATTTCTCAGAACAAATTCAGAGACTTCACAAATGTTCCTGCAGTGTTTTGCAGATTTACAATTTTTTTGTGCTCTAAAGTCATATCCAATAAATATATTTTACACTGACAAGCAAAAGGGTAACAATGTTTTGAACTTGTGACTTTCAGGCTCTATATCTCACCATCCACTACAGCTTTGTACATGAGGCTACTGTAATTTTATATACAGTCATCTTATCTATCTTATACATAAATTTGACTTGCAAGTATTTAGCATCTGCTTAGTTCTGCAGATTCTTTCCTGTAACTGCATTGTTACTGTTTTGCTCCTAAAAATCTAAATGTTAATTTTTATTATTTTCTTAGTATTTGGGAAATCCACCTTTTGGTTTTCAGCACTGCCTGAATCCTTCTGGGCTCTGGATCAGATTCAAGTAGGTCTGGACCAAAATCCGATCCTAGGTCTCTTCTACACGTTCCCAATGTTGGTGCAGACTGGACTTGGATACAAATACAGCTTTTTCTTCAACTCTACCAACAAGTGTTCTAAAGATCAAAACATGGTTACCCTTTTGCTTGTCAGTGTCTTTTCTACCTAAATAGCTTGATTATTGTATCATAATGTTATAAACAGCCTGATGTTACCATTTACTACAGTAAAGTTATCACTTAAACATGCGCCGTGTATGAGGGAGTCAGGAGTCGGAGGTTTGGGAAATTGAGGAGTTGGAGTTGGAGTTGGGGCTTTGGCTTGCCGACTCCACAGCCCTGCTTTCACCATCAAGGGACCAGTAATTGAAGAGTTTTTCCAAATATATTGCTTTATTTTTTTTGCCTTTGTTGAGGCGAGCAGATAGATGCCATCAGCTCTGAGTACACACAGGTTTCTCTGGTTATCGTCCTGCTCTCCCCTTTGTCTTATCTGATAGCAGGAATGACATCACCAGAGGTCTCAAGCTGGCGGCAGCTTGAGAACAGCATTATCTGAAGTTATTAGAATCCTTTGTTTGTTTACTTTGAGCTCTGTAGCTCTCTCCACTTATAGATAACATCTCCTGCTCTCATGTCAGTGCCATTAGAAGAGCTGTGAATACGGAGCGGATATGCTAATCACTGCAACAGAACCATCCACAGCCTGATCAGTAAGAGGGAGGATGTATAAATCTGAAGCTGCTTTTGGTTCAGTAGAACAGTGTGATGAGACATCCCCTTTAAACCTAATGACCACCCTCTTCTTTGATAACAATTCATTTCTTCTGAAGGGGAGAATCAAAGAGAATAACACCAATCAATATTGGGTGCCCCCTCTTCAGTGGCCCCAAAGCACCCACCTAGGATTTCTACATGGTACAAATACACTTATTATAACTTTATTCCCATATAGCAGGACATTTACAGGGGTATTCTCACCACAATGATTAGCTTTAAACATATAGACAAAAGATTATTACCAAACACATTGCTGTTCTGATTTTGCGTTATTTCAGAGCATTCAGAGCAGTTATTATCTACTGCTTGTGTACACAACCTTCCCTAGGTTACCATCACCTCTCTCTGCTCTAAAGCCTGGGCTGGGAATGTGAGATCACTCCCTGCTGTGTCTTATCAGCAGAAAAGGAGGTTGTTTATGTTTCTTACTGGCAATCGTTAACCCTTTAGAGCTGTGCAGTCTTCTGCCCTGCTGTTAGATTCCCTCCATTATCGATGTCCCTCTAAGGGCAAGTTCATATGATGATTCGATATGATTAAAATCCTTGTGTACTCTGACGCCCATCCAGTAAACTACAGCGTGGATTTTAAACACCACAGATTTCAAATGAAGATTCTTTTAAGCAGATCCTCACTGGATTCCACCCAATGCGAAGTGACGCTGGTTAGCCCCATTGCATTAGGGCTAACCTATGTAATAATCAGAAGCGAATACCGCCTAATCCCAATAAAAATCCTTACTCTCAGGTATCACCTTGGAGTTACAAGTCCGACGTATGATCCCTGTGTACCAGAATGGGCTACGAATAGCAAGGCTGATATGTCCGTTATTGCTATAGACCCACCAACAGCCTGAACAGGAAGTGTGAGTCTGAAAGAGAAAGGGATTCTTTACTGTTAGAGCAGTGAGACTGTGGAACTCTCTGCCAGAGTAACTTGTCATGGTGAATTCACTAACAGAGTACAAAAAGGGTTGGTGCATTTGTGTAATAAATACAAGTTATAGTGACTGGGATTCAGGGAGGGGGTCTGGATACATTTCTAGATGAAAAAATATAACAAGTTAAGTGACAGGTTTTCTGGAGAAGGTCTGGAAAATTTCTAGATGTAATAATATAAAACTATAGTGACGGGATTCGGAAAGGGTCTGGATACATTTCTAGATGTATAATATAACAATTTATAGTGACCAAATTCTGGAGAAGGGTCTTGATACATTTAAGTTTAAATAATATAAAAAGTTTGTCAGAGTGGCGCTGCAGCCCGGGGCCCGGGGCTGCAGGCGCACTCGTGCCCCGTTTACACGGGCCGCCCGGGCCCCGGGGGACAACGCGCGTCCCGTGGCTCCCCCTCCCAGAAAGTCTCCCTCCTCACCTACCGCGTGGACGTGTGCGCGGCCGGTGGGCGCCCTGGCTCCTTGGCACCGCGCGCCGGCTCTGAAAATTTTTAAAAGGGCCACGCGCCCAAAAATTGAAACACCGCCACTGCCCCAAATTTTCGCTCCACCTCTTCCTGGCCCCTCGGATTCCATATGCCCATACCTATGGGGGAAGCCCTTTTTCTACGTTCCGGGTTGTCATCTGTGTACCAGTCCCCCGGGCTTACGTTTCCCCGCCCCAAAACCCCTTTGCTCCCCGACCTCTGCCGTCCTACTACGATTTCCCTGCTTTCGTCCCGCGCTATTTTTACCTCGCAAGCAAGTCCATCGGGGGTAGCGCTGGTGGAATTCCGCCGCAGCAAGTCCACCCGCTTTGGGGGGGGTCGGTGAAAACCCGGGTTTTCCACTTAGAATCCGTTCCTGGGTGGCTTACCCCATGTTTGCGGTGGCTGGGGGGATCCAAAAAACCCAGGTCTGTTACATTGGAAATCGCCTGGATCCCCCAAGGGTTCCTTACCCAGCCTGGAAGACCTGAGCCGCCCGTTGCCCAGCAGCCCCAGCATGACGCAGCGGGCCCAGCATTGGGATCACTGACCCATGATGCCAACTCTTTCCTCCCAACGGCGTCTCCCCGTCTTCCCCCCATTTCCCAGCACCTCCTTGCTCCCGCCGCCCGGGGCCTAACCCCCGGCTTTCCTTCCCTAAAAAGTTCGGGGGAAAACCCAAGCTATGAAAGGATTCCGCTGCTTTTTTGAGGAACCCGGCAGGGGCTTCGTCAGGGGAGCCCCGCCCCCCTGAATTTCGCCAAGGAGAATCTGGGTGGTGATTAGGGAAATCCGTTTCCGTATTTGGCCTCGGGCTGACCTGGAATGAGGCCCCCCCCTCTGTGCCACTTTGAAAAAGGCCTCCTACCCGGGGTAAAGGATCCCCTGCCGCAAGGGATCTCCCGGGCTTCCTTGTCTGGATTGATCCACCGGGCCACGGGATTATGTGCTTTTTTTTCTTTGGAGAGAGAAGAAGAGCTCCCCCCCGGAACGCGCAGCTGACCTGTCGTTTCCCCGTGTTTGGCTCCGGTTTTCCCAAAAAACCCCCGGTACCGCCACCCAGCATTCCGCGAGGGCCCATGCAGGCGACCGTGCATTTCTCTCAGTACAAGAGCGTCCCCGACGCCGCACTGAAAACCATCCCCTTTTTGCTAGCCCTGAACATTCTTGGGGGGACTGCCCCTTCGCCCGGCCGGGGAAACGTCGCCCCTTTGGGTACGTGGAGAGGCGTCCCTGGGTGTGCACAGTTCCTTCCACCTGCCATCCCGGTGCAGTTTCTTCTAGTGCGGGGCGTGATGTTTCAACCCTCCGCCTTTTTGGGACTGGCTCGGCGGAAAATTTTTTATGGAAGCTCCCTGGTGTCGAAGCTTCCCCTTTCCCCACCGTTCGAATTTTAAGTTGGCGATCTTTCGGTGAGTGGGGGGTCCTGGCGATACTTCCATTTACCTAGGGAGCCCGTTACTATGCTGTAGGGGGACCCCAGGCAGAGAATCGTTTTTACTATTACCCGTTTTCGCTGCTATCCTTTTGGGGTTCCCCGGCTGCAATGCACCCCTGGTTTGGACGGAAGACGGGCGAGTTACACGATGGGGACAAGACGCCGACGTTGTTGTCCGCACCACCCCCCGGGTGGTCCCACCTTCCGCCGGCCCATGAAGCCGTTCCCGGGTTTAAACCGGCAGAGTATAAAGCCCTCCCGACGTGTTTCCGAAAAACGGGGCAGACCCCTTGCCACCTCCCCCGGTCCTACGATTGCCTATAGCCCTGTTCCCTGGCACAACCCCTCCTGGGGGTAAGTTCCCCTTTTCCGGGCCCCCCGGGCCCAAAGGCCATGTCAGACTAATTACAGGAGAACCTAAAGAAAGGCTTTATCCGCAACCCTCTTACAGCTGGAGCTGGTTTCTTCTTTGTAAAAAAGAAGGATGGTACTTCGCCCCTGCATGCTATCGCTCTAAATAAGATTACGGTGAAAAACCGCTCCCACTGCCCTATCCGGGCTTTTCGACCGCCTTGGGGAGCAGGATCCCACCAAACTGGACTTACGTGGGGCTATAACCTATCCGACCCGGAAGCACGAGTGGAACGGCTTTCAACACGCGGGAGGGCATTTGAGTACCTAGTTATGCCCTTGGGGTTTTGTAACCCCCCCGCGGTGTTTTAAAGGGTTCGTTAACGACATCTTAGGGACCCCCTTTAATGTATGCGTGGGCGTGTATTGGAGACATATTGATTTTTTCGCCCGTTCGGGGCCCACCGTCTCCATGTGCGCCAGGTCCCTTAAAGCCTTTGGGTTTAATCGCCTCTTCGCCAAACTGGGGAAATGCCAATTTCACCAATCCACCTGCCCTTTCCCCGGGTAATTTTCCCCCAAGGGTTGCAAATGGTCCCGCCAAGCGCCCGGGCCCGCGTGGCCCCGTCCCAAAAGCCTTTCGGCTATTCAACGGTTCCCCGGGTTTTTAAATTATTACCGTCAGTTTTTTCCCAACTTTTCGACGCTAGTGGGTCCCCTTGTGGCCCCTTTTAAGAAGGCTGGCAACCCGAGGTTTTGGGCCCCAGCGGCCAAGATGCCCTTTTCCCGGTCAAGGGGCCCCTTTTCTTCGGCTCATTTTTTGGGCTCGTCGGATGTAGAAATCGTTTTTTTGGGGTGGACGCATCATCCCTGGGACAGGGGCGGTGCCTCTCAGAGGGGTTCAAGGGGAAATTGGTCACATGGGGTTTTTTCTCAAAACGTTTCTCCTGCGGAGAAAAACTACCCATTGGTGACCGTGGGTTGCCATTAATTGGGCTTGAGGGGGTGGGGTCTCTTCTTGAAAGGGGCCGACATCCAGTGACTACTACTTGACCACAAGAATCTTGTGTCCTTTAGACGGTCAGGCCTTAATCCCGGCAGGGGTGTTGGGCTCTCTTCTTCCGCGCTTCAATTTCACGATCCCTTCCGCCAGCCGAGAAAATCAAAAACCGATGTCTGTTGGGCGTCGGGGGCTTGGGGAGGACTCTCCACCTGCCCCCATTCCTCCCCAACGCTGATCACCCTGGCTCCAGTAATTTACGGCAGGGACCTCCGGGGAAGTCCTATGTCGCCCAACCCTTGGAAAAAATCCTGAATGGGTTGGGTCCGGGTAGCCGGCCACCCGGGAAACCGGAAGACGGCGCAGTTCATTGGGGGTATACGGTGGTCCGACCTAATCAAGGATGTGAAAAACTTTTGGCCTGTGCTCTTGTGTGGTCGCAACAAGACACCGCCCTCAACCAGCAGGATTGCTCCTTCCCTTTCCCGTTTTCCCGGTCGTCCATGGTCCAGATTGCCATGGCTTTATAGGGTCTTCCGCCCTCGGCGGGCAATACGTCATTTTGGGTCATCCCCGGTCGCTTCTCTAAGATGGGGCATTTTGTAAACCTTTTCCCGGACTTCCGTCGCCCTCGTTTGGAACCCCCTTCTTCCCCATGTCTTCCGCCCGCATGGCCCCCCCCTCGACACATTGTGTCCGATCGCGGAGTTCAATTCGTCTCCCGTTTTTTGGGGGTCTCCTGTTCCAGCTCAAAGGGAATTTTACTTCTCCTCCGCTTTTCCACCCCCCAGTGAACGGGGGAGAAAAAAACTAACCCAAACTTTAAAAATACCTAGTATTTCGTCTCGGCCCAGCAAGCGATTTGGCAGGGGTTGTTGCCCTGGGGCCGAAATTTCCCCCCAAATTCTTGGACTCGATTCTACGGGCGTTTCCATTTTTTGTGGGGTTTTGGATTTCATCCCGCCGCCCTCCCCCGGCATCGGCTCGGGGGTTCCTGCGGTGGGCTCCTTAGTCCGTGCCTGAATCGGTGTGGGCAACCCACAATCCTTGCTCCCGGGGCCCTGTCGGAAAGAAGCTCCAGGCCCATAGACACAGGAGGACCCCGCCCTCGTTCAAACCGGGGGATAAGGTCTGGTTGTCCTCCCGACATGTTCGCCAAGGATTCCCCCTACAAACTGGGTCCCCGGTTTCCTTTGGGCCCTTTTGAAGTCCTGAAAAGGATCAATCCCTGGCCTACAAGTCCCGGGTCCCCCCTCGAGCGTATTCCGAAAATCCTTTCCCCGTTTCTCTACTAAACCAGCATCTTGAAAAGGATTCGGAAATTTTCTTCCCCTTCCCCGGTGGCGGGTGCCCGGACTCTTTGCCCGGGAAAGGAAAATCCGGTATGAAGAAACCCAAGGGAAAAGTTACTTTTTTTTTGATTGGAAGGGGTTTTGGTCCCGGGAAAAATGTGGGGGCCCGGGGGAGAAAACTGGACCCAAACTTTCTCAAGATTTTTTCGGGAAAGGGGGGGGGAGACCCCAAGGGGGGGGGGGACTGTCACGGTGGCGCTCAGCCGGGTCCGGGCTCCCCCCCCCCCCCCGGGGGCGGCGCGGCAACCCCCGGCCCGTGGGCCCCCCGCCGAAACCCCCCTCCCTGCCCCCTCCCGGCTGTTTTGGCGGCCGGGGCCGCGCCCCGGCTCCTTTTGGGCACGCGCGCCCGGCTCTCGCAAAATTTTTAAAAGGGCCAGCGCGCCCCTAATTCAAACACCCGCCAAGCCTATTATTCGCTCCCCCCTTTCTGGGGCCCCACCCATCCATAGTGCCCATACCTAGGAGGAAGCCCTTTTTACGTTCCCCGGGTTTCATAGTGTACACCCTCCCGGTTACGTCTCCCACCCCGACCTTTGCGCCCGCCCCGATTCCTGCCCCCCCTGATACGATTTTTCCTGCCGATTTTGTCCCCCGGGTATTTCCCTTGGGTACCATCGCAAGCAGTCACATTAGGGGGGAGCGATGGTGGAATTCCCCGCCAAGTCCCCCGCTTTTTCGGCGGGCTTGGGGAAAACCGGGTTCCACTTAGACCGTTCCCTGGGGCGGTTTCGCCCGTTTCGGTGGCTCAGTGGGTCCACAACCCCGGTCTGTTACAAAGTTTGTGGGGCCGGGTTCTGGGAAGGGTTGGATACATTTTTAGTGTAATAATATAACAAGTTTTAAAAAGATTTTGGGTTCTGGGGGAAGTTTGGATAATTTTAGATGTAATAAAAACAAGTTCTAGTGCCGGGGTTTTGGGGAAAGGCTGGGTACATTTTCGATGTAATAATATAACAAGTTAAGTGCCGGTTCTGGAGAAGGGTTTTGGTACATTTCTAGATGTAATAATATAACAAGTTATAGTGACCAGGATTCTGGAGAAAGGGTTTCTGGATACATTTCTAGATGTAATAATATAACAAGTTATAGTGACCGGGATTTTCGAGAAGGGTCTGGATACATTTCTAGATGTAATAATAAAATAAGTTATAGTGACCAGGATTCTGGAGAAGGGTCTGGATAAAATTTCTAGATGTAATAATAAAACAAGTTATAGTGACCAGGATTCTGGAGAAGGGTCTGGATACATTTCTAGATGTAATATACAAAGTTATAGTGACCAGGATTCTGGAGAAGGGTCTGGATACATTTCTAGATGTAATAATATAATAAGTTATAGTGACCAGGATTCTGGAGAAAGGGTCCTGGATACATTTCTAGAGGGTAATAATAAAACAAGTTATAGTGACCAGGATTCTGGAAAAGGGGGTCTGGATACATTTCTAGATGAAATTTAAACGAGTTATAGTGACCAGGATTCTGGAGAAGGGTCTGGATACATTTTAGATGTAATAATAAACATGTTATAGTGACCAGGATTCTGGAGAAGGGTCTGGATACATTTCTAGTGCAATAAATATAACAAGTTATAGTGACCAGGATTCTGGGAAGGGTCTGGATACATTTCTAGATGTAATAATATAACAAGTTATAGTGACCAGGATTCTGGAGAAAGATCAGTGACCCAGGGATTTATTCTGATCGCCTTACAAACTATGTAACTATGAAGCTGGATGTAAAGAGAAGGCTCTGTGAAACAGCATGATGTGTACATCCTATAAGTCCCAAAGTATAAAAACACTTGAATAAAAGAGTACCTTTTCTAGGACTGGAGTATACATCTTTACCTATCACAGAATACATGGAGTGCTACATGTCCAGTTTTCCACACTCTGAATGGTATATAAAGCAAATAAGAAAAATCATTCATTCTGCAATACTTTTCTTTTTACAAGTGTCAGTCTTCACTTTAATTCTGGCATTCTATTCCTGTAAAAAAAAATAAAAAAAATCAGGATTTGCATTTCTCTAGAGCGTTAGAATTTGTGCATGGAATTATAGGAGGATGGATAAAAGCACAAGACGTGTATAGAGGGAATGAGATGGCAATGTATAGGCCTTGTATACATAGCTCTGCTTGAATCTAGCTTGTATCTCTGCTTGTATCCTATGTAGTGAAGCTGTGTTAATCTAACAGCCTCTTTTTGTAGTTTGGTATGTCGCCGTACCTGGTTTACTATCGCCTATCTAGGTCAGGGTATATTAATCAATTTATCAAAATTTTCACAGTTTAAAGCTGCACAGAAATGGGATTCGGCTCCTCGCAGCAGGGTTACCTCTTTCTTCCTTGCTGACTCTTTTAAGTAAACCAGTATGAAGTTGTATTTATCATAAGATTGTGCTCCTCTAACTCTCCAGGACAAATTGCTTAAAAATAGAGGGAAAAAACAACAAGTATTGTCCTCACATCTCCACTTTCCTGTCCTGGCTCTTATCTATTATGTTGCATCATATCATTTGTACAACAAGGTTTTTTTTTCTTACTTTGCGGCTTGCAGTATGAATAGCTTTTATGCAGTGTAAAGCCCGGGGTCCGGTGATTGAAGGGGCTTTGGATTTCTCATGTCCCCCTTTTTGTAATGTAATATTCAGGGTAATTGGGGTAATATTTTTGGGTGGGACGCTCATTACTTTCTGTGATGTCTAATGACTAGTGCTTTACATCCCATCCAGGCCTTACAGGTAATATTTCATGGAAACATCAGGCACAATGCATGGCGTATACATCATTGTAAAAGATGCTCTACTTAACGGAGTATTTCCATCTCCGAACAATCAGAATGATACATCCAATAGGTGGTTATGCGAAAACCTGCTATTACCCTTTTTGCTTATTTGCTTATTATTTTAAAATTATAATGGAGAGACCATAGCATATCAGTGTCCATACATCTACATGGTGCCTCTCCTTAATAATGAACGTTACCCCTTTGAGCTACCTCTGAAGTCTCTCACGCAGCCAACTAATTTTCTACTCTGCGCTGATGAGGGGCAAACACTAGCTGTCTGCAGATAAGTATCAGGTGTAGCTTAACTCCCAATCATATTACAAGACTCAATTTGTTAGATGCGACCTAAGGAACACTACATCCAATAGGTGGTGCAGAGTTACAGCTTTTTTCCCTTTACCTTATTTTAAAAATTATAAAAATTTCCTTTTTTTGGGGGTGGAACCTTTAAAATCTAACACCTACATGTGTTTACTCCCTAAAGCAGCACCTCACTTCACACCCTAAAACAGCTGTCTACAGATGAGTATTTGGGTTTTTGGTTTTATATCTATTGAAAGGCTCGTGGTTAAAATTTGTTTTAAGAATCTGTACCCCAAATTTGGTAGTCCCGGGAGTCCCAGTTTGTTACTTTGACCCCTTAAATTTGAATATATAAAAAATCATTTGAAATCCCATTCATTTGATGCTCTGTTTTGGCCCGGACCCTTTTGGACCCCCAAAACAAACCCTTAAAGAAAGATGAGGTTGCAGGCGTGTGGGGACTGGCCAAACCGGGGTTTCAGTAGATCCCCCGATGGGCCCCTGGGCCCAAACCGCCCCCACCCCCGTAGGGCTAGGGCCCCCCGGGATCGCCAGGGATCAAAAGACCGAGAGGGTTTGCGGAAAACGATTGTATTTTAGCAATTTTTTAGGGGTTTTTTTGGTTATATATTTTTTTAAACTGTTTGTACGGGAAAAAAACTGCCCACTAAAATAATTGCAAAGTGGTAAAAAATATTTTTAAAACGGAAAAGATCTATCAGCCCAATTTAAAAATCTCAAACTTCATTTTAACCCTATTTATCACAAAAAACCTCAGTTCCTTTCTCTTTTCTTTATAACCCCTATATATCACAAAAGTTTCAGCTTCTCCCCTCTATAAAATAAAACCTTATATATCAAAAGGGGCTCAGCCCCTTTCCCCCTCTTCTTAAAAACCCTATATATCACAAAAGCTCAGTTTCCCTCCCCCTTTTCAAAAAAAAACCCTTTATATATCAAAAGAGCTCAGGTCTCCCCCTTTACCATAAACCCTTTATATCCCCAAAAGTCAGTCCTCTCCTCTATCATAAAACCCCTATATTTCAAAAGAGCTAACTTTACCCTCTATTATATAACCCTATATATCACAGAGTCAGCTTTCCTTCCCTCTCCCAATATAACCCTAAATATCACAGAGCTAGTTTTCTCCCCTCTTAATTTTAAAAACCCTATTTTATCACAGGCCCCAGCTTTTTTCCCCCTCTATCTTTATAGCCCTATTTTCAAAAGAGCTAAAGTCCTCTCCTCTATCATAAAAAACCCTTATATTCACGAGTTTAAAACTTCTATCCTCTATTTTTAAAAACCCTTTATATCAAAAGAGTCAGCTTCTCTCCTCAAATCATAAAAACCCTTTATTTTAAAAACAGAGTTGGAGTTTTCCCCTTTCTACCCATAAAAACCCAATATATAACAGAACTCAGCTTCTTTCCCTCTTTTCTTAAAAACCCTAAAATATACATTTGCTCAGCTTCTCTCCCCCTTAATAAAACCCCTATATATCACAAAACCCTCAGCTTCTCCCCTCTATCATTTTTCCCCTATTTTATAAAGACTCAGCTTCTCCCCCCTTAAATAAAACCCTTATATACCCCACAGAGTTAAACCCATTTCTCCTCTACCCATATAACCCTTTTATACACAGAGCTCAGTTCTCTCCCTCTATCTTTTAAAAAACCCTATATTTTCACAGGCTCGCTTCTCTCCTTTTAATCATTAAAACCCCTATATTTTCACAAAAGCTCAGCTCCTCTCCTTATCTTTAAAACCTTTATATCACAGAGCTCACCCTCACTCCCCTCTATCTATAACCATTTTTAAAAATCAAGAGCTCACCCCTTTATCCAATATCATTATAAAACCCTATTTCATAGACTCGCTTTTCTCCCCTTTCATAAAACCCCTTATTATCACAGAGCCAGTTCTTTCCCCCTTCATAAAACCTCTATTTATCACAGAGCTCAGTTTCTCCCCCTCTATCATTTTAACCCTATTTATCAAAAAGCTCAGTTAAATCCCTATTTTTTAAACCCTTATTCCCCAGAGCTCAGCTTCTCTCCCTCTATCATATAACCCTTTTATATCACAGGGGCCCCGGCCTTTTTTTCCCTCATAATAAAAACTCTTTTATCCCCAAGAGTCAGTTCTCCCCACTTATCATATAACCCTATTTATCACAGAGTCGCTTCTCTTCTTTACCTCTTCCCTCAGTAAGGAAAATTTGTAAACCCACCAAAAAAAAACCCTTTAAGTTCTGTTAAGCCTTTTTTTTCTCTCCCTATGCCCCTTTCCCGGGGGGGGAATTTTGAACCCCTTGTTCCCAGGATTGTTTGGCCTCATTGTATACAAATCCTCTATATGTGGGGGGAAAAACCCCAAAAAAACCAGGCTCCCATCTCCTGCATAGACATAGTCTACCAATGTACTGAACTCTTTGGGTGGCTGCGAGGAGACAGACTTTTTTTTTCACCCCTTCCAAAAAAGGGGGTTTTTTTTACTGATTAAATTTGGTTTGTTTCAGAAAAAAAGTACCCGTAGCGCGGGGGGACACGTGCGCAAATCTTAATTTTGAATGTAGGGTTTTGGTTTTTTCCCTTTTCCCCCAAAACCTGTTTTTTGAGAGGAACGAGGGCCCTTTATTTTTGCTTTCTTATCATCCAAATTAAATTTAAAGTATAAAGCCAAATTTGTTACTACAGGATCCCTGAGGTAGCGCACAATCACTCTCCAGGGCCCCGGCAAAACCCGCAAAAACCCGACCCCCCACCATGGGGTGGCGGAGGGGGAAAACCTTTAGGGTTTCCCTGAAAACATTTCAACATGGCCCGACCCGGACACTGGGGTTTAAAGGGCCCTGAATTTCCCCTTTCGTAGAAGAGGGTTTTTGTACCCCCAGATCGGGAATGTTCATTTGGGACAAAATTTTTTAGGTAATAGGGAAAGGGGCATTACCCTTTAAAGGGGGAAAATGGGCCCCAGGAAAAAAAACTCTTTGGTTTATTGTGGGGGGGGGTTTTGATTTGGGGTTTATTAAAATAATTTTATATTGGGGAAAAATTTTGTAGAACATGGGTTTTTTTTTTGACTGAAAACCCCGCTAATTTGGGGTTTTAAAGGGGCCAGTGGGGGGGCTTTTTTTTTGTGACTGACAGTTATCTTTGAAGGAGCCTTTATATAAAAATAGCTTTTATTCACTAGGTAGGGCCATCCACTGGGCTCATTGATTTATATCCATGGTTATTTTGGGTTTGGAAGTCAAGCAGACTAAATGATTGACAGTTTTCTCTACGTGAGCATGCATAGAGAGATAACCATCCATCACTAAGTAGGACCGCCCACTGGACTCATTGATTGAAATTCATGGTTATTGGGGTTTTGGGAAATTCCGCAGGGCAGTGTCACTAAATGAAATTTAAAGTGTTTCTATGTGAGCCCAAAATACGAGGGTAGCCCATTTTAATCCAAGTAGGCCGCCCCCCCTGGGGTCATTTATTTGGTTTTTCCCCTAGGTTTTTTTAAGCTTTTGGGGTCCAGCGGTCCAGTGTTTACTAAAATTTATTTTACACCTTTTTCATATGAGCCCTGCATAGAAGGGTAGCCCTCCATAAATAAGTAGGACCCGGGCCCAAATGGGGCTCATTGATTGGGAAATTTTTTATGGTTAAAATTTTGGCTTTGGGGGTCCCAGCAGACAGTGTCACTAAATGATTGACAGCCAACTCCATATGAGCATGCATACAGAGATAGCTATCAATCACAAAGTATTACCACCCACTGGACTCATTGATTGATATCCATGCTTATTTTGGTTTAAGGGGGTGGATGGTTCCCCCCCCCCCCCAATTTGTTAAAATGTCTACTATCTTTTCTTTAGGGCCCCTATTTTTAAAGGGTACTTGCATTTACTAAGTAGGACCACCCACTGGACTCTTTGATCGATACCGATGCATTGGAATCCAGCAGGCAGTGTCACTCAATGATCAACAGCCTTCCCTATGTGAGCATGCTTACAGAGAGAGCTATCATTCACCAAACTGGTCTTATTGATTCATATCCATGCTTGGGCTTTGGAGTCCAGCAGGTAGAGTTACTCAATGATTGACAGCCTTCTCTATAAGAGCATGCGTACAGGGATGGCTGTCAATCAATAAGTAGGACCGCACACTGGACTTATGGATTGATATCCATGCTTATTCCGGGCTTTGGAGTCCAGAGGGCAGCTTCACTTAATGACTGATAACCTTCCCTATATGATCACCCATACAGAGATAGCTGTCAATCACTGAGCAGGACTACCCACTGATACTACCCAATTGATACTCCTGTTAATTCTTGGCTTAGGAGTCCAGTGGCCTGAGTCACTAGGTTGCAGTTCCATTTGGCCCTGCCATAAAATAGTCTGCCACTTTGCAGAGAAGGTTTTAGTGTCTGTTCAAGATCAGTACAAGCAGGATTACACTGAAAGGTGACACCAATGTGTATAGATAACACAGGATCCACCATTCACAATAGAATATAGTCACAGCTGCCCCTCTCCTCCTCCCTGCACACTGACTTCTTCCCAGGTCACACAACATGCCTAGAAAACTCTCCTATAGAAGTCAATGGGTCTGATCCTGTTCACAGGCTCCTATGTCCATGAAGCTGCTATAAAGCATTTCTCTAAATGCTATTACAAACAGCTTAGGCAAGATGGCTGCCCCCATAATTGTATACAGACAACAGAATTGAGAAATCTACAATTAGAAAGTAAAAATGGCTTAGAAGAGAAGACTATGGATCAGTGTCTTGGTTTAATTAGTAAAAAACCCACTGGCGATAGATTTCCCTGTAAGAGCATCCCTGGCATCACAGCTTTTACATAGATTTTCTGTGATTTCAGTGAAATTTGGGGAGAAATGCACAGACGTAGGAGGAAAAGAATGCAGACTGTATAAGTCAGCCAATGGAAGAGTAGGTAACTGGCAATTATACACTTGAACAATGACACCGGAATCCTTGCCAAAGAAAGCATAAGTCCTCTATTCATTCAAATGCTGACAGATACAATGAAATCAATGGTGAGCTAAGCTGGAAATGCCTCATAATCAGTCTATGCCATGAAAATAAACCCACAGCAACACTCCGGAGGGGGACGGACAGACGGGGATATTTTCAGCCCTTGTCAGCTATGCGACTCCTAATCTCCACAGCGGTGATAAACAGCCCCCCTCCTTACTTTGGACCAGTGACTGTCAAATGACAGAGGCTCTTTTACTGATAATGGAGAAGAGGCTGTCAGGTGACAGCTGCTCTGGAACAACAAGAAGCTCCAGGAAAGTTCCAGGATCGTATTGTACGCGCGGGGGGGCGACGCATAATGCATAGCTCTCTATGAGGGCTATGGATTACCGGAACTGTGGTGCATATTTCGCCGTGAATAACGTGCAATACGGGGCAAAATAAGCCGTGTGAACATACCCTTACAGAGGAACAACACAGAGTTATAAGAGAAGAGGCTCCGGAATGGTGATTTTTCAAGGAACACAAGGATTTACTAAAACACATACGTCAGGAAATGTCACCGGTCACCTTTGCTAATAATAAGAGCAAATTCATTCCATAAAAGTTGGATGGAGCTCAACATCATTTTAGGCCCGTTCCTTCATCAGGACAATATTACCTCTGACAATTTTATCTTCTGGCATAGTCGTCATGTGGATAGCTGTTTGGAACTCTGTTTTTTAAAAAATTTTAATATAAATATAATATATATATATATATATAATATAATATTAATATTGGAACATGGCCACTGGTCCGATTATGAGTTTAATGACCCGAACTAATAATATCTTATATCCTAACATAATATGGTTGTAAAAGACATTTGTCCATCAAGTTCAACCAAGTTTAGGTCATTAGACTCACAGTTGGGTTGGGACCTGCAGCTGTGGTTGGAAAGCTAATAATACCGTAAGACTGTTACCACTTTCTTAGGGTATGTTCACACGGAGTATTGGGGCACGTACTGTACGCGGCGCAATATGCCGGGTGTTTTGGAAGTATGTGCTGATCAGAGTGTACTTCCAAAGCACAGGGGGGCCGGCCCCATTCACATGCATTGTCAGCGGCTCGTAAGCGCCACTAGCAATTGACATGTCACGGTCGTATTATATGGCCGGGGAGACGAGGCGTAATTTATAGTTCTCTATGAGAGCTATGAATTACCGTAATTGCGGCGCGCATTTCACATGTATTAGATCGCAATTACGCCGTTGAACATACTCTTAAAGAAACCGCGAAGAGAACCAGTCAGTAAGGTGCACCTATTCAATAATGGCTGAGAATAATCAGATATTACAGCCTCAACCACTAAAGGAACTGTGGTATCATAGATGGAACCACAAGACCCTTCTCAGACACTCCTAGCAACGACAGCGATCATGCAACACCTGTTGTGACTTCGACAGACCGAGGGGGCTGTCTTTTTGCTCCATGTTTGGCACCATGTTATTGTACCCAAAAGTATTATGCCCATAGTCTAAAAAAAGCTGTCAAAGTGATAGGTTCTCTTATATAAATGGAGTATGAGTACATTTATCTGATGCGTACCTCAAGGCAAACTACGACACTACTATGATTAGTAACATCTGGATGGCCTTAAAGGGAAGATCTCTCCTTAGGGAGAGCGCAGTATAGGCGTGTGGAGATTCGAAATTGCCTTTTTGCACTCCACGAAGCATCGGCATATCACAAAGCATTATGGGAAAGGAGCTGAGAAGCTCAAGCGCCCTCTGTTGGATGTAACAAATCCTCAATTTGCTTTTGACCCACTGGGTCTTTGGAAAGCAAGAAGGGATACTCAGCCAAGCCAGCATCACCCATCTGTATACAGCTGTTTCGGGGTTTTGCCTCTCGTCAGTACAGAGTAGAGCGATGCTAGCTTGGCTGAGTGGGAGGCAATGAATGGCTCAGAAAGGGAAGATCTCTCCTTAGGCAGAGCGCCTATATAGACGTGTGGAGATTCGAAATTGCCTCCCACTCAGCCAAGCCAGCATCGCTCTGCTCTGTACTGACAAGGGGCAAACACCCCGAAACAGCTGTATACAGATGGGTGATGCTGGCTTGGCTAAATATTCCTTTTGATTTCCAAAGACCCAGTGGGTCAAAAGCAAATTGAGGATTTGTTACATCCAACAGAGGGTGCATGAGCTTCTCATAATGCCTTGTGATATACTGGATGGCCTTAGACTTACCATTAGACATATTGTGGTCCTTCCAGTTATAGTGGCCTCAGGATACAATATTTCATCATACAATGGTCTTACTTGGGACGTTTTCTGTTGATTTTGGTTTCAAGAAATGTTCCAGACAATGATCCAATCAATTATTTTGAACATTTACTTGTAAAACCTCTGTATTAGTGAGGTGCATGCAGTGATAGGCGGTTTAGTAGCGCCTCTCTACAGTACAGTGCGGTACTACATGTCCTGTACTGCTCTTACATGTATTAGTGAGGTGCATGCAGTGATAGGCGGTTTAGTAGCGCCTCTCTACAGTACAGTGTGGTATTACATGTCCTGTAGTGCTCTTACATGTATTAGTGAGGTGCGTGCAGTGATTGGCGGTCTAGTAGCGCCTCTCTATAGTACAGTGTGGTACTACATGTCCTGTACTGCTCTTACATGGATTAGTGAGGTGCGTGCAGTGATTGGCGGTCTAGTAGCCTCTCTACAGTACAGTGCGGTACTACATGTCCTGTATTACTCTTACATGTATTACTGAAGTGCATGCAGTGATTTGCGGTTTAGTAGTGTCTCTCTACAGTACATTGCGGTGCTACATGTCCTGTACTGCTCTTACATGTATTAGTGAGGTGCATGCAGTGATTAGTGGTCTAGTAGTGCCTCTCTACAGTACAGTGTGGTACATGTCCTGTACTGCTCTTACATGTATTAGTGAGGTGCATGCAGTGATTAGGCGTTTAGAGCGCCTCTCTATAGTACAGTGTGGTGCTACATGTCCTGTACTGCTCTTACATGTATTAGTGAGGTGCATGCAGTGATTAGAGGTCTAGTAGCGCCTCCCTACAGTACACTGTGGTACTACATGTCCTGCTCTTACATGTATTAGTGAGGTGCATGCAGTGATTGGTGGTCTATAGCTTCTCATTACAGTACAATGCGGTACTACATGTCCTGTACTGCTCTTACATGTATTAGTGAGATGCATGTAGTGATTGGTGGTCTATAGCGCCTCTCTACAGTACAGTGCGGTACTACATGTCCTGTACTGCTCTTACATGTATTAGTGAGGTGCATGCAGTGATTGGTGGTCTAGTAGCGCCTCTCTACAGTACAGTGTGGTACTACATGTCCTGTACTGCTCTTACATGTATTAGTGCAGTGCACGTAGTGATTGTTGGTCTAGTAGCACCTCTCTACAGTACAGTGTAGTACTACATGTCCTGTACTGCTCTTACATGTATTAGTGAGGTGCATGCAGTGATTGTGGGTCTAGTAGCGCCTCTCTACAGTACAGTGTGGTACTACATATCCTGTACTGCTCTTACATGTATTAGTGCAGTGCACGTAGTGATTGTTGGTCTAGTAGCACCTCTCTACAGTACAGTGCGGTACTACATGTCCTGTACTGCTGTTACATGTATTAATGAGGTGCAAGCAGTTATTGGTGGTCTATAGCGCCACTCTACAGTACAGTGCAGTACTACATGTCCTGTACTGCTCTTACATGTGGCAGGATGAGTGACTCCTTTGGGCACCATTTTCTTTTTTCTGGTACATTGTGCATAAAGTACATCACCCAAAGAAGCTCCTGTCATCAGGATAGAAACTGATTTCCAGCTTCCAGCAGCTCTTCCTGATGTAATAGAGAAGGACACGCTTTAGCCGCTTTATTTTCTTTAATCTTCCTTATATTCTGTGACATTTTTTCGCCTCGTAACCAATCACCAGCTTTCCATAAAGCTATGGTTTCAACATACAATGGTCGTCCCGGAAGGAATATTGTATATTGAGAGAACACTATACTTGCCCACCCTCCCATTTCTTCAGAAAGACTCTTACGAATCGGATTGTGAAATGGGCAGAGTTTATGCAAACCCTGCGCCATAACAGGCTCTTCCAGGTGGATTGGGGGCATTTCCGGGTCTAAAATCTCCCAGAATTAGGAGAGACCAGAAGAGAAAAGCTTGGCACCTATGCCTTTATATCTTTAAAAGCAGCATAGTGGGCACCACAGCAAAATAAGCGGGGTACAATTAGCATGTTATAAATCACAAATGGAATCAAAAGGAAGAAGAAGAATAGTTGAGCACATCCTAATGTTAGCACCGTTTCAAATAATTTATTTGTACAAAGCAAACAAGCTAAAATCATCTAAAAAAGTCTACACGGCCGATTTTACCAACTGCTATCTAAGTGTAGACAAAGATAAGTCCTCATAGCCCATATAACACAACCATAGAAACATAAGCCACATAATTTAATTGACCACCCCTAAGGCTCTGTCTCCCCTGCTGTGGACAAAAAACGACCTGAAAACGAATGACTAAAAAACATTCATGAAACTGAGTTTTCTGTCCACTGCCTGTCAAAAGCAGCTGAAAAAACGGCCGTTTTTTGGCGCGTTTTTTTTATACGCGTTTTTTTTGCTGGTCTTCAATTCTTTTTAAATTTATGCATAAATTAATCCATTGGATGTAACTCTTCCCTACAAAAAGGGATGTAAAGCACATTATTGCATGTATATGTAATATTGTAGTCGTTTTACGGATTTTGGCGCTAATAAAGTTATATCTCGTTTGTCGCCAAAACAACGATTTTTTACGGATTTTGGCCTTAACTCCATTTATTTACGGATTTTGGTGCTAAAATCCGTATTTTTACGGATTCTGCCGCTAATAAAGTTATCTTGCGTTTGGCGCCAAAAATACGCTTTTTTACGGATTTTTCCCTTAAAGTCCATTTTTTTTTTTACGGATTTTGGTCCCAAAATCCGTATTTTTACAGATTTTGGCGTTAATACAGTTATCCTGCTTTTGGCGCCAAATATACTTTTTTTTTTACGGATTTTGCCCCTAAACCCATGTTTTTACGGATTTTGCCGCTAATAAAGTTATCTTGCGTTTGTCGTCAAAAATACGTTTTTTTTTAACGGATTTTGGCCCTAAAATAAGTTTTTTTATGGATTTTGGCGCTAAAATACGGTTTTACGGATTTTGGGGCTGAAATACGGTTTTACGGATTTTGGCGCTAACACACATTTTGCTTTTGCAGCAAAAAATCTCTTTTTAAGGATTTTAGCGCCAAAATCCGTAAAAAAAACAGACTTTAGCACCAAAATCCGTAAAAAACGTATTTTTAGCGTTAGAAGCGAGATAACTTTAATAGCGCCAAAATATGTTAAGAAAAGGATTTTAGCGCCAAAATCCATTAAAAACGGATTCTTGCACCCAAATCTGTAAAAAAACCTTATTTTTAGCGAAACAAATATGAATTGCGCAAAAAACATTAGCAACCAAAGCATGATCATTTTATTACGAATGGTATAAACAAGGACACATCAGACACTTGTATGCAAATTTGATAAGGATTAACCTTTGTTACACCCACTATAGGTGGGACTTGGGTTTTCATTGAAAAATCGCGGCAAAAAACGCTGCTAAAACGCGCCATAAGACATCCGGCGCTTTACATAGACTCCTGTAGTAAATTTTCTGCCCGGCTCTGGCGTTTTTTAGAACATGTTGCAAAAGACGACCAGTAAAAAAAAAAACGAGCAGAAAAAAGCAGCTCAGTGGAGACAGCAGGAGGGTTTTACATTAGAGTCTATGGGAGATGATTACAGTCGTTTTTCCAGCGTTTTTAGAAAAAGAAAAACGCTGAAAAAAATGACGTTTTTCTGTGCAGTGTAGACAGAGCCTTACATAGCAATAAGTACAAAAGCACATATACCATGAGTGATTGCACAATATACTGTATGTGCTGTATATACAGAAATGCAATCTAAATAACTAGTGATTATATATATATATATATATATATATATATATATATATATATATATATATATATAGATATCTATACATACACACACACAATACATTTCACAAAGTCCACCTCTATTGGGGAGACACAATGTGCACTTTGTAGGAGCACAGCAAAGTATTGTGCGATACTGTTCCCAGGCCACACAGAGCTGGAGCCGCTCGGCTCAACAGCAAACAAGCTCTGGTCAAGATAGAGTTAATTCAGCCGGAAAATTAAGATCTGGTTTGTGTGTTTCCAAATAACACGCTGTCATATCTCTGGAGCAGTCAGAAAAAAGAGGACTTCTCTCTGCAAACAGCATTACACAGAATTGGACAAAACTGTTATTTTCTCCTAACAAGACTTGTCCATGTGAAACATACAATTACGAGATGAAAAGAAAAAAAAAAGCCTTTCTCGGCGGCTCACTGACACCAAGACTGCATACAAAACACATGTATTTCACACGATTGTTGTGTGACGGCTTTGCCTTTTCAGATTTGTTGTTGGGACAGCCGGGGTCAATGTGGTCTATGCATAAATACAGGGTGCAGCAGAAGTGAAGAAATGCCCAAGGATTTAGGAGAACAACCACATTTTTGGTTAACAATGCAAAAAAGTGATATCAACCAAGGGGGTATAGCAAAAACTCTTCTTTATTCATTGCAACATTTCAACCCCATGAGGGTCTTTGTCAAGATCATTAAAACAGTACACATGCATAATATATAGGTGTAGATATCATAGGTTGGCCCCATCTCTTAATGTTCATATCCTAATGAACCCTTCAAACATTATATCACATAGTAATAAGACAGATCTAAGTCTATTACCATTAAAGGGGTTGTCTTGTTACAACAGTTGGCAGTGTTTTCTGCTGGTTCCCAAGTAGAGCTTGTGAAATAGAGGGGCGTGTTTCTCCTCCCAGCAAGGAGTATCTTCGCTCTCTGCAGTCATGCCCCCAAAGTGTGCACGTGATGATTCATTCTGTGTGAGCTGGGGGAAGGGAGAGGTTCTCAGCTGTCCTAGACTAAGGAATCATTGGAAGTGAAAAGCTAAGTGTAACTCGAAAGTGTATATCTAAATCTACTGCTCTGCTGTGTTTTCTCTTTCTGTTTTACGTGGGACTAGAATGGGCATTTGACATTCAGGACTCTGGGAATTATTTTTTTTCTCTCTCTCTCTCATTAATACATTAGCGACGTGTAAGTCAACCTGGGCTCAAACACCGTTACTAAGCACAAATAAAGCAGCCCGTTCTCATAAACCATAGCACTTTGCTAATGGTAACCAAGGATTGACATGCTTAGATTTTTGGTCTCCTCATTTTAAACTATGATGTTCGTAGTCAAACAACCCCTTTAACTGAACAGATCTAAACAACAATAATAATATCATATATCTAACACTTAAAAAAAGCGATTGAAAGAGGTTCATCATATATAAGACTATGTCAACACAGCAATGTGAAAATGGCGCGTAAAATCTGACAGCATCTGCACCAACTTTTTTGCACGCTTTTTTGCAAAAAACCTGTAGTAGGAACTTGGATTCCCAGCGGCCCAGTACATTGGGGCTACGATAATCCAACAGCGTTACAGCGGTATATACATGTTCTATATTTTGCTGGACGGTTTTAGGTTTAGGAAACCCTCAGTAAAAAAAATCTGTGCATCGTCAATACAATAAAAAATAGTATCCTCCTGACTATAGGTGCAGGGTGCTGCAAACGTATTCAGGCTCTTATGTCATTATAACACTTTTCGGAATTGCTAATAAAAATATGTTAATGCATTGAAACTTAATTTATGGTTAATTGTAATTAATGGTAAAAAAAAAATCAAAGGAAAAAATGAAATATGATGTGCTTCGGAAGCGCTAAGTTCACAGAGGTGAAGAACCACAGCAACAGGACACAATTGGCCTCCAGTAACCATAAAAATAACCACACTTTGTGTAATAAAAGCCCAAAGGGAGGTTAAGGGAGCAATAGTCACTTATTAATAGATAAGAGGAAATAATATTAACTGTCCTTAGGATTAGTCATGAATGTATGATCATTAAAGGGGTTGTCTCACTACAAAGAATAGCTTTCAAAATGTAGGGAATACTAAATGAAGACGTTTTCCAAATATATTGCTTTGTTCATCTTTTTTGTTAAGGAGCTACAAGTGATTTTATCATCTTCTGAGGGCTTTCTAGTTTCCCAAGTGACCGACCTGTGTATTCCTTATCCCCTACTGTTTGTTCTATCTGATAGCAGGGAATGAGGTCAGTACACAGGTCACAGCAGTGAGAGCTTGTGTGTTATCTGATCTTTGCCAAATAGTCTCCAAAAAATTGGGAATCTAGCAAGAGAACAAAGAGTGACTTTTTACTAATTTTATGTACTATTTTGCCATAGGCAAACTTAAACTCTATCAGTTCTCAATCTATAAAAACACTAAAACGTAACTTTTATTATGTATAACACTTTAAAGGGGTTGTCTCGCTACAAAGAATAAGCTTTCAAATTGTAGGGAACACAAAATAAAGACATTTTTCCAAATATATTGCATTGTTCCCTTTTTTTCCCTAAAGAGATACAAGTGAATTTATTACCTCCCTGGCTATTTCAGTTTTCCCCCAGTAACCGACCTGTAAACAAATCTCCTGGGCTGTTGTTCAATGAGATAACAGAGAGTGAGTCCATCACACAGGTTCACATGTCAGTCATGTCCTGTGCTCCCAGACAGAAAAAAGTCTTGATTTATCTCAAGTAAACCAGCTCTGTAATTGGGGCTTTTTGTTTTGGGGATCAGATAAGAAGTCCTCCCAGTAGTTTTTGAAAAGCTAATCTAATCTAATTAGCATCTGAAAGCACAACATAGCTGTACAAGCAGGAGCTTAAGCAAATTAGTATGAAACCAGGAAGTGACAAAAGAATTCTTTCATGCATTCCCTTTGAAACCCGTGGGGAGACAACTCCTTTAACTTCGATATACACTATTTAAAAACCTGATTTTTTAACCTCTCAATATCTCCCTTTCAAATTGTGAAAGATAACCCCCTTTTCATTTTCAAGTCTATTAAAACAGGGACCTTTTATATACAGTGATTTACTAACTCCAATAAGGGATCCAAAATATCCTACTTGGGCAGTCATCCCTAATCCAATGGACATAAAACATATAAGGTTTCCTTGTGATACCCTCTGCAGCGGGTGACACTTGTAGAAAGAGGTGAGAAATCACAAATTAAAATGTCATGCCTGACCTCCCCAACATGTTTCACCGACTAAATGGCTTCATCAGGGGATAGAGGTCCAAAAAAAAACCTAAAAAAAAAAACTATATATTAATCTGCTCTTCTCCTCCTGCTCTATAACAGATCACAGATCATGTTTAACCTGACTTCCCTTTAAATGAGCTACAGTACCAGACACAAAACCACTTTTATTAGTATTACTATTTTTATAGATGTTGTTGTGCTGGGTATTACAATGAAGGGGTCAGTGGACTCCAATGAGTGATACTGCCCCTTCATTCTACTGTTCAGTGAAGGTACTAGCTGGGGAGGGTTGGGATTGGTGCCTTGTGTGCCTAATGGTATTCCAATGAGCCCTTTTCCTTCCTCCAACATGGTAAACTCTCACCCAGCTGAATATCTCCTTTGGACTAAAGAGAACCTTTTACATTAAAAGTTCATTTTGATCTGTTCAGCACCTTGTTATTGAGCACGAGGAGCTGGGCCAAGAGATATATAGTTTTGGTCTAAACAATTCCATATAACTTGTATTTTATATAAATACATGCTGATCTTGGTCGTAGGAGTCCAGTGGGTGGTCCTGCTTAGTGACAGTCTTCCCTGTGTGAGTGTGTATATAGAGACCCCTGGCAATCACTGACTAGAGCCACCCACTGGACTCTGAAGCCCAGAATGATAGAAGTTTAAAGGGAACCTGTCACATAGGTTGTGCCCCCCTTGCTGAGGGCAGCACAAGCTAGTATCAGACCTGCTGTTTCCAGCGCTGTGTCCCTTATTCTGTAAGATGCTGCAGTTTTAGAGCATTTACCTCTCAAATCTTATTCATGAGCAGGTGTTAGCCCCGCCCACCAAAGGCTAGCCCCGCCCACTGACAGTTATTTACATGGTTCTACCTATTCAAAGTAAGGCTATGTTCACATGACTTATTTCGGGGCGTATTTACGGACGTATTTAAACCTGCAAATACGTGTCACAACGTGTGGCGCATATTTCGTGTCGTAAATACAATCCCCATTCTTTACTAAGTGATAATACGTCGCAAATACGCCTCAATAATTGACAGGGGACTCAATTTTACGATTGTATTTACGGACGTATTTACGCCCGCAAATACGTCGCGAAAATACGCCTCGTGTGAACGACGAGGCGTATTTTACATTGGAATCAATACTAATCTCATTTTTCATTATTTTAGGCGTATTTCGGGACGTATTTGCGGGCGTAAATACGTCCGTAAATACGCCCCGAAATAAGCCGTGTGAACATAGCCTAATCGGTTTATCAGTTGCGGTGGGTGGGGCTAGCCTCAGGTGGGCGGGGATTGAAAAAAACGGACTCTTCGAATGACTCTTCTGGCTGAAAACTGCCGATTTTAGCATTAAATACACAAAAACTGCAGCATCTTACAGAATAAGGGACACAGCGCTGGACACAGCGCTGGAAACAGCAGGTCTGACACTACCTTGTTCTGCCCTCAGCAAGGGGGGCATAATCTATGTGACAGGTTCTCTTTAAATAAATAAATTTATTAAAATTCTTCTAAATCTTTTCCCACAAAATATATATCAATTCATTAAGCTCACTTTGCTCTAAAACCTGCTGCTTACAGATTTTCAACATGAAGGGTTTCCATTAGAGAAAGGCTGGCTACAATTAAGGTCATTTACACAGCATGGTAGGGACCACCAGCTCGCCCTTCTATGGTTGATACCATAGACACAAATCCCCTATGGTTAAATTAGCCATTAGTTTTCTACAGCTGAATAATAAATCAACGGCTAAAAAACATAAAAATCTCAGCACAAATGAGACACAGGGTTGTAAACACTTTAGAAAAAACTAATAGAGCCGATGTGGGAAACCGCTGCTTTTGTGCTCAGCCCAACGACGCAAATAATTACAGAAATAATGGAAGGAATCACGACATCCAGGCCGAGCGACGGCAAGGATAATTGTTACTCTATACAAATTGGGAAGAGAGACGCGTTTCCAACGGTGAGGTTCAGGTCGTCTTTACGGGAATCTTATCTGTTTGTTGTTTCCTGAAGATCATCCCTGGAGTAAATACTGAGTTTATAATGGAGATCATCACCTATATCCTTCTTAACGGAGATAAGACGGGGCACCTAGGCTCTCCAGCAGATCTCTATTACAGCAGGATATGAGCTATGTATCTGCTCAAACATGTTCTATATCACCTGAGTGCCACCAGCATGGAGATACCCAGATTATCGGTGGTAGAAGCCACTGGTCTAGTTAAAGAGGTTTCACCACGATGTAATGTTGACGTGGGATCCTCCAAAATGGGTATTTAATCACTTTTCTAAATATATGTGATTACAAAAAGTGAAGCCTGTGAGAGCTACAGCATTGCTCAGTCCCCCTTAGTTTCCTGACAGTTAACATTAGACATGACCAGGACACTGACAGGAGCTGATCTGGCCACGCTTGCGTGTTTGCACTTCTTATCTGATGACAGGGAACATGAAGGAGCTTGCAAGGGGCTGGGGAGAAAAGTGCAGTGTATGAGGCTGTCTGCTGTATAGAGAATCCCCTGGTTGTAATGTAATTATTTGAATAAACTTTGCAGATGCTCCCTCACTCTCTGCTCAGACCCCTCCCTCTCACCCCTGCAGCCATTCATGATGCTGCATGCTTTGTTTATCTTATCTCCTGAGCAGATAAGAGGGAAGGAACTCCCTTTGTGGCAAAACCCCTTTAACTTTAGATAAGAGGATCCTTAAAGTGTCTGATCGAAGCTTAGAGAGCACTAAAAGCCCCTCAGCTTACAAAATACCCCACATATGGCAGATATGCTCTACTGCCAACCAGCGCAACCATTTAGAAGCATCAACCGGACATCCCATATCTCCTTTATATTAGGTCCATCCTTTTTCTAAGGAGCCACAAGAGGGTTAGAGTTGGTGTAGACTAATACAGAATCTATGTTCCCAACTCCTCTGGATTCACACATTTTGTGGGACCATTTAGTAGGCACAATTGGGTCTACTAAATAGGTTCCTAAGAGCACTTTTACTGCTTATCTTAATTTTGCTTTTATAGTTTCAGATTTGACCCAGATTTTGGCACTGATTCCATGCAGAAATCCACAGCAGGTTCAATTGGCAATGCTTCTCCAATTCAAGTAAAAGGGGTTTCCATAAACTGGTTCAAATGCATTGAAAATGTTTTGTAAAAACCTAAATCCACAGCAAACAAGCAAAATTGAATTTGTTTTCCACACATCCCATCATAACAATAAGACTAATCCTCCGCAGTATAAATCTGAATGGAAAGCCTCAAATTGAAGAATATATTGCATTATTATCTGAAGTGATAATACCCTTACAAGTTCCTAGTTTCTGGTAGGTTCTGTTTTGGTATATACTCTTCACGGGCAAACTGGGGGGGGATGTGGTTTCCTAGTGCTTGGAAAAATGACAAAACCACTCAACATTATATAATAAACTATCTAAAACATTAATACATTTATTATTAAAAACTTCTATAATTTCTATAAACACCTATTCTATACAAAAAACTGCTTTTATATCATTCAATATATATAGAAAGTGATTTATAAGATTAAACACATGTAAAATCCTGTTAGCTCCCCCTATTGGGCTTCCTCTTACACTACTACCTAACCACTTTTGAAATACATGTAAAATGCTGTTAGCTCCCCCAATTGGGCTTCCTCTTACACTACTACCTAACCACTTTCCACTCTAAGTGAAAACGTAGGTCATTAGGTTACTAAGGTTCAAACAGTTCTTCTAGATCAAATGAGACCTGTAGGGGCCGATTTAGTATATTACACTAAAGATTCTACCGTTTCTGGTAGGTTCTGTTTTGGTATATACTCTTCACGGGCAAACTGGCGGGATGTGGTTTCCTAGTGCGTGGAATAATGCTAAAACCACTCAACATTATATAATAAACTATTTATCTAATACATTAATAAATTTATTATTAAAAACTTCTATAATTTCTATAAAAACCCATTCTATACTAAAAAACTGCTTTTATATCATTCAATATATATAAAAAGGGATTTATAAGATTAAACACATGTAAAATCCTGTTAGCTCCCCATATTGTGCTTCCTCTTACACTACTACCTAACCACTTTTGAAACACATGTAAAATGCTGTTAGCTCCCCCAATTGGGCTTCCTCTTACACTACTACCTAACCACTTTCCACTCTAAGAGAAAACGTAGATCATTAGGTTACTCAGGTTCAAACAGTTCTTCTAGATCAAATGAGACCTGTAGGGGCCGATTTAGTATATTACACTAAAGATTCTACCGTTTCTGGTAGGTTCTATTTTGGTATATACTCTTCATGGGCAAACTGGGGGGATGTAAACCTAGTGCTTGGACTAATGCTAAAACCACTCAACATTCTGTAATAAACTATTTATCTAAAACATTAATAAATTTATTATTAAAAACTTCTATAATTTTTATAAACACCCATTCTATACTAAAAAACTGCTTTTATAACATTCAATATATATAAAAATTTATTTATAAGATTAAACACATGTAAAATCCTGTTAGCTTCCCCTATTGGGCTTCCTCTTACACTACTACCTAACCACTTTTGAAACACATGTAAAATGCAGTTAGTTCCCCCCATTGGGCTTCCTCTTACACTACTACCTAACCACTTTCCACTCTAAGTGAAAACGTAGGTCATTAGGTTATTAAGTTTCAAACAGTTCTTCTAGATCAAATGAGACCTCTGGGGCCGATTTAGTACATTACACTAAAGATTCTACCTTTTCAAACTACAACCTCTGTGGATGGTATCATTTGTGAATAGTCTCAAGTTCTTTACCTGCATTTTATCTAGTGTATACTGTGTATATATATTGAAAAACAGATCTGAAAAACGCATCCAAAAACGCATGCAAAACGTATCCAAAAAGGCATCTGCAGCTGCGTTTTTGGATACATATTTTGGATGCACTTTTCAATGCGTTTTTCTTCTGGTAAAAAACAGATCCAAAAACGGATCCAAAGCGTTGTGTGAACATAACCATATGTGTGTAATCCCCCCAACTCTGTACTTGCTGTCATGATAGTGATGATAGCTAGCACTCGTAAATCACTATGTAAAGTGTACAGAGCTGCAGTCATCATTTTCACGACAGCAGTACACAACCCCCATTCCAGCTCTGAACTTCTGTCAGTAGCCATAGGTTGCTGACACATGGCTACTATGCGGCCAAGTAAGGGTTGGGTGGGAGGCCGTTCCCACATTCCAGGACAGGTCTGGGTTGCCTTTCCCGCAATGGTCACAGTGTTGAGTGGGAGGCCATTCCCACCTTCCAGGACAGGCTTTTGTCAATGTCCTGGAGGACTATAAAAAGCCTGGTACTGCAGGTGATCTGGGGGCATGGTCTCCTACATGGCAGTGGAGCAGTACTGAAGCTGGAGAGAGACTCTGGTCCCCAGAGGCTTGAGAGAAGCCTGGACCCAGGAGGAGACTGGGTAAAGTGGGAGAGTATTTTGTGGAACTGGATGATAGATCCAGACCACTTAGAGGCAGGGTTTAAGAAAGTGTATTTAATGGCTAGACGGCCTGAGGTTTTTGTTGTATTTGTTTGTTGCATTTTCCTGTGCCCCAATAAAGCTGGCTGAGGCCAGGTTAAAGGGATTCCTAGTCTCGGAAAGTAGGTGTGACGATACAGATTACGAAAGACTGAGCTGAGTAACCCCCAGAGACGGTCCAAGATGGCGGCTGGACCCGACTGAGGCTCACGGTGTATACTCTTCATGGGTAAACCTGGAGATATTGTTTCCACATACTTGAAATATACCTTTGAGTGGTTCAGCAGAAAACATTAATTAAAATACATACCTTATATTTGTATTATATTAGTTGTTAACCACTAGACCTCCAGGGATATTAGATAGTAACCGACAACCATCTTACATGGGTCTGTATATTGGATTTCTTTATTATCCCCGTCATCATAGATATTAACCTCTAGACCACCAGGGACATTACAGACGTGCAGTCACTAAATTAACCACCGTATGTAAAGGTATAGGTGCTCTTATAGACATTTAATTCATAATAAAACTGGCCCTAGGTTTATTGCAGACTTAGTTAACCTTGCATACCTTGAGGAATTGTTATAAATAAATGAGTAGTCTGCTGTGGGAGGTGGGATGTAGCCCTCGCATCAGATTTTCTTCCACAGCTAATGGGAGCAGTTTTAAATATTTAAAGGACTTTCTATAGTGAATGTATGTTGACACAACCTAATTATACGCTTATTCTGGGGCATATTTTGAGTTGAAATGCGCCACAAAACAAGCTTCAAACAATATTGTATGCAGCTCTCATTGATTTCAATATAAAATACACGCCATCATACACGCGACACGTATTTTAAGTGCTTTGTCGATCCCTGGGGGTTAACCCTTTGATTGCTGTGGTCTGTGACTGCAGGATAATCAATACGCACTCCCTTGCTCCATCGGATCTTCAGGACTCTTGGCGATCCAATGGAGCCCGGGGAACATCTGTATAGTCAGCCCTGGGGACCTAAAGTAGCCTCAGAGCTGTCTGTATAGGAAGTCTGCGGTCAGGGCACACTGTGTGCTGTCCTGACTGTAGCCTGTGTCAAACTGGCACAGAAGATAATGTATTAAAATACAGGTGTATGCTAATACTGTACATTATTAAGTGTAAAAGTGTTAAGTAGTTATCTCTTAATGGGATTAAAGAAAGTAAAACAAAAAAAAGTTAAAAAAAAAATAAAACTACTTAAAAAAGTAGAAAAAAATAAATTAAATAAATAATAAAATAAAAATAAATATTTAATAAAAGTTATTGTGCATATATTACACACAAAAAAAATAGGTAGCTACACGACCATAATAACCTGTAGAACTTAAAGGGGTTTTGCCACGATGTAATGTTGACGTGTGATCCTCCAAAATGGGTATTTAATCACTTTTCTAAATATATGTGATTAAAAAAATTGCAGCATGAGAGAGCTACAGGCCGCCTTACCTGCCCTTAGTTACCTAAAAGCTTGCATTAGATACAACCTGACAAGAGCTGCTGGCCGGGCTTGCGCAGAGAAAGCTTCTTATCTGATGAAAGTGAGCTGAAGAAGCTTTCAAGGGACTGGGGAGAAATATGTTGTCTTTTGTATACAGAATCCACTAGTTGTAGTGTGATTATGTGAGTGAACATTGCACACGATCCTTTATGCATGGCTCTGTGCTCTGACCAGCTCTCTCTCTCAGCTTTACTTTTGCTTCTTAGCATATAAGGCACGTCCTGGCAAAACCCCTTTAATCTAACAGGTTATTTAGTGTGAAATGTGAACGGTGTAAAAAAAATTATAAAAAAAAAAAAAAAATAAATAAATAAATAAAAAAATTCTGCAGTAATATATTTGAATACTAAACCTATGCCCCCTGAAAAATAAAACTTCTCCCGCATAAAACAAATCCACATACAACTGCGTCACTTAAAAGATAAAAAAAATTACGACTGTTGAATCGCATGGAGGCAAAAATGACAAAATTTATCTGCGTCTTCTAGTGCTTTTCAGTCCTGGGGTTTTGGTGATTAAGAAAAGGATCAGCTATTTTTTCAAACACAGAAGCAGTAATTTTGCATGGGCTCCCTCAGGTATTAAAATGGAAGCATCTGAATTGCAATACCAGTCACGGCCTGGAAACAAAAGTGGCGCTGTTTCTTATCTTTTACAGCAATTCTGTATCTTTAAGCAATTCTGTAAAGTTTTCTTTAAAATGACCCATAAAGCTAGTCTTAAATTTTGGACTATAAAGGAGAATGACCCTAAGGTTCTGTAAACTGCAGCAGAAAATGCATGCACGCTGCCAACACTTGAAAAGACTCTGATATACGTCCAAGTAACTTTTCTATTGCACACCCCTTTTTAATTTATAGGTGACTTTATAGCTGTTCATCCACAACCCTGTGCATTTTTATAGATCGGGGATTGTATTTAATGTTCACTGTTGTAAACAGCAACATTGTCATGTCTGATTCTGAGCAATGATATAGGATCTTATAAATATGAAGAAAGGGTTTGGTGGAGGCGCGCACAGCTTTGTGCTGTCTACTGATATCCGAACTGCAGGGAGCCTGTGATTTAAGAGACACAAAGCAGGATTTAGTGGACGGCAAACTCTGTAAACATCCCTTGTCGCCTCTCGGTGGAGTCCTGCACCCCCCTATGTTCAGCTCATCATCTGTTCTGGGAAACCTGGGAAGATGAAATACAAGGTGGCCGCAGTATTGGCCACAGACATCACAGAGCTCGCTGCTTCTGCTCTTTACACTATGGATTTTTTTATTATATTACTTTTTTCAGTTACCTAATTTTTTTTCAAAGAATTCTTTCCTACTTATGACCAGAACTTCTCTGTCCTACCAATCGAGCAAGAGTTGGGGCAAATGAATGGGGTTGTACAGAATGAGAGGAACCTGTCCATGGGTTATGTCTATTATTGCTGCTCTGCTCTCCTGGAGCTTGAATGCTATACCAGACACAACCTGCAAACAGCGGTGGCGCTGTTCTTGTAAGAAATTTTAGGTTATCTTAATCATTTACGCAACGCCCACTCCTGGAACCGCACCTATGCATGAATGCATTAGTGAATGGAGCAAATACGGCCAGCTCTCCAATGATAACATGGCCTCAATCAGAAAGATCAAGGGGTTGTCTCACTACATTGATTCATTGGACCTCAGTCCTGTTTTCTTGGTTTCACTTGGAATTCAGGGGCGTGTTTACTGGCTTCCACTTGGCTGCAGTAGAAGCCAGGTCTGTAGCTATAGCAACCAGTGCTGGCAGCCTATCAGGAGAAATTAAACAGGTCTGTAGCTATAGCAACCTGAGGAGCCGATGCAGCCCATACAAGAGGAAGTATCTAGGAATAGGTAGGACACTGTTAATGGACACATATTGCAAAGTTACTTGTTTTTGCAAGATCTTTAACATAAAAAGTAGCAATCCCTGTAGTTAGACAACCCCTTTAAAAGATGGCAATACCCCTTTAGAAATATGGAAGGGTTTGACTTTATTTGTGCTTTGGTTACTAAGAGGGTTCAAAGAGAACCAGATATCCCATCATCCAGGGGCATGATTTCTGGGGGTGCAGAAGTTGTACTGTATCAGCAATTTAGAGTCCATCAGCTGGTGGGCACCATATGATCATCACTTTGGGGTCAGTTGGTTGTTGTGCAAAATATGGAACAGCACTTTAGTATTTTTTTGTCCTTGGCAAAATATGTATTACCGCTTAGGGGTTTGTTGGTCAGTGGGAAAAGTATAGATGAGGGCTTTAGGGTCTGTCAGTCAGTTGGCACTAGGCACGGTATGGATCAGTGTTTTAGGGTCTGTCAGTTGTTGGGCATAGTACAGATCAGTAGTTTAGGATCTGTTGGGCAGTAGGCATGGTATGCATCAGTGATTTTGGGTCTGTTGGGCAGTAGGCACGGTATGGATCAGGGTTTTAGCGTCTGTCAGTCGGTTTGCTCGGTACAGATCAGGCCTTCACTGTCTGTACATTAGTGGGCATAGTATATATAAGCTCTTCAGGGTTTGTCGGCGAGCATAGTATGAATTAGTTCACTAGGGTCTGTCAGTTGGGGGGCATGGTAAAGAGCAGTGCTCTAGTGTTTGTTAATTAGTGGCATGGTATGGATTAGCACTGTATGGTCTGTGGGTTGGTAGGCATGGTATGGATTAGCATTGTATGGTCTGTAGGTTGGTTGGCATGGTATGGATTAGCGCTGTATGGTCTGTGGGTTGGTAGGCATGGTATGGATTAGCACTGTATGGTCTGTGGGTTGGTAGGAATGGTATGGATTAGCACTGTATGGTCTGTGGGTTGGTAGGCATGGTATGGATTAGCGCTGTATGGTCTGTGGGTTGGTAGGCATGGTATGGATTAGAGATGTATGGTCTGTGGGTTGGTAGGAATGGTATGGATTAGCGCTGTATGGTCTGTGGGTTGGTTGGCATGGTATGGATTAGCGCTGTATGGTCTGTAGGTTGGTTGGCATGGTATGGATGAGCGCTGTATGGTCTGTGGGTTGGTTGGCATGGTATGGATTAGCGCTGTATGGTCTGTGGGTTGGTAGGCATGGTATGGATTAGCGCTGTATGGTCTGTGGGTTGGTAGGCATGGTATGGATTAGCGCTGTATGGTCTGTGGGTTGGTAGGAATGGTATGGATTAGCGCTGTATGGTCTGTGGGTTGGTTGGCATGGTATGGATTAGCGCTGTATGGTCTGTGGGTTGGTTGGCATGGTATGGATTAGCACTGTATGGTCTGTGGGTTGGTAGGAATGGTATGGATTAGCGCTGTATGGTCTGTGGGTTGGTAGGCATGGTATGGATTAGCGCTGTATGGTCTGTGGGTTGGTAGGCATGGTATGGATTAGCGATGTATGGTCTGTAGGGCATGGTATGGATTAGCTCTGTATGGTCTGTGGGTTGGTAGGCATGGTATGGATTAGCGCTGTATGGTCTGTGGGTTGGTTGGCATGGTATGGATTAGTGCTGTATGGTCTGTGGGTTGGTTGGCATGGTATGGATTAGCACTGTATGGTCTGGGTTGCTAGGCATGGTATGGATTAGCGCTGTATGGTCTGTGGGTTGGTAGGCATGGTATGGATTAGCGCTGTATGGTCTGTGGATTGGTAGGTATGGTATGGATTAGCACTGTATGGTCTGTGGGTTGGTAGGCATGGTATGGATTAGCGCTGTATGGTCTGTGGGTTGGTAGGCATGGTATGGATTAGCACTGTATGGTCTGTGGGTTGGTTGGCATGGTATGGATTAGCGCTGTATGGTCTGTAGGTTGGTTGGCATGGTATGGATTAGCACTGTATGGTCTGTAGGTTGGTTGGCATGGTATGGATTAGCATTGTATGGTCTGTGGGTTTGTAGGCATGGTATGGATTAGCGCTGTATGGTCTGTGGGTTGGTTGGCATGGTATGGATTAGCGCTGTATGGTCTGTAGGTTGGTTGGCATGGTATGGATTAGCATTGTATGATCTGTGGGTTTGTAGGCATGGTATGGATTAGCACTGTATGGTCTGGGTTGCTAGGCATGGTATGGATTAGCACTGTATGGTCTGGGTTGCTAGGCATGGTATGGATTAGCACTGTATGGTCTGTGGGTTGGTAGGCATGGTATGGATTAGCACTGTATGGTCTGTGGGTTGGTAGGCATGGTATGGATTAGCACTGTATGGTCTGTGGGTTGGTAGGCATGGTATGGATTAGCGATGTATGGTCTGTGGGTTTGTAGGCATGGTATGAATTAGCGATGTATGGTCTGTGGGTTGGTAGGCATGGTATGGATTAGCGCTGTATGGTCTGTGGGTTGGTAGGTATGGTATGGATTAGCGCTGTATGGTCTGTTGGTTGGCAGGCATGGTATGGATTAGCGCTGTATGGTCTGTAGGTTGGTAGGTATGGTATGGATGAGCGCTGTATGGTCTGTGGGTTGGTTGGCATGGTATGGATTAGCGCTGTATGGTCTGTGGGTTGGTAGGAATGGTATGGATTACCACTGTATGGTCTGTGGGTTGGTAGGCATGGTATGGACTAGTGCTGTATGGTCTGTGGGTTGGTTGGCATGGTATGGATTAGCACTGTATGGTCTGTGGATTGGTAGGTATGGTATGGATTAGCACTGTATGGTCTGTGGGTTGGTAGGCATGGTATGAATTAGCGATGTATGGTCTGTGGGTTTGTAGGCATGGTATGGATTAGCGCTGTATGGTCTGTGGGTTGGTAGGTATGGATTAGCGCTGTATGGTCTGTTGGTTGGTAGGCATGGTATGGATTAGCACTGTATGGTCTGTGGGTTGGTAGGCATGGTATGAATTAGCGCTGTATGGTCTGTGGGTTGGTAGGCATGGTATGGATTAGCACTGTATGGTCTGTGGGTTGGTAGGCATGGTATGGATTAGCGCTGTATGGTCTGTGGGTTGGTTGGCATGGTATGGATTAGCGCTGTATGGTCTGTAGGTTGGTTGGCATGGTATGGATTAGCATTGTATGATCTGTGGGTTTGTAGGCATGGTATGGATTAGCACTGTATGGTCTGGGTTGCTAGGCATGGTATGGATTAGCACTGTATGGTCTGGGTTGCTAGGCATGGTATGGATTAGCACTGTATGGTCTGTGGGTTGGTAGGCATGGTATGGATTAGCACTGTATGGTCTGTGGGTTGGTAGGCATGGTATGGATTAGCACTGTATGGTCTGTGGGTTGGTAGGCATGGTATGGATTAGCGATGTATGGTCTGTGGGTTTGTAGGCATGGTATGAATTAGCGATGTATGGTCTGTGGGTTGGTAGGCATGGTATGGATTAGCGCTGTATGGTCTGTGGGTTGGTAGGCATGGTATGGATTAGCGCTGTATGGTCTGTGGGTTGGTAGGTATGGTATGGATGAGCGCTGTATGGTCTGTGGGTTGGTTGGCATGGTATGGATTAGCGCTGTATGGTCTGTGGGTTGGTAGGAATGGTATGGATTACCACTGTATGGTCTGTGGGTTGGTAGGCATGGTATGGACTAGTGCTGTATGGTCTGTGGGTTGGTTGGCATGGTATGGATTAGCACTGTATGGTCTGTGGATTGGTAGGTATGGTATGGATTAGCACTGTATGGTCTGTGGGTTGGTAGGCATGGTATGAATTAGCGATGTATGGTCTGTGGGTTTGTAGGCATGGTATGGATTAGCACTGTATGGTCTGTGGGTTGGTAGGTATGGATTAGCGCTGTATGGTCTGTTGGTTGGTAGGCATGGTATGGATTAGAACTGTATGGTCTGTGGGTTGGTAGGCATGGTATGGATTAGCGCTGTATGGTCTGTGGGTTGGTAGGCATGGTATGGATTAGCACTGTATGGTCTGTGGGTTGGTAGGCATGGTATGGATTAGCGCTGTATGGTCTGTGGGTTGGTAGGCATGGTATGGATTAGCGCTGTATGGTCTGTGGGTTGGTTGGCATGGTATGGATTAGCACTGTATGGTCTGTGGGTTGGTAGGCATGGTATGGATTAGTGCTGTATGGTCTGTGGGTTGGTTGGCATGGTATGGATTAGCGCTGTATGGTCTGTAGGTTGGTTGGCATGGTATGGATTAGCATTGTATGGTCTGTGGGTTGGTAGGCATGGTATGGATTAGCGCTGTATGGTCTGTGGATTGGTAGGTATGGTATGGATTAGAACTGTATGGTCTGTGGGTTGGTAGGCATGGTATGGATTAGCGATGTATGGTCTGTGGGTTGGTAGGCATGGTATGGATTAGTGCTGTATGGTCTGTGGGTTGGTAGGCATGGTATGGATTAGCATTGTATGGTCTGTGGGTTGGTAGGCATGGTATGGATTAGCGCTGTATGGTCTGTGGATTGGTAGGTATGGTATGGATTAGAACTGTATGGTCTGTGGGTTGGTAGGCATGGTATGGATTAGTGCTGTATGGTCTGTGGGTTGGTTGGCATGGTATGGATTAGCGCTGTATGGTCTGTGGGTTTGTAGGCATGGTATGAATTAGCGATGTATGGTCTGTGGGTTTGTAGGCATGGTATGGATTAGCACTGTATGGTCTGTGGGTTGGTAGGCATGGTATGGATTAGCACTGTATGGTCTGTGGGTTGGTAGGCATGGTATGGATTAGTGCTGTATGGTCTGTGGGTTGGTAGGCATGGTATGGATTAGTGCTGTATGGTCTGTGGGTTGGTAGGCATGGTATGGATTAGCACTGTATGGTCTGTGGGTTGGTAGGCATGGTATGGATTAGCACTGTATGGTCTGTGGGTTGGTAGGCATGGTATGGATTAGCGCTGTATGGTCTGTGGGTTGGTAGGCATGGTATGGATTAGCGCTGTATGGTCTGTGGGTTGGTAGGCATGGTATGGATTAGCACTGTATGGTCTGTGGGTTGGTAGGCATGGTATGGATTAGCATTGTATGGTCTGTAGGTTGGTTGGCATGGTATGGATTAGCACTGTATGGTCTTTGGGTTGGTAGGCATGGTATGGATTTGCATTGTATGGTCTGTTGGTTGGTTGGCATGGTATGGATTAGCGCAGTATGGTCTGTGGGTTGGTAGGCATGGTATGGATTAGCATTGTATGGTCTGTTGTTTGGTTGGTATGTTATGGATTAGCTCTGTATGGTCTGTGGGTTGGTAGGTATGGTATGGATTAGCACTGTATGGTCTGTGGGTTGGTAGGCATGGTATGGATTAGCACTGTATGGTCTGTGGGTTTGTAGGCATGGTATGGATTAGCGCTACGAAGATGAGGAAACAAACGATTCCTGCTAGACGATCCATCTTAGGTGCAAAACGCGTTTCGGGCACTAACAAATTTTGCCCTTGTTCACAGCTGTGTTAGTGATCATTAAGGCAGAGCCTTCTTTAGGGCATACCTGAATGACAAATCTGTGTCTGGCATAATTAAGAGTTGCCTTTCAGGAGCCTGGAAAAGCTGGGGCCATCAAATAGACCATGATGTTCCTGAAGTTGTAATTTTACCACAACCTAACTACTAGTTAAGTAAATGAAGTTCCCAATTAATCACAGCAGCGCATCTGTATAGAATCCGATGCTTTGCCAGACACTCGGATCTGTTACACAAAAGTATTCCTAGGGGGAAGCAGAAAATTTGCTGAAATATGTAAAAACTTTGTGTGCGATGTCAGAACAAATTCTGCTAAATCATTGCTAAATTCTCTTGTTTTCACACGTTGCGGCTGTCACATTCCTCCTCTCACACAGCGGCGGATCTCCATGCGTCTGCTTAAAAATAAGATTAGCAAGCTTCACGGACCGGAGCACAAGTGGAAGAAAGACAATATGAAACCTTACAGGATTTGCTGATCAGCGGCTCATAATATTCAGTGCTCTGTGCATTAGTTTTTGCAGTATAATGTGCTGGCAACAGCACAGTATTACAGTGTTATTAAGGTAACTATATATCCTTCTATCATGCTGCCTTAGGGACTAAGCCTAAAAAAGCCCCCTTTAAAGGCCCATTACACTTGCCATACCACTGAGACTCCATTCTTCAATATGTCATACTTTCCACCAATTCTATTTGGGCCCAGGCATGCAAGTAAGCATAGATAGCAATATCTCTATACTATCCTGGATAGAACAGGCCTGGTACCTTATAAATACCATCAGTAGTAACATTAGTTACAGTGCTCCAATGGGCCAAGCTTTTCCTATTACTTAGATTTGCACACTAAAACCCACCTAGTTGGTTCTCCTGCCTTGCCCTGTGCTCTGATGGTACTTACCCTGTTTCCCCGAAAATAAGGCATTCCCCGAAAATAAGATATTCAGAAGATCGGTTGCACAGTTACTGCTGCCCCAATTCAAGGTGCCACCCTATGCCTAATGGTAAATACAGCCCTGCTTATAATTAAAGGGGTTTACTCACAACCATGATTAGCTTTTTTACATGTAGGCAAAGGGATACTATTACCAAATACATTGCTGTTTTGATTTTGCTTTAGTCAGAAGATAAAGAAGATCTTATATTCTCTTAGAGTACACAAGTTTCTCTTGGTTACCAACCACCTCTCCCCCCCTCTTTCTCTTATCTGATTGCTCCACAAGCTGCCATTTGACCACGATGAGTCACTCCATGCAGAGTCTTATCTCTAGCAATGGACTTTGTTTACCTTTGTTTTCATAGATTGTGAGCTCTTGCGAGCAGGTCCTGACACCTTGTGTGTTGTCTGTAAGTAGATTGCCATACCACTGAGACTCCATTCTTCAATGTCATACTTGCCACCAATCCTATTTGGGGCCCGGGCATGCAAGTAAGCATAGATAGCAATATCTCTATACTATCCTGCATAGAACAGGCCTGGTACCTTATAAATACCATCAGTAGTAACATTAGTTATAGTGCTCCAATGGGCCAAGCTTTTCCTATTACTTAGATTTGCACACTAAAACCCACCTAATTGGTTCTCCTGCCTCGTCCTGTGCTCTGATCGTACTTACCCTGTTTCCCCGAAAATAAGGCATTCCCCGAAAATAAGACCTAGTGCATTTTCTTTTATGCAAATCACTACAGTATATTAATACATGTTGATTTTTTTGTTCAAAATAATAAATGTTTATTCTTGTTCGTGGAGGAATAAGACATCCCCTAAAAATAAGTCTTAGCTCGTCTTTAGGAGCAAAAATTAATATAAGACACTGTGTTATTTTCGGGGAAATAGGGTATAAGCTCACCAGAGCTTCCTGACTATATGCAGCCTTAGAATAGTGATGCAGAGGTAAGAGAAGCATCGCTCCCTCCCTCAACACCCAGAAGATACACTAGTTTCAATAAGGCTATGTCTACAAAGCACTGGATTCTTGGCAGAAAATCCGACTGTATTCAGTACTGTATAGCCCTCAGTAGAAAATCTGTGCTGTGGTTTATACATCATTGGTCTTCTATTGTAGCCACCGGCCATCTGGCAGAAGGTAGCGCATGTTCTATTTTTCGACAGATTCCTGTAGCCCCCAATGTATGGGGACAGTGGGAATTCAAAGTCCGACCGAGGTTTTTGCACGAAAAATGCGGTGCAGTAAAGTTAAAATACCGTTGGATTTCTATGTAGACATAGCCTAATAAGACAGACAGGAATGAGAGGATTGCTTGTACAGCTACTGCTGCCCCCCTTCAAGGTGCCACCCTAGGCACTGACCCTCCAGTGCCTAGTGGTAAATACAGCCCTGCTTGTCATTAAAGGGGTCTTCTCACCACAATGATTAGCTTTTAACATGTAGGAAAAGGTAAATGTAGACTATTAGGGCATGTCCCCACGGCACTGGTTTGCGGACATTTTTTCCGGCGGTTTGCGGTTTTGCAGACCGTCTGAAAAACCAGCCGCAAACGAACACAAACGGCTTCTATGGAAAACCCGCACAGCAGTCCCCACCGCCGGCCGGCCAAAAAACATTCTACATGCACATTCTTCTGTCCGGTTTTCGGACGGAATATGAGCATGTCAATGGGAACGGGAAATGGGGACGGCACTAAAACAGGACAAATACCGGTCGGATAAACCGACCGGTATTTGTCCATTGCCGTGTAAACGGGCCCTTACCAAATACATTGCTGTTTTGATTTTGTTTTGGTCAGAAGATAAAGAAGATCTTATATTCTCTTAGAGTATGCAAGTTTCTCTTGGTTACCAACCACCTCTCCACTCCTCTGTCTCTTATCTGATTGACCACAGTGAGTCACTCCATGCAGAGTCTTATCTCTAGCAATGGACTTTGTTTACCTTTGTTTTCCTAGATTGTAAGCTCTTGCGAGCAGGTCCTGACACTTCGTGTGTTGTCTGTAAGTAGATTTTACTGTATGTTTTGTTTTTTGTCTGTGCTTATATCCTATAAATTGTAAAGTGCTGCGCAACATGTTGGCGCTATAATTATTATTGCCTAAGTAAATGACAAGCTTTCACACTTCATAGCTTGTGCACTACAATGTATTTATGAGTGATGTCAATCACTGCTATAAAGCCAGTCACAGCCTGGCCATGCGAAGCTAAGGGTACCTTCACATAGTGTATTGCAGCACACACAGGTATGCGCTGCAATACGTCTTCATAAGCGCTGTTGAAAGTATGCCCTTGCAAGCACGTACTTTCAATGCAAAAGGCAGCTTTCTGCCTTCTACAAACTTCTACTTTTCCGTACATCACGCGCTGAGAAATACGATCATGAAATCATCGCCATCTGAATGATGATGATGATTTTGCACAGCACTTAATAAGTGCTAGGCCTGATCAATGACTTTACCGCATTTGCGGGGCTTACTTCAGCACAAGTACATCCCGCAAATATGCTGTGTGAATATACCCTTAGGGCTTGTCCCCTCTGCAAGGGTTTGGGATTTGAAAGCCGTCTGTAAAGCGACTGTAACCTTTTACATTGACTTAAAGGGGTTTTGCCACGATGTAATGTTGATGTGTGATCCTCCAAAATGGGTATTTAATCACTTTTCTAAATATAAGTGATTACAAAAAGTGAAGCCTCTGAGAGCTACAGCTTTCTTTCCATGCCCTTAGTTACCTGACAGTTTACATTAGACACTTGCGCTGTCTGCACTTCTTATATGATGACAGGGAACATGAAGGAGCTTGCAAGGGACTGTGGAGAAATATCCTGTCTTTTGTATAGAGAATCCACTGGTTCTAATGTAATTATTTGTGTAAACATTGTAGACGCTCCCTGGCACTGCTTGTCTCTGCTCAGACCCCCTCCCTCTCTCCTGTGACTCAGCATGCTGAGTTAATTTTGTCTCCTGATCAGATAACAGGTAAGGAACTGACTTCTTGGCAAAACCCTTTCAAAAAGAAAATCCACGCAGCAGTGCACACTGCACAGATTTTCTGCCGGAGGGTTTTTGACTCTGCTGGCGTAACGAAAAACTTAGATTATATTCATTCTTCCGCCCGGTTGAATCCGCAAACCGCGGACAAAAGCTGTCAATTCTAAGTGCCAAAAAAAGACAAAATACCGGTTGGAAAATCTGGCTGATATTTTGTCTTTGCCGTGGGAACGCACCCTTAAATGGGTTTTGTCACAATCTTATTTCATACCTCCTGCATCCAGCTCTTCAGCTCTGTGTCCTCAGAAGGGGGCTGTGTGATTTGTTTGAATTGCATATCATGTGACCCAGCAGGATGACATCACCAGGCCTTTCCTCTCTCTAGTCAAAGAAAGGTCTGTTTATGTGTAGAGCTGTAAGTAGCTACAATGTAGCTCAGCGCTAAAGTTTTTGCTTCACAGCACAAGGGTCCTAGGTTCAAATCCCTGCACGAACCAAACCTTTTCTCTTTATCAATGCACAGACCTCATTGAGGTTTCTTTTTTTTTATTTATTTTCACTGTGTGACTAATTACTGGAGTAGAATGACAGCACCTGGGGTTGAACACTCAGTAGCTGCCTGAGAGCAGAGGTGATGTCTGACCAGAACCGAGAAGCTCTCAGCCCTGGTCGTATCCGCTGGAGACAAGCTGTAAACAATGGATCACTAAAGGAGCAGCTAAAACAAAAAAGGTGCAGAATTATTATTTATAATGATAAATGGTGAAAATGTTTATTATTTCATTTGCAAGCTTCTCACATCAATTTTACATTCTGGCAAAACCCTTTTAAGCTGGCTGTTGCTCTGAAACTGCATGGAGAGAAAATCCCTTTAAGCCTTGCATGTGTAGTAAGTTCTACACTACATCATATGGTGGGAGAGGTGAGCAGAAACTATACCACATATGGCATCATACAGCATATGTCTAAGTATCAAAGAAGTTGGATATCTTGTATTAATTTTGAGCTAAGCTGGCCATACACCCTAGTATATGCTGGCACACCATCTAATATGTATGAGGTCCTCCTGACTGTCCCCTGATAGGTGATGTCTGGTCAGGATATTGGGCTATAATTGTCCAATCCTTTTGCCCTAGGGAAGAACTACCACCAAATTGGTCCGGTAAAGGCTTTCTCCAGTCTTTCTCTGGAGGGATGCTTGGCCGAGCTACTAGGATCACTCGATATAGCTGTCAACTGAACTGTCCGTCTGACAGCTCTCTAAGACGTATCGCCAGCTTGATATTTCCTTCAATTTTTATATCTGAAGCTAAGTTCCGAAATCCTCAGATTCCAGATAGAGCTAAGTTGTTAGGTCACATGTCTGACGACAGGATGGGACTAAACTGTGGTCTGTTTCCAAGGGCAACCAGCAAAATTCGGAACAAAGCTCTGGATACGAATGAAGACATAAAGTGCCTCAAAATTAAATGGTTTTGCCACGATGTGATTTTGACGTGGGATCCTCCAAAATAGTTATTTAATCACTTTTCTAAATATATGTGATTACAAAAAGTGAAGCCTGTGAGAGCTACAGCATTGCTCAGTCCCCCTTAGCTTCCTGAAAGTTTACATTAGACACGACCAGGAGCTGATCTGGCCCTGCTTGTGTTTGCAAGCATCTGATGACAGGGAACATGAAGGAGCTTGCAAGGGGCTGGGGAGAAAGTGCAGTGTATGAGGCTGTCTGCTGTATAGAGAATCCACTGGTTGTAATGTAATTATTTGAGTAAACATTGCAGACTTGCTCTCTGCTCACCCCCCTCCCTCTCTCCCCTCCAGCTTTTCATGTTTTGTTTATCTTTTCTCCTGAGCAGATAAGAAGTAAGGAACTCACTTCCTGGCGAAACCCCTTTAATATAAGTGACTAAAAAGTGACCCAGCACAATAGACAAGTAGAATCCCTCTATTTCCTAGCAGCCTGTGTGCTGGAGGCGGCAGTTGTGGACCGCGGTCCAGACGGACCTTATGTTTCATGCTTGTGTATTAAATCGGCTCTATGGCCAGCAAAGTCATTAAAGATTTTTTCCCAGCAATTTGGATAAGCAGCTGGATCATTATTCACTCTCCACTGAATACAAACCTCTAGCTGCAAATGCCAAGGCATCTCTTACTAATACAGCACTCTGACTATCAGAACGCTGACTACAATGAATGAGCACTGTAGGAATTACTCACACGTCTCAAGAGGGGCACGCACGTATTATAAGCATAATTTCACTACACGAGCTGCACTAATTTGTTTTACAGGTTTCTGGAGATTTGTCATTTACATTCCCCCGACCTCAAGTACATGGAAAGTGTTTCGAGATTATAGTGAAAACGTACGTGTGTAATTGAAATGGAAAAGACCCCACCGCTAACGATTTCTATGACTTTCATCTGCTGTAGGCTTGGACAACCTTGTACATGGTGAAGTTGTCAACTCCACCCGTAGACTGTGTCTGACCTGTGACCAATGCTGGAAATGTCGCACAGAAGAATATACGTCATTGTACAGTAGTGCAGTCACCTCACATTATTATGACCACTTCCTAATTTTGACGGCTGCAGCGCGTAGCTCACGTGGGGTGTATGATAGGCCGCCTGCACATATATCCCTCTTTGCTGTCATGGGGCGATTTATCGGAGTTGCAAAAAGGGATGATTATAAGCTCTTAGCTATTATTAACTGGCAAGGGGTTGTCTGATGACTACATTTTTCTTCTTCATCAATGACTATTGCAGCAGAGAACAAACACCCTGCAACCATTGCTGGAAGAACACAAGCTGGTGGTGGCAGCGTTATGTTATGAGGAATGTTTTTGTGGCATTCTCTGGGCCACTCATCCATGTGGAAGGCAGTCACAACTGATTTGGGTATGAACCCATCCTTGCAGGTCACATACACCCATACATGCTGATGGTCTTCCCTGGGGCAAATGGGATCTTCCAGCAGCACGATGCGACATGTCATACAACTAGAAATGTCCGACATTCATAGAATAACATGACCTAGACTTCCAAGTACTACCCTGACTCTTAACTCCCCATACTTGAACCCAATTGAGCATGCGTGGTAGCCCTGGAGCTGGTGTTGGCTCTATGCAGTGGGATGCAGTCGGCTCCAGATACCTGTGACCACCTACCAGGACCTCTAGCTGCTGTCCGTGCTGCACATGACGGTTACTGTGGATATTAGCTGCTGGTCATAATAATGTGAGCCAGCTGTGTACAGTAGTTTGGCTTGATGCACGATTGTAGTGGAGTCTGTCTTTTATCACATGTGCTATCCATTCCATAGGATTAAATGCATTACATCCAGAAGCCCAGAGCAAATGTTACATGACATCAGCTCTGTTACATGGATCAGTAATTGTTTTCAGTTTAACATACAGATGTAGCTGGGCTGAGTCTGGCAGAAGCAGAATTTATCAGTCTTTTGTGGTGGAGATTTCCTTAGACTGGCACCTCTATTACAAATACATTACCAGTGTGTGCAGTGCAATGGAGGCCAGCTTGTAGCCAATATACGGGGTAAATTATACTAAGGGTACATTCAATTAAGGCAGATCTGCTACTCATTTTCTGCATAAAATCTGAAGAATAAAATCTAAATTTTTTGCTGTAAATTTTCACCCAAAAATCTGCACCAATCAATGTGGATTTTGTAGCAGATTAATCGCAGATTTTATCGTAAATTTCTCTGCATTGACTTCAATAAAAGAAGGCACAATCTGCAGATAAATCTGAAACAAAATCCACACCGATTAGTGCCAATTTTTGAATGCAAATTTACTGCAAAAATGCTGCGGATCTGCTCCTTGCCGATGTACCCTAAATATGTTGGGCTGCAGAGTTTCCGCAACTCCTATAAACTACTGCCCATTATTTTACCCTATTTTTGTGCCCAAATTTGCAACACCCTCCCCGGCACAAAGCGAATAATAAATGTAATTCTGTGATCTGTTTTCTATGTGGGGAGGAGGGGTAGGTTCACAATGTTATCATTTTATTAATTTTCTAACATGGCATGGAACATCTATATCACAAAACCAGCTCTGCTACATCTGAATCTTACAAACGTGGCAAATCTGGCACATGGCAAACACCTATTTCAGTCTTCGAAGCCATAAAGGCAAGGTCTTCTAGGGTCATGAAATGTGTAGCCTGGTATTGGATGGAGGAACTTGTTTTCTTAGCTTTTGCTTATTTCAACATGTTTCCTAGGTATAGCTATCTAATTAGCCAGATCTGCCATTCAGGAGTCTGGGAAAGCTGGGTGGGAACTAGTCTGACAGCTAAAACAGGACTAAATATTAAAGATACCTGTTTTTATGCCTTATTAGAGCTTATGGGTATTTTTGAGGGGGTCCTTTACATTAGACCCCACAAAAGTGAGCCCCAACCATCGATGTATTACATGGACCTGAATGGCTGCTGTGTAATACAACATCTGCCCTGCAGTGTCCGTTACAGGGTCACTGCAGGGCCATAGTTAAAAGGAATCTGTCGCCAATTTTTTTTTTTTACTTATTAAATCAAGCCCCTGATCCATATTCTTTTCCTCTCAGTCGTTTTTATTTCCTGATTGTAGAGTTCTCTATTCGGCCGTCTATATATGATTGTGGGGAAGACATTCTTGCTTGCACAGCTTTAACAGCAGTCAGAGAGATACTTTACAGCAGCTTCATGCACATAGGATTCTTAAGACAGATTCTGTCCCATAGACTTGTATAGGAGAGTTTTCACTGTGAAGGCTGCGGAGAGGGGGAGCTGTGACATCTCCTCTTGTGACTGGTGGATCCTGTGTTATCTGTACACAATGGTGTCTCCTTTCAGCTTTTACTGATAATGAGCAGACACTGCTGAAAAGCTCTCTAAACAGAACAGGAAGTGTCAGACTATTATTAGGCTTAGTGGCCAAAGTGAGAACTGCAGGACTTAAGAATTATTTAAAAAATACTGAAAGTGATATGGAAAATTAAAAAAAAAAACATCACCAAAACTTCCTAAAAAAAAATGTGTTTAACATAAAAATGTGAGTTAAACAATAAGTAATTTTTTTGATGACACATTCCCTTTAATTCACTGATTGCCGATGTGGCTCACAATTTAAAGGGTCTGCCTGAGAAAACTTCTTTCCAGTTCATGTAATCATGTAATGTCCATTGTAATCCTCTGTCTGCAGCGGCGGAGGGCGAGCTAGAGATCTACATTGTAAAAGTATTTCTAATGAGCCTGGATGAAACCCAGGAATGAAGCCATCATTTATTTATCACCTGCTGTATTATAAATACCTCAGACAATTACTGCCTATTCTAAGTTAATGGAGCCTATTGGAGAGAACAGCTTTCTCCATAACTTCTGGATACTCAAGCTGCACGTGCATCACTGAAGTGTCATAGAATTACCAAGAATTTGTCTCGAACAGTTTACTGTTAAATAAAAGATCCATAGTAAAATCTATGATTTGTACACTAAGGGCCACATGTATGAAACTGTTTAGGTCTAAAACTCACTCTTTTGTCCATAGTAACCTATGGGCAAAAAAGTGAGTTTTAGACCTAAACAGATTCATACATGTGGCCCTTAGTGTCAGCAAGCACATAGTGGAGCTCAAGCACATTTTGGAGCTCAAGCACATTTTGCAACTCAGTCCTATGGTCACTTGGTCACCCACCTGCATCCAGGTATACACAGACTCTTCTTGCTCCTTATATGTCCTCTACATATCACACTCTTTGTGCCATCAATGCTTGCCTGAATCATTGCACTATGAATTCACCTTCTCCATTTTTTTACCATACATTGCTGGGTATAGATTTAGGAACAGGCGTACGGCCAAACCTGGCGCAATGTACTCCTGACCACACAATTTTAAGGCGCCAAAGTTGGGTGCCAAACTGCCGTACAAAATTTGGCGCATTACACTCTATCCACCAAAATGTTTGGCATATAACCCTTTCATTCATACTGTGGTATTATACACTCCTCTCTATCTATTTAGAACTGGTGTGTTAGCGGCAAGTTACAAAAATGGCGCATGCAAATTCATAGATGTCGCATCACGCCTCTGCATCTTTGGCACATTCAAAAGTGTTGCGTCTGGTGCAGAACGCACCAATTGTTGGTGTACAACTGTTCACCGCTTATTCCAAACCGAGGAAAATTCCCCAGCACTCGAAAAAATTCTTTAACGTAAAAACTTTATTTTTTTATATTCAAACAACAAAAAACAAACGAACACATGTTTACGCGTTTCGAGTCTGCTTAAGGGCTCTTAGTCGTGACCATGACCATTTGATGGTCATGACTAGGAGCCCTTTGAGTAGGTTTGAAATGCGTAGACATGTGTTTGTTTTTTGATGTCTGAATTTGCAAATTCATAGATGTCGCCCTTAGTATTTATGCATACAACCTTATTATGGCTCTGTTCAATCACCTATGAGAGTCTATACACTTCTCACAGATATTGTATATCCGCCATACTGTACACATTCTGTTTATTAAGGATACATATAGACATTTTTTACTCATATAAAACTTGAGACAGAACAAAACTGTGTCATGTTCCAGCAGGGCTCTCTCTGCTTCTAGGGAGAATATTTCCATTGTAGGGTGCACATAGCACCATATGGCGGCACACAGAGCGTCCGTGTCTCATTGAAGCAAACCTTTTTTCATGTCTTATGAAATGTTAAAGGAGTGTTCTTACCAGGGCTTTGGAAACGGGGATTCAGTGTCCAGTTAGTTCAATGCAGTATGTGCGGAGTATGTTTTCATAGGAATTTGGGAAAATAATGGAATGTCCTATAAATGTTTGTTCTATTCCTGATCTAAGGGTCTAGGTCTGTAGTTGAGATGAATGTGTGCTGCACTTTCTGTACATGCTCAGTAGTGAAACTCCTCCACTACAGATCAGAGGAAACGGCACCGGGAAGGAATGCGTGTGCATGGGGCAATTCCTTTATACCCTGACATTGTTAGAGATGTTGCCCCTGTGGTCACCATTTTGTCACCAGCCCAAGTTAGTGTAGAGAGGCTGTAGAGAGGCCTGGAAATAATGAGATCAGATGTGAGGTCATCTATGCAGGATCTGATGGAAGCAATACTATTTCTCAGAACAAATTCAGAGACTCCACAAATGTTATTCAATACATTTTTGTTGATAACTGTTTCCCACTTACTGCAGTGTTTTGCACATTTACAATTTGTTAAAGTTTTTTGTGTTCTAAAGTTGTATCCAATAAATCTATTTTATATTCATCCTAAATAGTTTGATTATTGTATCATAAGGTGAGAAAAAGTCTGTTACCATATTACTAAAGTTATCACTTAAACATGCGCCATATGTATGAGGGCGTCGGAGTTAGGGAAATTGAATCGGAGACGGAGGTTTGGCTTACCAACTCCACAGCCCTGGTTCTTACCACGCAATTTCACAAAGCCGCAGCCAGCTTCAGGCTCCCACTTCCTGTTCAGACTTTGGCCAGTTCTACAGCAGTGAATGACATATCAGCTCTGCTATTCCTAGCTGATCCTGTTAGGGTATGTTCACACAGCATAATAGCGGGGTGTATTTCGGTGTGTAATTGCGCTGCAATATGCCCAAAATGTGCCCTGCAATTACGATAATTCATAGAACTCATTAAGAGTTATGAATAACCAATGTTTTCCCTGGCGTATAAAACGTGGTGGGGAAAAGAACTGACATGTCACTTCTTCCCGACGGAGAGTGAAAGTCAATGGGAGCTGGCTGTAAGTGCTTTAGAAGTACGCGCTGGCCAGCACGTACTTCTAAAACATCCGGTGTATTGCAGCGCAAACAGTATGAGCCGCAGTACACTGTGTGAATATAACCATAGAATGAAAAAGGTAATAGGGGAGTTCTAACAGCCTGGTATAAAAGGTACAGAGCTCTAAAAGGTTCAAGTTTGTCAGTAAGACATAAACAAACTCCTGTAATGCTGATAAGAAACAGAAATATATCCTGATGAAGCAGGAACTGGAGAAAATGAAATATTTTATAACACATTAATTAAGGAGAACCTGTCACATTGAAGATGCTATATAATTTGCAGACATCATATTATAGAGCAGGAGGAGCTGAGAAAATGAATATATATTGTGGTTTGGAAACATTCAGTAGAACTTTAAATTTATTCATTTAATTTCCTGCTTATTCTGGGTTAAGAGTCCAGTAGGCGGTCTTTTCAGTCATTGACGGCTATCTCTGTTTGCACACCAGGAAGGCTGTCAGTCACTGATAAGACCGTCCACTGGACTCCCTCAGAAAAAGCAGTAAATTATATATTCTGCTGAATCTTTTCCTAGAAATCCATAGATCAATCTGCCCAGCTCATCCTTCTCTATAACACGCTGCCTGCAGATTAGATAGCATGCTCAATGTGACAGCTTCCCTTTTCATATAATGCAGCTTACTCTCAATACACTGATATAATAAATCATATTTGTTCATGCAAATATGAAATATTTGAAATAATTATTTAAAAGGTTTGTCCCAGATTCATGCACCCTGCCTCTTCCTGGTCAGGATGTGGCTGCTTCAATAACAGTGATAAGTATCAGCTCCATATTCACAGCTCTTCTAGTAGCACTGACATGAGAGCAGGAGATGTTATCTATAAAGCGGAGAGCTACAGAGCTCAAAGTAAACAAACAAAAGCTAACACACTGTTCTCAAGCTGCCGACAGCCTGACCTATGGTCATCCCAGCTATCAGATAAGACAACGCAGAGAGAGAAAGGGGGAGCAGGATGGGAACCAGAGAAACCTGTGTGGACTCAGAGCTGATAAATTACATCTTATCTCCTCAACAAATGCAAAAAAAAAATAAAAATTGAAAAAAACTCTTTTTACCATATTCTACATGTTTAAAGCTAATCTTTGTAGTGAGTCAACCGCTTTAATATTAAGAGTACCCACTAACAAGGAACGCAAAATGGTCCAAAATCAACATTCAGCTTATTCATCAGTCCCCACGCATAGGACTCTTAGCATCATGCAAAAGGGAAGGTCCATATGCACAACCGTTTCTTAACTTTTTGAGTACATGTCAAATGAAAAATGATAAATCTTTGCACATACATTTGATTAGAAACCTAATATTGTTCTATGTCTACAGCTCCTGTACAGACCTATGAAAAAGAAACAACCCTTTCCTGCAGTTAAAGGGGTTGTCTCATAACAAGGATTGCTTTTTATGTTAAAGATCTTGCAAAAACAAGTCACTTTGCAATATATGTGTCCATTAGCAGTGTCCTACCTATTCCTAGATATCCCCTATTGTATGGGCTGCATCAGCTCCTCAGGTCGCTATAGCTACAGACCCGTTAAATCTCTCATAATTGGCTTCCAGCACTGGTCACTATAGATACAGACCTGTTCAATTTCTCCTGATAGACTGTCAGCACTGGTTGCTATAGCTACAGACCTGGCTTCTCCTGCAGCCTAGTGGAAGCCAGTAAACACATTGAACTCAAAATGAAACCAAGAAAACAAGACTGAGGTAGGATGAATCGATGTAGTGAGATAATCCCTTTAAATTCCCTTCCATCTGTTCTCTTCTTTCTGTTAATCCACCAAATGTATAGCAGTAAGAAGAAAAGGGTATGACTGCAGAATTTGACTACACAGGGTTTGTTTGTGGTCTGTTACCATGGAGACACATTGTTCTGGATAGGAGCTGCAGACACAGAATAGAAGAAGATTTTTAATAAAGACGTTTTGCAAAGGTGCCTTATATTTTCATTTTAGATACAATGGGAGCTGAAACAAAATGCTTGCAAATGTGTATTATCCCTTAATTTACTAAGGGTGCCATCACATATGGATATTCATTTTCACATAAAAAATACTGAGTGCATAGCCGGTGTTTACTTCCCCCCACAAGTTATATTTCTCATATGTCACAAATGAGACTAAGTTGATGTAATTTCACAACAGTGTAAATGTCTTTCCGGTTTCATAAATTTGTTAGAAAAACAAAGACACATGTGTCTGAGCCTGAGGCCAAAATACCAGGTAATATATAAAGAACATGACAACCCAAGACAACTTGGCTGGAAACATTAAAGGGGTTGTCTTCGCTACAAAGAATAGCTTTCAAATTGTAGGGAACACAAAATAAAGACATTTTCCAAATATATTGCATTGTTCCTCTGTTTTCCCTAAAGAGATACAAGTGAATTTATTACCTCCATGGCTATTTCAGTTCCCTCAGTAACTGACCTGTAAACAAATCTCCCTGGGCTGTTTGTTCAATGAGATAACAGAGAGTGAGTCATCACACAGGTCTGCAGTGTCAGTCAGTGTCCTGTGCTGCCAGACAGTAAAAAGCTTGATTTATCTCAAGTAAACAGCTCTGTAATTAGGGCTTTTGTTTTGGGGATCAGATAAGAAGTCCTTAGAGTAGTTTGAGAAGCTAATCTAATCTAATTAGCATCTGAAAGCACAACATAGCTGTACAAGCATGGAGCTTATGCAAATTAGTATGAACCAGGAAGTGACAGAGAATTTCTTTCATGCATTCTTTGAAACCCTGTGGGGAGACAACTCCTTTAAACCAGCGCCTCTTAACCTTCTATAGACAGGATCCAAATTATATCTGCGAATCAGCTTAGTGACCCATGGTTTGGGTTCTCATTAAAAATGTACTCCCATTCACTATGGTGCCCCGAGCATTTAAACTGCAACAAATCTCAAAAATGTATAAAATATCAATGAAATAATACTCAGGCTTTTCCATCTCCAGATTATAAACTACTATGAATTTCACTTAGAGCAACAGTTTTAAGAGGACCACTTACCTAGCAAGCATGAAGGAATGCTCTTCCTGCCCTTTTAGTCTAACAAGCTTGGGTATATTAATCTAATATACTCGTATTTGAAACGATTTTCTAATAAAATAAAAAATACGTTTATCATATATATTACTCTAAGGGCATGTTCACACGGTGGTTTTGGCTGCAGGTTGAGCCACGGCTCTCACCGCGGCTCCTGCGGCAAAAACCTTGTCGAGCCTCGCCGCAAACTCGTGTCTCCCGACGCGGGTTTGAGGCGGGGGCGCTGGGTGTGGTCTGGGGCGCGGCTTGCGCCGAGGGTTTATCCACCATGCAAATTAATAGCCCAGCCGCGCACCACCCGCAGCGACGCCCGCAGCAGCACCGCGCGGCCGCCGCGCAGAGCACTCTCTGTCAAGAATTGACAGAAGAGTTCTCCACATGCGCGGGTTTGGCCGCGGCCAGACCTGCGGCGTGTGAATATTAACGCGGTTTCCCATAGGAAACCATGTTAATAAACTACACGCGATTTGGCCGCGGAAACCGCATCGGAACCCGCTGCCAAATCCGTCGTGTGAACAGGGCCTAAGGGCATGCTCACGCGGTGCTTTTGGACGAGGTTTTGGATGAGGTTTTCGGAGCGATTCCTCGCCCAAAGCCTCATCCAAACCACATCAAAACCTCGCCTGAAACACGCTTCTTTTTTTGACGAGGCTTTGATCAGGTTTTGGATCAGGTTTTCGACGAGGTTTTCACCCATACAAATGAACAGCCAGGACAAAAACCGTGCTGAAAACACGCCAAAACCACACTAAAAACCGCGCCTACAACGTCCTTCAAGAATTGACATGGCACTTCTTTTTCATTGCTTCCAAAGAAGCGTGTAAAAACCTCATCATGTGTGAACTACAACGAGGTTTTACATAGGAAACAATTAAATGAACTTGGGACATTTTGTAAGCGTTTTGGACGAGGTTTTGGGCGAGGAAACGCTCCGAAAACCTCGTCCAAATAAGCCGTGTGAACAAGCCCTAAGGCCTAGTTCACAACTGCCTCAGAGTATTCGTTTGGAGCCTCAATCATTGAAGCAGCACCGGAGCCTCAATCATTGAGGCAGCAACGGATCCATTATTTGACAGACACAAATGGTGCCCAATGGACCCCAAGTAGGTGTGTCAGGTTTCTGTCATAGTGCTATAGAACAAAAAAAACAATAGCCAGTTCACCTAACTGTAGATCAGCTTGATCCTTAGTTCTTGCACGTATCTCATCTGGAGGGACGCAAACCGACGTAGAACAAATAGAGTGGGTAGTTCAGCAATGGAGGATAAATAGAGGTAAAAATATTCCTGCTTTATGATCAAAAATCCATAAAATCCAACATTAATGTAAAAACACACTTTATTTCTTCATATTCAAACAACAACACGTTTCAAGTCTACTCAAAGGGCTCTTAGTCGTGACCATGACCAGGGATGGTCACGACTAAGAGCCCTTTGAGTAGGCTTGAAACGCGTAGACATGTGTTTGTTTTTTGATGTTTGAATTTGTAATCATGTTTTAGTCTATATGAAGAAATAAAGTGCGTTTTTACGTTAAATAATTTTTCGAGTGCTGGGGAATGTTCCATGTTTTGGAATAAGCGTTCATCTATCCAGCCACTGCCGGATGTTCTCTCCGTCCACCTTGGACACACATAGGCAGGGCCATCTTTTCCATTGGGCACACTAGGCAGTTGTCCTGGGGCCCTACAAGTATAGGGGCCCCAGGTGGGGTATGCTTGTCCCAGGAATATAAGAAACATACCCAGGATACCATGGTTGGCTTTGCTTATTTTAATGTTTGTATGTTTTTAGGAGGTGAACAAATAAAAAACATGGTGGAGAAGGGAGCCTAAGACTCCCTGCCCTGCCAGTCTTGTAGGCTGCAGGCTGTGGGTGTCCAGACATAAGTGGCATGATAATATGGGTGTGCTTGGGTTTGGCTAGAGGCATGACCTAATGTGATGTCATGTATTTGGACAGGGCCCACTGCAGCGCTATGCCCAGGGGTCCATAATGCTTATAAGACGGCTCTGCACATGGGTGTTAATTCCGCTAAAAGGAGGACTATAATCAAACAGAGTGGGTGAGCTGATCTTTTGTTCATTTCTGTATTTACCATTAAAGGGGTTGTCTCATCTCAAAGTTTCATAGGATGCATGAATGAAACAATGCTGCTTTGCTCTGTCACTTCCTGGTCAAGCTGTCTGTAATTAGCATATGAGCTCTGTGTATTCAGATCTCTGCTAATTACATAAATCTCATGCTGTCAGGACCAGGGAAGCTCCTGTGTTAAAGTAAACAGTAGTAATCACTGGCTTTTGTCTGAAAGATCAGATAACAAACAAGCTCCCACTGTCTGGAGTTCTGTGCGACCTGTGTGATGACATCACTTCCTGCTATCAGAAAGAACAAACAGCAGGGGGGGAGAAGTACACAGGTCAGTCACTAGAGAAACCAGAAAGCCCTCAGAAGGTGATCAAATCACTTGTAGCTCCTCAACAACAACAAAAAATGAACAACGCAATATATTTGGAAAATGTCTTCATTAAGTGTTCACTACATATTGAAAGCTAATCCTTGTAGTACAACCCCTTTAAGTACAACTGTTCATACATCTATAGAACAAGGCACAAACTGGTGCAGCCCCGTTCATACATGTTGCCCTAAATACTGTAAAACGAACCTCCCAAAAAATTGCAGACTTCCTTTTTTTCATTGCATGCCACAATCCTTTTATAAGTTTCTTAATATATTACATGGTAAATTAAATGATATCTTTACAATATACAATTTGTGTCACAAAAAACAAACCCGATATAGATTTGGTTTTGGAAAAAAATCTAAAAGTTATGGCTCTAGGGAGAGAGAAAAAAATTAGAAATGAAAAAATAAAAATTGGTTGCGTCTCCAAGGGGTTAAAAGATACCGAATCACTTTAAGGAACCTAATGTATAAAATGTATAAGATAAAATCAGGCAGAATGTCTAAAACTGACTTGTAAGAAGCGATTCTTGTGGATATACTGAGGGAAATGTAGAGCTAGAGTGAGACTGTACGACCTTATTAAAGCTCATGTGCCGTAGACATAAATATAGATTTTCTCCACTTGTAGAAGTGTTTTTACACCTGTAATAATCCCAGAGCAAAGTGAGTGAAGCCTTGAATATAATGTCATATATTTCTTCTCCAATCCTTACCAAAACAGCTTCTCCTCACAGCCTCTTCCCTGTGGGGTTATATTTAGCACCTTTTTGTTCAATATGAATTTCATTAATTCTGAGAGACAGCGATTTTTCAGCTCTTCATTAAGTCTGAGTGATACGTGTGGATGCTGGTGACTTTACAAGATGCATTTTGCAAATGGACCACTTGAGGTCTATCTGACCACTTACTAGGTACCTGTTCTAATGTTCTTTAATGCTAGAGCAGTTTTTATTAAATGACTCCTGATGTTAACTACTTACTGCCTGTACTTAAAAATGTCAGGTTCAGAAAAACATGGCTGCTTATTTCTAGAAACACTGCCACACCCGTCCAATGGTTGTGTCTGCCATTGCAGCTCCGCACCATATTAGTCACTAGGACAGAGCTGCAATACCAGACACAACCTGTGCACAGGTGAGTCACTGTTTCCGGGAGAAAGCATCCATACTTTTCTAATCCTACACAGCCCTCTAATAATAGTGTATAGTTTCCATGGAACATCCTTGAGATGAGCATTCGAAACTAAATTCATGGGTGGTCTTCTCAGAGAAAAGGGCCAATACACATAGGTTACAAGTGAGCTACAAGTTATTAAATTCAGACGGCACTGTTTTTTAAAGAAATTAGCAATGTTTTTCTAATGCTGTACAACCCTTCCATAGCAGTGGATAATTCCCAGAGGACCTCTCTGAGATGACCATTGGAAATTAAATTGATGGTTGGTTCTCCTAAAGCAGAGACATTAAAATAATTTTCATCGAGGGTCACATCAACATTATAGATACCCTCAAAGGGCTATTAGAGGGATGCCTGGATAGGGCTTTACCACTTTTGTGACCACCCGTAAGTTGCAAAACAGAGTAGTATGGAGGTGTACTCCCAAACTCTGAATTCAGATGGTGCCCGCTCCCTTTGCTGGTGCAGATGCCTTGGCCAAGCCCAAGCTGTGTCCTCTTGGGGAAGTGGAGAGCTGTTCCTTCTGCATCCTGGCCTTGTCCTTCCTTGCTTGATGTGTCTAAGCTCTTGTGGGTTACACAATATGATAAAGGGAGCCAGATTCAGGCTACGGGCCTAGACACATGTCGTAAAGAAATGGGCTAGTTTATGTGAGGTACAAGGGAACTAAATTTCATCATAGAAAAATCTGTCCTAGATTATAGGTGGGACTATTTTGGAAGAAAGCATCCACACATTTCTAATCCTTCAATAACAAAGAATGGTTCCCGTGGAACTTCTTTGAGATGACCATTCAAAATTAAATTGATGGGTGGTCCTCCTAAAGAAAAGACTAATATACATAGGATTCAAGGGAACTGAAATCTATCATAGAAAAATTGGGCCTGGTAAACAGGTAGCACTGTTTTAGCAAGAAAGCAGCCATGCTTTTCTAGTCCCATACAACCCTTCAATAGCAGTGGATGGTTCCCATGGGACCTCTTCGAGATGACCATACTAAACTAAATCATTGGTGTTCCTCCTAAAGAAGAAAACTATTAGACCACTATTAGAACATCATTTTTTCAAAGAAAAATCTGGCCTAGACTACAGGTGACCTTTTCAAAAAGTTGGTTGTTTGGAGAGGATTCAAGCCAAATATGGCCAACACTAGCCATGGTTGAAAGAATGAAATGAAATGTAGAGTTGGTTACCATTCATTAGAGCCCCTAAAGACACTCAATTGTAAGCATGTTTTAGAAATAATTACAATTATTGGAGTAATTGTCTATTGATTTAGCATTGTTGCCTAGCAACATCATGCATCCAGGTCAAGCTCAAAATGCTGTGTGTATTATGGTAGCCATGCCTTGGGAAAATACTACTTCCTTAATAGCTTACAGTTCTAATAGAAAGGAATGTTTACATCTAACATTTAGGTGCCCTTCATGCCAAGATTTTTACCTAGAACACAAGAGGTTTGGGTTTGGTTTTCCCTTTCGTGCTCTCACCTCCTATATTGTTGTTTATAGCACTGACATATCCACCCTCACCTTTCCCCCCATTTTGTCAAGGATTCCAGTTTCTCGCAATGCAAATTTACTACATTATCATGAGATGTTAGGAAAACTCTCTACAGGCTGCAATTTGCATCACATTTGGCAGAAACAATTACCGACAGAGTGTTAATAGAATTGTGTCTTTTTCAAGACTGGTCATCTCACACCACTCATCTTAGGATATGATGAACCAAGGGGAAAGGGAAGGAGGGCACATCTTTACCTCTTAAAAGGGGTAATGCATAAAAGGGATGAGACAGGCAAGGGATGGGCCTTATATCTCTATGGAACTCATGGTGTGCCTCTATAATATTTAGTAAATGGGCACTTTTAATTATAATAAATGAAATCTTGAGGTGCAAAGAATTCCATTGGCAATATAAAGGAACGTGTCTAGGGAAACTGCTTGGCCTTAGTTCGCAAACTTTGCTTTTGGAGACCTAACGTTGAATTGTTACTGTTAGATATGTCTATACCTCAGTTGACCTGTCCAATGTCCTTCAAGTTTAACGTGAACTTCCACTTCAAAGTTCATTAGCTAAACCTCAAACCCAAGATTGTTTTTTGGACCTAACGTTGACATGTTACCGCTAGATATGTCTACAGCTCAGTTGACCTGTCCAGTGTCCTTTAGGTTTAAAGTAAACTTAGCCTTTGAAGTAATGCAAAAAAGAAAGAGGGATTGGCCCTTTATCTCAATGGGCTCAATGTTCTGCTTCCATATTATGCAATAAATGGGCACTTTTAATTATGGCAACTGGACCCTTGAAGTGCCAAAAATTCCATGGGCTACATACAAGAACATGTGTATATAAACTATGACAACTGCTTGGTCTTAGTTCCCAAATTTTGAGGTGTTGCTTTTAGATATGTCTGCACCTCAGTTGACCTGTCCAGAGTCCATCAGGTTTAACGTGAACTTCCACTTCAAAGTTCATTAGCTAAACCTCAAACCCAAGATTGTTTTTTTGGACCTAACGTTGACATGTTACCGTTACATATGTCTCTACCTCAGTTGACCTGTCCAGTGTCCTTCAGGTTTAACGTGAACTTCCACTTCAAAGTTCATTAGCTAAACCTCAAACCCAAGATTGTTTTTTTGTAGAGGGTATTTTCTTTATGGTTTTTGTAGAACTTCAGAGAGAAAACAGTTAACAGATCAAGCACGGAACAAGCACTACAGACATATTATTAGTATTTAAGACGAGTCTTCCTGGGATAGCTTGACCTGAATGAGAATAAGCAGAGCGTTTTCCTGCCCAAAGCCCTTTGTGTGAATGACGATAGCTCAAGGCGCTGTTCTGAACTCCAATTCTCTTAAACTTTTCTGTTAAAAAATGCCGGCAATTGCCCATTGCCCAAATGCTATTAAGAGACATCGGAACCTTCCTTCTGAATGATGTGCATTTATTAGAATACACCATCTGTGACAGGTAATAACCGCCATGATTTCCTGTTCTCTACAGATTGTTCTGTAAATGCTCCACAATTAAGATTAATGAGTGAGGTGAGTCACCCCATCATAACTTATTTAGCTGGTCACCGACGCGCTCACTGTCCCTGTGTATTACATTCGGAGGAACAACGTAAGCACCGTAAAAGATGTACATGGTTTAAGGCTACGCAAGTTACAGAACAAGTGGGATGCTTTTTATTGCCAATCTGAAGGCTGGCACAACACACTGCAAACTCACTGGGGATGTGAAGATGGAATTTTAAAGAAGCTGTGAGGTAATAAATATGATCCACACTTATTTCGGCTTTTATGCCTGACAATGGGAGGTTATGTAGAAAGCAAGGAAATTAAACCACAGAGCAACAATTCCTGGTGGGGTGATATTTTGTGCTCACTTTGCAAATGGATTGTATTGTTGAGTGTGTGCGCTAAACGTTGTGTGCGCGCCCATATACACGTACTGCAAAGACAAGAACAACGAATTATAAAGTTTTATTGAGCGTAGGCGTTCAACTGCGTATAGGGAGGTCTCTATAGACAACTGAGTGTCAATCTTGGCACATGCTGTCTACTTCTACCCTTTTCTATGGGGTATTAATGCTTTGGGGCCCCGGCCTTTGTTGTCCAGCATGATACCCTCAACACTTGAGTGCTATCATGATAATGTTACTGCTATATCCTATAGGATCTCACTAAATAGCGTATGTGGTGGATCATGTCCTAATTCCATGCACCAGTTCCCTAGGTTATCATGAGTTTGGAAGTCTCAACATCATAAAACACCAGTAATTGGGTGGCCAATGACCAGTGACCTTTCACTCAACACAACAATAAAAAATTAGGCCTCTTTCAGGTGCTGCTTGACATCACTATATATCTAACTATTAAACTAAACAATAATGATATGTATACATCAGAATTTGCACTATTATACTATCAAATGTTATTTCATCATAACAATATACACAAAAAGACCACATTTGCAAACACTGGGGTGTTTCTGAGAGCCTGCTCTTCACAGCCAGCTTCAGGCTCCCCCTTCCTTATGAGGCTGTGGTTGGTTCTATAGGAGTGATTGACATATCAGCTCTGCTATTCCTAGCTGTGCCTGCTAGGGATACCTTGGTACTCGCGGGGTGATAACAGCAGGTTCCGCAGCTATCGAGCTCGAAATGGTTAAAGTTTGTCAGTAAAACATAAATAATAAAGAAGCTCCTATGTTGCTGATACGACACAGCAGGGAGTGACATCACCATTCTGAACAGGGCTGCTAGAGCAGAGAGAGGTGGTCGGTAACCTAGGGAACCTTCTGTAAACAAGCAGGAGATAAGAACTGCTTTAACTCTGAAATCAACATAGCAATGTATTTAGTAATAGTCTTTATTTATCTTTCCTAAATATTTAAAGCTAATCAATGTGGTGGGAACACCTCTTTACTGTCTGGGAACTGAGAAACACCATGCAGGCAGTGGGAGATGTCACTAGCATGTAAATGTCTCACAAATAGTCACACTAAATATACTGTATAAGCTACCCAAATCGTGATGTTGTTCAATAAGTGTATCAAATAACTCACTTAAAAAGCAACATAAAATCATAGATAATAGTATAACACTTATGTAGACCAAAGTAAAGGTTATCACCAATAGAACTACATAGCCATGCAGTTGGAGGAGTACCCAATATTGCTGCAATACATGTGACTATGTAGTTCTATTACTTTTGTCTACATAAGTGTTATACTATTATCTATGATTTTATAGCTTTATAAGTGAGTTATTTGATACACTTATAGATAAATATCACAATTTGGGTGATTTATACATTATATTTAGTGTGACTATTTGTGGGATATTTATAGGCTAGTGACATCTCCCATTGCCAGCATGGTGTTTCTCAGTTTCCTAACAGGTTCTGAGATTTCAATAACTTTTGTATGGTTTTAACTGTTTTTAAATGTGGTCTTTTATGTGTATAATACTGTTGTAATGAAATAAAATTATAGTGCAAATTCTTTTGTGTACATGTCGTTCTTGTTTAGTTTGTGCCACCTCACTCAAGTTTGGCCGCCATGTAGGACCGTCCTGGGGGTCATTGCCATCCTTTTGTAAGGTGGTTTTCTCACACAGATCATTCCGACACCAGGCTGTATTTTGAACTGGCCCCAACCAGCTTTATTCTCAGGCACGGAATAAAGTACAGAAACAAACACAATATAAACAAAGACCTCAGGGTGTCTGGCCACTGACTTAATACATTTAGAAAACCCTCTCTAAAACAACGGTCTGTGTCTACCACACAGCCCCACTAAACCAGAGTCCTCACCAGACTCCCTTATATCAGGCTTCCCTCCAGCCTATGGGGGTAATCAGAGCCTCCTCCTCAGCTCTGCTGTCACTCCAATAACCAGGTGGTAAACCTCCCTCCATGCCGCGCTGGTATCTGAAGCCACAGGTTTTAATAGACCTGGAAATACCTGTCCTGGAACATGGGAATGGCCTTGGACCCATCGCTATAGCCATTCCAGGAAAGCCAGCCCATTCCTAGTTGCAAAGCAGCCAAGCTAGCTACACGTGTCAGCAACCTACGTCTACTGACAGAAAATAGCCGGCTCTCCCCACCAAGACCAGGTCCTCGATGGCATGAATGCAGCACGTCTCTGGCGGCAAACCACCTGGTGGCAAAAACAGGTCACTGCCAAAAGTTAAATAGTGCAGTTTGTTCTGACATATATCTAACTACCACCATCTCATTTCCTTAGGCTCCATTCATATCATGTTTTGTGGCACCATTGGCAGTATCCACCAGAGTACTATGAAAAAGGTGTCTCGATATTTACCATGGAGGAGCCATAAGGTTTATAGCGCAAACACGATCTCTTTTGGACTAAGTTCACTGTATTTTACTATCACATGTTTTATGTGTGTGGTCTACCACGTCCATCTTAAAAATGTATATGGTTGTGAAATACAGCAAACGCAGTCGAAAAGATTACGTCTGCCATATTGTTTCCTATGGCTCTGCTGCGCTAAATGTCTGGACACCTTTCTCATGGATATATCCTAAACGATGTTTGTGACAGAGCCACAAAACATGATGTCAAGAAGGCCAAAATCGTATACACATATTCTGGAACGTCTTATGTTCCTGGGCAGGTTCTTAGCACCCATTACAATGGAGATGAGACTAATCTGGATTTTCTTGCTCCTTTCAGTGGCCCAGCAGAAGCCACACGGGCTGTCTCTATGGTATAACTGGTATAAATTTATCCTTCAATAATTTGTTGAAGACGCTATATTAAAAATACATCAGAGTATGAGCAACAGAATTTATGGGATTCCTATACAAAACATACTGTAGTCAGGGTTGATTCGTGCTTGTATAATACACTTGTATTTGTATTACATGCTCCATTAAGTATATCAATATGTAAACTAATGGACTGCACAGTGTACAGAGAAAAAACACAGAAGAGGGGAGCCATCATTTACTGGATCAATACATCCAGTTACTGTAAGAATAAAAATCTTAGCTTCTCAAGAGAAGTCAATATTTGACAATACATTTCTATTTGACTTCGTACAAATGGCACATGCACAAATAACCAACCAGAGACAATGACCCTATTATGGACCCATTGGAATATACAAGGAGTCTAAACCACATCTGTGCAACCTTCTAAGATATCTACATATCAAAGTTACACCACAAAGCAAGATGATCTTAAAGGGGTTGTCCAACAAAACTCTAGCTATGATGCTGAGGGTACACGTCGTGGAGAAAGATGAAGTCCTCATGGAAGTAAACTGACTGGTGAACAGCAACATACCAGCATCTCTAATATGCTGGTCTCATGTTATAATTTGCACTAAGATGAGTGCGTTTGTGAGAATTATTTTTTCTTATCGGGGTTTTCTCCCAACAATGATTAGCTTTTAACATGTAAGGACAGGTAAATGAAGACTATAATCAAAAACATTGCTTTGTTGATTTTGCTTTAGTAAGGAGATGAGGAAGATTTTATTTCCTCTTAGGCTATGTTCACACGGCATAATTGCGGGGCGTAATTACTCCCCGCAATTACGCAGGGACTACGGGAGCTCGCGCCGACTCCCGCGGTGCGGGGTTGGGAGGGGGGTGTTAGCCCGCCGGCCCATAGACATTTATTAATAGCACCGCGTATTCGCTGCTAGTAATTGACATGTCAGAGGAGAGGAGACGTAATCCATAGTTCTCTATGAGAACTGTGGATTACCGTAATGACTGGGACGTATCTCACCCCGTATTGAGCGCAGTACGGCACGAAATACGTCCCAGTTTAAGCCGTGTGAACATAATTTCTCTGGTTACCGACCACCTCTCTACAACTCTCTCATTGCTACACGCTACCGTCAGTCAGTCAGTTCCATCCATGGAGAGTCACTCCCTGCAGTGTCTTACACTAGCAACGGAGTTTGTTTACTTAACTAAATGAGAAGCTTTCACTCTGTAGAGCTCTGCAGCCTTGTATAGTATACTTTATAAATTTCTTGTAGTTAAGTCAGTGTAATAGGAATAGCTAAGATGAGCAGAGCTGGTATGTCAGTCACTGCTGTAGACTGACTCATAGCTTGACCAGGAAGTGTGAGTCTAAAGCTGGTTGTGCCTTTATGGAACTGCATGGTGAGAAAATCCCTTCAAGTAAATCCATACGACACACTGAAACCATTGGTGGCTATGATGTGGTTGGTGCTTCCCGAAAAGCAACTAAGCTCTCTCTTAATATGATCCATGTATAGTACTATTTCCTCTTATGTGACAGAAGGATCTTTAGACTCCTCCAGACTCCAGGGCTTTGTGACCATTCTTTACTGTAGCTTTAGAAGAAATCATTGATCAACGTATTTATCAGTATGACCACATTACTGCATAGCAAACATGTTACTTTCCAAATATTAGGCCATTCGGTTGAGGGGCGACATGCTGAATTACTTCAAAGCCCACAATAGGTTCTACTGCTGGTGGAAACCCACACACTATATATAACGAAGATAGTTCTATAGATAAACTGAGCTTCAAGCCACCCTGGTATACGTATTAAGCATAAATCCAGCAGCCAGCAGCAAGACGTAACATTTAACAATTTCAACAATTTACAGATTATAGAAAAAACAACTTGAGCTGTAATTTGCTGTCACACCGAGTTTTATTGCTGAATAAGAAGGATTGTCCATTTTCTAACCTTTACTGCATTTACTCAAAAAAGAAGAGAAAATCCTGTTGCCTTCTTGAGAGCTATTCAGCTAAATAAAAAGTCTACTTTACTCCTTATTGAAATACTGAAAAAAGCAAGATGGCAATATATATATACATGTGACAGTCAGAGGCGTAACATACAGCTTCTGGCCCCAGTGCCATATCAGTAGCGGGGCCACAACCTAACCATGTACCACTTTTAATACTGGTGTTCTCCTATGTTGTAGAGAGCCCTTTGGGCACCCTCAGACTGCAGGGCCCAGTAGCGTCTACTACCTCTGCACCCCCTATAGCTACGCCCCTGGTAACAGTGGCATGGTGGCTCTTTGTTAAGTGGTTGCCTTCCAATATTGGGGCTCTCATTGAAAGTAGATCATGACCCCATCATCAAGGAGTCTCCAAGTCTAACCTGTGTTCATTTGATTTCCATCCAAGAACTTTGATGTCCAGCCATACTTAAAGGAAACCTGTCACATAGGTTGTGCCCCCCTGGCTGAGGACAGCACCAGTTAGTGACAGACCTGCTGTTTCCAGCACTGTGTCCCTTGTTCTGTAAGATGCAGCAGTTTTAGGCCATGTTCACATGGCTTATTTGGGCGCGGATTGGAGCCGTACTGCGTGCCGGATTTGCGCTGCAGTACGGCTCCAATCCGTCGGAGTCATTACGGAAATCTACAGTTGTCATAGAGAACTATGGATCCGTGTTCCGCTCGTACGCATCCTCTTCACGCCTAGTGAATCATGCTCCCTCCCCGCCCCTTATTCAAGCCGTAATTGCGAGCGAAATCCGGCTCGCAATTACGGCTTGAATAAGCCGTGTGAACCGAGCTTTAGAGTATTTACCCCTCAAATCTTATTCATGAATAGGTGTTAGCTCCGTCCACCAAAGGCTAGCCCCGCCCACTGACAGTTATTGACATGTTTCTATCCATTCAAAGTAATAGGTTTGTCAGTTGAGGTGGGCGGGGCTAGCCTCAGGTGGGCGGGGTTTGAAAAAAACTGACAATCTGAATGACTCTTTGAATGACTTCTTGCTGAAAACTGCAAATTTGAGCAATAAATACATGAAAACTACAGCATCTTACAGAATAAGGGACACAGAGCTGGAAACAGCAGGTCTGACACTACCTTGTTCTGTCCTCAGCAAGGGGGGTATAATCTATGTGACAGGTTCTCTTTAAGGAATTTAGCCCAGATGATATGAAAGTGTGTGAGATAAAGTTGTTATATCATGAACCCAGTGAAGACCAGGATAGGGAGATCTCAGAGTCTTGTCAAAGCAGCTAGCCATGACAAAGGGGCTCCACTACATCCACATCATTAGGGAAGTAACATTTTTTTTGGAAGAGCATTGACTATGGAAATCTCTCCTTCAAGATGTTGTGAATTAAAGAGAAGATTTAGCAACCAGATGACTGAGATGGGTCGTTGATCCTATGATTTGTTCTTTATGTTTCTAGTTGTAAAATATAACCCCCCAATATGAAAGCAGTTTTGGGTGCCAGCTTAATGAGATGGGTCATTGATCGTTTTTTGAATCCAGAGGGAGCATTCCTACCTCCAATATGAGAGCAACTATGGGTGCTAGATTGCTAATGAGATGGGTCGTTAAATAGTAATTTGTTCTCCATATTAGGAATCGGGTACAATTACCCTGTCACGGGGGTCGCGGGCTCCGCTGCCCCCCGCGACCGTCACCCTGCTCGCAGGGGATCCGGACGGCGCTCCCGCGACCTCCCCGCTGTCCTGTCCGGGCGCGTCTCTTACCTGTCCGCGCTCCTGTGAACGCCGCTCCTGCCTGTCCGGGCCGCCGTGCGCGTGGCCGCTGCTCTACGCGCGCCGAATTCTCTAAATTTAAAGGGCCAGCGTCCCGATAATTGGTCCATTGTCGGGCGCTGGTTCTATTTAAGGTATCCGCCCCCAACACTTCCTGCCAGTCTGTTGTGTGTTCTTGGTGCGTTTGAGAGTTTTGGAGTTTAGTCTTGATTACCTGTGTACCAGTCCGCATGCTCACGTTTCCTGACCTTCCCTGTTTGCCACCTGCCCTGACCGTTTTGCCCGTCTCTGACTACGAACCTCTGCCGCTGCCCTGACCTTCTGCCTGTCCCGACTACGCCTCCGGATTACGTTTCTGTACCACGCTGTACCCCGGCCCCGCCATCGCAAGCCAGTCACGTCAGGGTAACGACCTGGTAGCCTCACGCCGCAGCAAGCCCAAACCGCTTTGCGGTGGGCTCGGGTGAAAACCGGGGGCTACTTAGACTCCGTTCCCTGGCGTGGCTTAACTACCATCGCTTGCGTTGGCCCAGCGGATCCACTCCTCCGTTACATACCCCTAATATAAGGCAATTGTCAACTGCTTTATATATATTTTTAACCTTCTTCTGGATCAACTCTGTAGCAGAGTATTTCACAGCTATGTCATAGAAACACTACAGACAATATTATACCAAAATCATTGGCCCACATGTATAGGGGGCCCCCCGTGAAATTGCCCAAATAATATAAAATCCCGCAAAGTTTTGAACCTGTTCCTAGGTCCCTACATACAGGCAGTTAGACCAACACCACAAGTCTGTCTCAGGCACCACCTTTACCCTGGGCTGGCTGTTCTTCTGCGGTCATACATACAGGGCAGTGTAGAGCCAATACCACAAGTCTGGCTCAGGCACCACCTTTACCCTGGTCTGGCTGTTCTTCTGCCGGTCATTCATACAGGTCAGTGTAGAGCCAATACCACAAGTCTGGCTCAGCACCACTTTACCGGTTGGGCTGTTCTTCTCAGGTCTACATACAAAGGGCAAGTAAATTTTGAGCCAATTACCACGTTTTTGGCCTTTTCAGGCACCACCTTTACACTGGGTTCCTGGTGTTTCTTTGCAAAGGTCAAAAATACAGGGCAGTGTAAGAGCCAATACACAGTCTCCCCAGGCACCACCTTTACCCTGGTCTGGCTGTTCTTCTGCAGGTCATACATACAGGTGCAGTGTAGAGCAATACACAAGTTTCAGGCTAGGCACCACCTTTACCCTGGGTCTGGCTGTTCTTCTGCAGGTCATACTACAGGTGCGTGTAGAGCCAATACCACAAGTCTGGCTCAGGCACCACCTTTTACCCTGGTCTGTTGATCTTCTGCAGGTCATACATACAGGGCAGTGTATAGCCAATAAACCCCAGGTCGGCTCAGGGACCAACCCTTTTCCCCGGTCTGGCTGTTCTTCTGCAGGTGATACATACAGGCGCAGTGTAGAGCCAATACCACAAGTCTGGCTCAGGCACCACCCTTTACCCTGGTCTGGCTGTTCTTCTGCAGGTCATACATACAGGCAGTGTAGAGCCAATACCACAAGTCTGGCCAGGGACCACCTTTACCCTGGTCTGGCTGTTCTTCTGCAGGTCATACATAAGGGCATGTAGAGCCAATACCACAAGTCTGGCTCAGGCACCACCTTTACCCTGGTCTGGCTGTTCTTCTGCAGATCAAAACATACAGGGCAGTGTAGATGCCAATACCACAAGTCGGCTCAGGCACCACCCTTTTCCCTGGTCTGGGTGTTCTTCTGCAGTCATACATAGAGGGCAGTGTAAAAGCCAATACAAAAAGTCTGGGTCCAGGTACCACCTTACCCTGGTCTGGCTGTTCTTCTGGGAGGTCATACAACAGGTGCAGTGTAAAGCCAATACGACAAGTCTGGCTCAGGCACCAACTTTTCCCGATCGGGCTGTTCTTCTGCAGGTCATACATCAGGGCAGTTTTAGAGCCAATACCACAAGTCTGGCTCAGGCACCACCTTTACCCTGGTCTGGCTGTTCTTCTGCAGGGCATACATACAGGTGCAGTGTAGAGCAATACCACAAGTCTGGCTCAGGCACCACCTTTATCCTGGTCTGGCTGTTCTTCTGCAGGTCATACATACAGGGCAGTGTTAGAGCCAATACCCCAAGTCGGGGTCCCGACACCACCTTTACCCTGGTCTGGCTGTTTTCTGCAGGTCATACATACAGGTGCAGTATAGAGCCAATACCACAAGTTCTGGCTCAGGGCACCACCCTTTTCCCTGGTCTGGCTGTTCTTCTGCAGGTCCCTACATACAGGCCAGTGTAGTGCCAATACCACAAGTCTGGCTCAGGCACCACCTTTACCCTGGTCTGGCTGTTCTTCTGCAGGTCATACATAGGGGGCAGTGTAGAGCCAATACCACAAGTCTGGCTCAGGCACCACCTTTACCCTGGTCTGGCTGTTCTTCTGTAGGTCATACGTACAGGACAGTATAGAGACAATACCACAAGTCTGGCTCAGGCACCACCTTTACCCTGGTCTGGCTGTTCTTCTGCAGGTCATACATACAGGGCAGTGTAGAGCCAATACCACAAGTCTGGCTCAGGCACCACCTTTACCCTGGTCTGGCTGTTCTTCTGCAGGTCATACATAGAGGTGCAGTGTAGTGCCAATACCACAAGTCTGGCTCAGGCACCACCTTTACCCTGGTCTGGTTGTTCTTCTGCAGGTCATACATACAGGGCAGTGTAGAGCCAATACCACAAGTCTGGCTCAGGCACCACCTTTACCCTGGTCTGGCTGTTCTAAATGTTATGCTCCTAGGTTTGGAGTCAAAGAATCATAAATGTGTCTAATTCTATGAATGTGGGGCGACGCCCCCAGTACGCCCCTAATATTTGGCACCTTAAAAAGTGTTGTGCAGGAGATTATTGTGCTATAGTTTGGAATGCGACTGTTCATACATCTATAGAACAGGTCTACTACAACTTTTTGACGCCAGGCAAGTAGCGCAGCCCCGTTCTTACATGTTATCCTATATCTTTATTGAAAAATGCCAATGCTTAAAAAACAATAAAAAATGGCAATATCACTGCAAAACAGAGGGTAATTTTTCTGCCCTTGACTCTACTAAGATTGGATATTTATATCACTGTATAGGTATTGATCTGTAGTTATGTGTTACTATGTCTGAGAAATGGGGAACCTATAACTATGAGTGGTGGGATATGCTGACATGTTTTTGCAGTATTATTACCATTTTTTATTGCTTTTTAACCATTGGAATTATTCAGTAAAGATATAATGATTTTGGTATAATATTGTCTGTAGTGGGTCTATGATACAGGTGTGAATCGATAGCTTTTAGACAACTCACATTACTATTGTTATAATTAGCTCATATTTAACATTGTAGGTGTTGTGTTACTGAGTATTTCAGTATGAAGACTCAAAGTACTCCCAAAAGAGTACAGAAAGTGATTATCAGTGAATACTTTGGTGGGTCAAACGTCCAAAGATATCCAAACAGACGTGTGGGCGAGATGGACGAAGTCCACCAGGTCATGATCGTCAGATGGACAATACTCATGCTGCTGCTCTGACAAAATGTATATTGGTAGGTCAGTGAAGGGAGAAGGGGCCTACATTTGGGTCAGTGAAGGGTGAAGGAGCCTACATTTAGGTCAGTAAAGGGAGAAGGGGCCTAAATTTGGGTCAGTGAAGGGAGAAGGGGCCTACATTTGGATCAGTGAAGGTGGAAGGGGCCTACATTTGGGTCAGTGAAGGGGCCTACATTTGGGTCAGTGAAGGCACAAGGGACCTACATTTGATCCTGCTGCCTACATAATAGCATGTGTATCTGATGCCTCTAGTCTTTCTTTGAAAATAGCATTTTAATTAACGGATGCATGACCTTTTGTAATGATGAAAACAATAAAAAAACTGCAACTTCAAAGGGAGATGAAGGGTTGCAGTCTCAAACCTTTTGATATAATCTAAGTCCAAAAAATGTATTTTAATATTTTTTTCATCCAGGCCCTTTAAGTAACAATTTTTATAAGAAATTTTCTTTTGTTATCCCCAAGGAAATTCTTTTTCCTCTGCAAATAGCGTAAGAGGGATAGGTTGACATAGGGATGTTATTTCCTTCCTGACCTCTGGTAGAGTTAATAGATTGTTCGGTGTAGGACACGAGTCTTTTGTCAAAGATGATTAAGCAAAATGGACTTTAGTGACCTTTCAATAACAGTGTACCTCTGTTCACTGATACCTTCAATTATGAAGTAAGCAACTTCCAACACTGCTGGTGTAGCCCAAACAAGAAGTTTCAGGAGATCACCCCTTGCCCTATCATATGTCACGTAGAATGTCACTTTTTCTGTAACATTTTCTTTTTCCCACTATTTATGTTATTTATGTGTAATTTCCAAGACCCCATTTAGATAAAGTGTTGAACCTATGTCACCGGTATTTGTCGGGATTCTGTGAAAAAGGTATCCTGATGTATACCAAGGTGGAGCCATAGGAGTCTATAGGGCAAACGACTTTTTGAGAGAATGGGTTCTAATGGTATCAAACCAAAAGCGTCATGTAGAAGGCCATCCTTTTTCAGTCTTGAACAGTGTAGGTACTTTCTTCACCTCATATGTGGGAAGCAATAAGGCACATTTATGTTGGTTCTCATAGAAGTTATGGCTTTTCCAACTCAAACAAACCCTAGGGGATTAGTGAGTCCCTTTCCTTCCTACTGGCATCCCCCAATTTATCTTCATCATCTGAAGGCATGACCCAACAATCTGCTGTGTCTAAAGTACCACATTATGAGTGATGGGTAAGAGTCTGACATATTAAGCTGAATCTAAAGATTGTAAAATTAGGAGCAGCTTTCCTTTCAATCCTTCGTGCATTGATCTCTTAGATAAATGGGTACATGGTTGGATAATTTAGCATGACTGCCTTTGGATACGAGTCTCCTAAGATGAAGAAAGAATTTGTGTGTGTCTGTGTGTGTGTATACATAACAGAGGACAGATGGATGACAACTGTACATGATGGAAAAGACCACCAACCCACTGGATGACAGGACAGGCACTTCCTGAGGGAATATAGCACCAACCCATTGAATTCCAAGACAGGCATTTCTAGATATAATAGAGCACCAATCAAGGGGATGCTTGGTCAGGCAATTCCTTCTAGACAGAAGAGACCACCAACCAACTGGCACTCCCTTTTAGAGGAAATAGAGCCTCAGCCCACTGGATACCAGGAGCGGTACTTCTAGTTGGAGTAGACTACCAACCCATTGAATGCAAGGGCAGGTCATTATAGTGGGAACAGACCATCAAACCAATGCAGGCCAGGACAGGCATTTCCTTTTGGAGGGAGCAGACCACCAACCAATTGAATGCCAGGACAGTCACTTTTAGGGGAAACTGACCACCAACCCATTGGATGCCAGGACAGGCACTCCCTTTTAGAGGCAACAGACCTTCAGCTCACTGAATACCAGGAGAGGCACTTCTCGTTGGAATAGACTATCCACCCATTGAATGCCAGGACAGACAATTCTAAAGGGAATTGACCACCAACCTATTGGATAACAGGACAGTCACTTGTAGAGGGAATAGACCGTCAAACCATTGGATAACGGGACAGGCACTTGTAGAGGGAATAGACCATCAAACCATTTGATGCCTGGACAGGCAATTCTAGAGGGAATACACCACCAACCTATTGGATAACAGGACAAGCACTTGTAGAGGGAATAGACCATCAAACCATTTCATGCCTGGACAGGCAATTCTAGAGGGAATAGACCACCAACCTATTGGATAACAGGACAGGCACTTGTAGAGGGAATAGACCATCAAACCATGTGATGCCTGGACAGGCAATTCTAGAGGGAATATACCACCAACCTATTGGATAACAGGACAAGCACTTGTAGAGGGAATAGACCATCAAACCATTTGATGCCTGGACAGGCAATTCTAGAGGGAATACACCACCAACCTATTGGATAACAGGACAAGCACTTGTAGAGGGAATAGACCATCAAACCATTTCATGCCTGGACAGGCAATTCTAGAGGGAATAGACCACCAACCTATTGGATAACAGGACAGGCACTTGTAGAGGGAATAGACCATCAAACCATTGGATGCCTGGACAGGCAATTCTAGAGGGAATAGACCACCAACCTATTGGAAACGGGGAAAAGCACTTGTAGAGGGAATACCACAAACCATTTGATGCCTGGACGGCAATTCTAAGGGAATAGATCACCCCTTTTGGGATAACAGGACAGGCATTGTAGGGGGGAATAGACCATAAAACCTTTGGATCCCTAGACAGGAATTTTAGGGGGAAAAATACACCCACCAACCATTGGAAAACAGGACAAGCACTTGTGGGGGGAAATGACCATCAAACCTTTGATCCCGGACGGGAATTCAGGGGAAAACACCCCCAACCTATTGGTAACGGAAAAGCACTTGTAGAGGGAATAGACCATAAAAACCATTTCATCCTGGAAGGCAATTCAGAGGGAATAACCCCCAAACCCATTGATAACGGACGGGATTTGAAGGGAATAGACCATCAAATTTTGGGGATGCCTGGACGGCAATTCTAGAGGGAATACCCCCCAAACCATTGGATAACGGGGAAAGCACTTTTAGAGGGAAAGACCATCAAACCATTTGAGCCTGGACAGGCAATTCTAGAGGGAATAGATCACCAACCATTGGATAACAGGACGGCCTTGAGAGGGAATGACCACAAACCAGGGGTCCTGCAGGCACTTCTAGAGGTCACAAAGCAAGGAAACTGGTACATCGTTAGGATGGGCTGATGTCCTTAGGCACCAGTAGAACCTTTCCCGCCTATCTGTATGTGCTCCAATGATTAATTTCCACTGACAACTAAAGCTACTACTCCACTACCCCTCCATATCCAAGGAGCCGACCGTGCACAGTGGAAGTTTGTACAAAGACTGCTAATATTTTTTTCATTGTTGCTGAAATGTATTTACGTTAAGCTGAGTTTGCAGATTGCACTTCATATTCGTAATGTGTGCTCCAAGTTTTTACACGCCCAGAGGCAATGCGCTCACTTTTACATTTAACTTCACACAGCTGGAGCTAAGCACAGCTCCCAGAACAGAACGCACAGCCCGGCTTCTGCACTTGCAATGAAAATGACTGCTTTTCATCCCAGAGATGCAAGAGGGAAAATTTAATGACTGCAGAACTGATTATTTAGAGGACAAAACTTTTGCTTGCACATACTTTCCGAGTCGCCTCTTGTCATACCAGATTGTATTCTTTTAAGAGACGCTATGTGTCCTTGTCTCAGTCCGTTTACCCAAAGTTGCTGGCGATGGATTCCATAGTGCTGTCAGAGAGGCGTGAGGCACAGGGATCAGCTCGATACTGATCCAGATAAATGGCTGTATTAGAAGACAAGTGTTCACCCACTTTAAATAGCTCAGAAGGACGGATAAAAGCAATGGAGAACTTTGCTTTTTGGGTATCTGTAGGGAAAAAGGACATCCCGGGGGACCGAGCAGACAAAGAAAATCACAGAGCCCCCACCAGACCCTGCTTAGTTCATCACTCAATCCTTCCTTCTCCACATGTTGTGTCTTCAATAGAATTCCTTATCTGTGCCACTCGAACAAGAATTCAGAAAGGCTGCACCTCAAGAACGGGAGGAAATCAAATCAGCGATCGTCTGCTTTCTTCTTCCACACTGATTTCCATCATCTTAGAGAATAAGGTATCTTCTCTCAGAAATGCTATAACTATTTAGGACTCTTCCCCGCAGAGTACAACATATTTTAAAAGAAGAATCAGACGTCTTTCTTAAACTGCTTCTTTGATCAGATACTTGCATCTTAACCCCTTAAGGACAACTTTGATTTCCTGAGGACCCTTAAAGGGTTATTACAGTTGTAGCAACAGACAGCATGTCGCTAGGATATGTCATGACTTGCTGATCAGTGGGGGGCCCAAACCCCGGACATGCACAATGCTAAAAAAATACTAAAGGTGTTTCACAAGCGCATTTTGGGGCATTTTAGCTGTGCTCCAATTAAACTCCTTATTCCAGCAAGCTTTTTTCAGTTGTCTAAATGTCAGAAAGGTGTTTCAAGTAATAATCAATGACTGGTTTTAAGCCTTGGGATACAAACACAGATTTTCTCACTTTCCAAAAAGTTTAGAGAAGCGAAAGAACTTGTGGTAAAAAAGGCGTTTTAATTGGACACAGTTTAAAAATCACCAAAAAAGCGCTTTGAAAACGCCATAAGGGCGACATCTATAATTGGCATGCGCCATTTTTTAACTGGCACCCACACATTCTAAATAGATATACAGTAGAGGAGTGTATAATACGAAGGGAAAAAAGTGTTATGTGCCAAACTTTGTATGGCAGTGTTGCACCAAACTTTGGCGCATTAAAATGTGTCGTCAGATGCACATTATATTTACTATTTTGCCATAGGCAAACTTAAACTCTACCAGTTCTCTATCTGTAAAACACTAAAACGTAACTTTTATTTTTTATAATATGCACATTGCGCCAGGATTGGCTGTAAGTCTGTTCATACATCTATAGAAGCGGCAGTATACTGCAAAAATGATTAGCGTTGTGGGGAAAGGTAAATGAAGACTTTTACTAAATACATTGCTCTTTTGATATTGCCCTGATCGGATAAGATAGATTTTATCTGCTCTCAGTGCACACAAGTGTCTTCCCTCCACCTTCCCCCCCGTTATCAGGCAGGAGGTATAGAGGGGAGCAGAGGGTATAAGGCTGTGTTATAACTGGGAGAGAGTGAATCTAGCAGCTACAGACTCAGTAATTGCCCAGATCCTTCACCATAGAGCTGGGAGATGAACAAGAGAACTCCAAGTCTTTTTTATCAGAAAATCCTCATATAGAGCTGAGGCACCCAGTTTCCCTTTCGATTTACACAGATCAGAGGGGAGTAAGTACAGAGTGAATCACAGCACAGGGGGCGTGTCCAACAGGCGAAGAAATACATCAGCCCCCCAAAAGAAAAAGGGGGGTGGGCCCGACCACCTGCTCAGTTTTTGGGTAGAACCACAGTTTTTTCTTATATTTCTATTCAAATGACTTAGGGAATGCAAACCCAAATTTCAAAAGGTTTTTTTTTTACTGTCCCTATCATTAGAGATATGATCTTTGTAGCGAGAAAACCCCTTTAAGTTTAGCTTTGCTACATCTGTATAGCTAACCTGAGGTCAATATAGCATTTGAAAGCCACCCACACCTTGCCTTCTTCTTTTACTTGCACCTCAGCTCTCTGTCATCCTATCTGCTTCATGATGTCTTCAGTCTGCTCTTTTTACATGACATTTGCATTTCCAATTACGCAGCTATGCTAGAGTTTGCGACATGACCCACTTATTATTATACGATTTTCCTCTTGTTATTCCTTGCCAGTGACAGATGTCGCCGAGCTGAGCTCTTCATTTGGCCCCAGGTAAACCAACTGCATTTACTGAGCCCAGGTAACTATTTCACTACTCGCATGAACACAGCAGCAGCTATGGATAACACATTCAGCTCTGCTATATCTGAATGAATTTGGTTCAGTGGAACTTGACCCCAGTCAGGAACAAATCCCCTTGTGTTGGACTAATTGTAACACACTATAGACAGTGCTGCCTCTAGTCCAGAGCTCTAACATTTGCTGCTGTATGAACAAATTCTGATCCAAACAGCTGCAGACAGCGATTTATCCGCTTGGCATATCCATAGTGACAATGTAAAAGGAATGGTAATAATGCAGACAAACACTGGTAGCTCGGAGGGATGTCTCCTGTGCAATTCAAGGGGAAAAGATGATGTCACTGACCCACATCAAATCCCATAGCCCAATATGTAATGTTACCGATATGCTCTATGGGTAAATGGATAGAAAGCAAAACCTGCAAAAATACTAGAAGTGAAAAGCAACCTTGGGGTCCATATCCATCCTGCCATGTTCTTCTCTAATATGAGCCAGTAACACTCTTGTAGCTATATGCCACCCTTAGTCACACAGTCCCCGGGATTTTTAGAAATGCAAAGCCCCTGCTCTCTACTCCCTTATCCTCTGACTTTGACTCTTGTGTTAGGTATTACATTGACTTCAATACAATGCATAGACTATGGCAGCATGAAACTATCTGTACCAATACAATATATAGAAAAGAGTATAAAAGCAAGTTCCAGGAAAGAAGGGGATAGATCGCTCTCTTCCTGCATCATAACATTCAAGCTTGGACAAAGTTCTGACATTACATAATGTAATATCCAGCTAACATGGGCCAGGATAGCAGATTAAGCCAATCTCGGCCATTAATCAGCACTGACTACAGCATCCAAGGAGTTTAGAGGGGTGTTCGCACCATGCCGTTTCACAGAGCCTGCTCAGTACAGCAAAGCTTCAGTTTCCCACTTGCTGTTCAGGCTGTGGGCAGTTCTATAGCAGTGACTGACACTTAGGGCCACATGTATGAAAACTGGTTAGGTCTAAACAGGGCTGTGAAGTCGGCAAGCCAAAGCCCCGACTCTTCAATTTCCCAAACCTCCAACTCCCGACTCCGTCTCCTGACTCCCTCATACACGACGCATGTTTAAGTGATAACTTTACTGTAGTAAAATAGTTACATAAGGCTGTTTATCACCTTATGATACAATAATCAAGCTATTTAGGTAGAACAGACACTGACAAGCAAAAGGGTAACAATGTTTTGATCTTTTGAACACTTGTGGGTAGAGTTGAAGAAAAAGCTGTATTTGTACCCAAATCCAGGCTGCACCAACATTGGGAATGTGTAGAAGAGACCTGGGATCAGATTTTGGTCAAGACCTGCTTGAATCTGATCCAGAGCCCAGAAGGATTCAGGCAGTATTGAAAATACTAACCAAATACTAACAAAATAACCAAATACTAACAAAATAATACAAATTAACATTTTGATTTTTAGGAGCAAAACAGTAACAATGCAGTTAAAGGAAAGAATCCGCAGAACTAAGCAGATGCTAAATACTTGCAAGTCACATTTATGTATAAGATCGGTAAGATGACTGTATATAAAATTACAGTAGCCTCATGTACAAAGCTGCAGTGGAGGGTGAGATATGGAGCCTGAAAGTCACAAGTCCAAAACATTGTTACCATTTTGCTTGTCAGTGTAAAATATATTTATTGGATATGAGTTTAGAACACAAAAAAATTGTAAATATGCAAAACACTGCAGGAACATTTGTGGAGTCTCTGAATTTGTTCTGAGAAATAGTATCGCCTCCATTACATCCTGCATACATGGCCTCACATCTGATCTTATTATTTCCAGGCTAGAGAACAGCCTCTCTACACTAACTTGGGTTGGGGGAAAAATGGTGACCACAGGGGCAACATCTCTAACAATGTCAGGGTATAAAGGAATTGCCTCAGCCACAGTCAGTTTAGATGAATGGTTGAACTCTTCTACTTCTTTGAAAACAGGTGAAAAACGTTGCTGAAATCTGTTTGCCATGGGAGCGGAATCTTTTCCCCTGGGGCAGCGCTTTGCCTGCTCCATGTCATCAATTACACTCCTCATGTGATAAGGCTGAAGATATGGGAGCAGTAGCACCGGCTGGACCCAATTCCTCTTGCTCTTTGCAGCGAACTAACTGGACCAACTTATTATATATTTTGGGAGTCGGAGTCGGTCAATTTTATGACGACTCCAACTACTGCAAAATAGGCACCAACTCCGACTCCACGACTCCGACTCCACAGCCCTGGGTCTAAAACTTACTTTTTTGCCCATAGTCATCTATGGGCAACAAAGTGAGTTTTCGACCTAAACAGTTTTCATACATTTGGCCTTTAAACTCTGCTAAGCTTGTTAGAAGGACATTGGTGATGCAGGGGTTTTAACAGCAGGGCACAATTCTACAGAGCTCTAAAGGGACAGCATTTGTCAGTAAGAAAGATAACAATTCACAGAACCAATAAACCTTAAATCTAAAATATAACTTTTACTAGATCTACATTAAAAATTAATCTAATTCTAAACACCTCAAGAGAATAAATGATCAACTAGACATTACGCAAACTTATGCATTCCAGGCACTGTAAGGACACTTGCCCCTATTTTAACCCTAAATACAGGTGAGAATATCGCCCCGATAAGGGCGGTCCCACCTCTCATTGGCTCACCCTATAAAACCCTGGATGCAAAATACAAGCTGCATAAATGCCAAACAATCCATATAAAGCATATATCTTAAAAACAAAATTCTATATACATCTTAGCCAATAAGGATAAATCTAGGATGCACTTTAAATTATACCAGGCAGTAAGTACCTTATATGGAGACTATTCACATCCCATCTCAAAAATCCTCACTTCCACACAAATAGATGCAATCAAGAAGTCTATATTTCATATCACTTTTGGATACATGATATAATAATCGGTATTGCTTACTGCCTTCTTTAAGCGCATCCAAGTCTGTCCATCGCACGAATCGTTTCCCCCTATATAATAGCGGGGTCATCAGGGGCCCATTGGACTTACATTAGTCGATAGTCAAGGTGTTCAGATCTGATACCGCAGGGGACAGAGATGTATCAGATCTGAACACAAGGATTTACTTAAAGAGACAGGTCAGGAGAGGTCACAGGTCCTCTTTACCCGTACTTATGCCATGCAATGACAAAATGTCACTCAATTATTTATGTACACCCTATTTTTATATTTTGAAAATATATGATTGGTTCTACAAAAAACCACAAACAACAAAGTCCAGAGGATAACTGGGCTAGACCTACCCTTAGATACCAAAGCTAGTGACTCTCACCAAATCTATGCAAAAACTACCCTATAGACATCACTTAGCAGCTAAATACATAAAAAATAACTTTTATTTCAAATACATATAAAAACTACACTTACCCTACTAAGACCCTCCAAACAACTAGAAAACCCTAACCTAACCAACAGACACGTAGGGTATTCGCCCCAATAAGGGCGCCCCTACCCGGAACCTATCCCTCACTATCAGTCCCTATTCATCCCTATTCACATGATACTGTAAATAGTAATAGTGGCTCAGATTCACTTATTATCAAGACCACAGTCGGTAATCACGTAGCTCTATCAATACGTGGAACGGAGTTTTTGATATATAATCCCCTTCCAAAGTATAGACACCTACCCTAGACCAACGCGTTTCCCCCTATCTAATATAAGGGTTCATCAGGGCCAATGGTATGACATAGTTAGATCCACGTACATAGATAGCAGAGAATGATGTAAACCATATACACTATGACAAGATATTAGATACTCCCGTAGACACTGATAGTGAGGGATAGGTTCCGGGTAGGGGCGCCCTTAGTGGGGCGAGTACCATACGTGTCTGGTGGTTAGGTTAGGGAGTGTCTAGTTGTTTGGAGGGTCTTAGTCGGGTAAGTGTAGTGTTTAATTGTATTTGTAATAAAAGTAATTTTTTATGTATCTAGCTGCCAGGTGATGTCTATAGGGGAGTTTTTCGTTCTCCAAAAAACACAGGCTCCTCTGTGGCTGCATCCAGTGAAAAAGAAAAAGCGATGGTGCCTAAAATCTGACAACATAAAAACTGCATATATTCGGTATTGCCGTAATTGCTCCTACTCATAGATTAAAAGTTACACATTGTTTATCCTGGTTTATACCGGGTTTAAACTTGGATTTGCTGTTCCCGCCCCCCACCAAAAAAAAGTCAATAAAAGTAAAAAAATAATATAAATTTATATATGTAGTGAAAAATATAACTATTGTAAAAAAATAATCCCTCTGAAGGCTACATAAGTAGAGACATCAAAAAGTTATTGCTTCTGCATTGCTTTTGACCTCAACGTCGAAAAACAGGCCAGCCCTAAAGGGATTAACCCTATACTTCAAATAAATATATTCATTGCTATTTCCGTTCGGTTTCATTGGTTTTAAGGCCGCTCCTTAGACCTTGTCGGAAATTCAAAGGAATGGAAAAAAAGAATCGACTTTGTTAAACTTAATTAAATGAATCTCAGTCCCTTGTAGATAATTAATAATCTCAAGCAGCTGCCGAGCGAAAGAGCTCAGCAAACTTTATGACTTTAATTGACAATTTCCTTTTGTGAAATATCACACAGGATCTCGTGAGAGGGCGGCCTGCTCTGCCTTTACGATCTCACCTAGGGCCAAACAGGGTTGTCCTGGAATTCGCGGTAAATTAGTTCATTCCCAAAAGGAGGTTTACAGTATGAAGACAGACACAACAAACAGCACGTTATATCACTGGATGAAGTACATCTACAGCTGCACAAAGAGTGTAAAAAGTAACCCTTCCCCAAGACTCTTCTGTTGATGGGCCACCAGCCACCATGAACCACTGAATATCTCAACTGATCCACAATATTAGACATGTGACTGAAGTATATCTGTGGGGATCCCTAGTAAATCATATGAGGGCAGCCCATTTGGTAAGTGTCCACCACGTCAAACCCCAAAACATTATACATTATGTAAGTAGACAATTATGGATCCAGAGAAGAAGACTAAGACCACCTCCAGCACTGACAAAGCCTTCCTTTTTACTATGCTAATACTTCCTAACCTTGGTGAAGATGTTGTCTCATTATCACTGTCCGTATGCCTTGACCATATGTCCTCACCTCAGGACCCCCTCTAGGAGCCTGATCTGAAAGGTGCTCTGCATAAGTGGCTCCCATTTTAGCAAACTTGATCCTTATATTACTTGGAGGACCATTTATCTGAAGGACCGCCATGTAATACTAAATTGTATAACCTAAGAAAGCTTCCCCTGTTAAAATCAGCTGTGGGGCACCAGAAATGTAACTCTAATTTCACTCCTGGGAAACCCATAATTACATATTTACCACAAAGCAGAGTTGTTTTCTCACTAAGATTGGTTGGCTGCTTCACCGAATATCTTGAGCAGTTTGCAGTAAGATTGTTATATCTACTGTAAGAAAGAAAGTCCTACTGAACTGGTTCCTAGGAAACCATGGTTCTCAGGGGAGACCATGACAAACTGACCTATGCAAATGTATTTAATGTCCTTGAGACACTCAATACATTAGACCCGCCTCACTAACATATTTCCATATTTCTATATCTGAGACCATGTGCATACATAAAAGGAGGCCCATATAAAAAATCAAATCTCTAACGCCTTCAACCTTCTTTCCTTTGTAGGTAACATGGTTCTCTCTGATTATTTATTAACATTTACTGGTTATAATGGTTGCTTTACTAAGGATGAATAATAATGTCCATCTCATCTGGGTTTTGCATCTTCATGGACCCATTATAGCCACAGGGGAGCAGGGGTAAACCTTGACATTATGGGCCCCTGGGTATGGTGGGCTCCTGGATATTGCAGACCAGGGATTGCTTTTCAGGGAGAAAGGCAGAAAAAGAGCGGCAGAAAACAAGAAGCAGAGTGCGAGAGTCATGTATAGCATGTGCAGTCATGTACAGTACATGTAGAATGGGTCCCAACAATCAACTCTACTCGTGGGACCCAAGAATCAACTCCATTATTGAGCCCTCAGAATCAACTCTACTGGTGGGCTCCAAGAATCAACTCTACTGGTGAACCCAAGAATCAACTCCCCTATGGACACTCAGAATCAACACCAATGGTAGGCCCCAGAAATCAACTCTACTGGTGGGCTCCAAGAATCAACTCTACTGGTGAACCCAAGAATCAACTCCCCTATGGACACTCAGAATCAACACCATTGGTGGGCCCCAAAAATCACCTCTACTGGTGGGCTCCAGGAATCAACTTCACTAGTGCATCCCAGAATCAGATCCACTGGTGGGCCCCAAGAATCAAGTCCACTGGTGGGCTCTCAGAATCAATTCAACTTGTGGGTCCCAAGAATCAACTCCACTGGTAGATACTCAAAATCAACTCCACTGGTGGGCTCCAAGAATCAACTCCACTGGTGAGCCCAAGAATCAACTTTACTGGTGGGCTCCAGGAATCAACTTCACTAGTGCATCCCAGAATCAGATCCACTGCTGGGCCCCAAGAATCAACTCTACTGGTGGGCTCCAAGAATCAATTCAACTGGTGGGTCCCAAGAATCAACTCCACTGGTAGACACTCAGAATCAACTCCACTGGTGGACCCCAAAAATCAAGTCTATTGGTGGACTCCAAGAATCAACTCCACTGGTGAGCCCAAGAATCAACTCCACTGGTGGCCTCCAGGAATTAACTTCACTAGTGCATCCCAGAATCAGATCTACTGGTGGGCCCCAAGAATCAACTCCACTGGTAAACACTCAGAATCAACTCCACTGGTGGGCCCCAAAAATCAAGTCTACTGGTGGGCTCCAAGAATCAACTCCACTGGTGTCCCCAAGAATCAACTCCACTAGTGGATACTCAGAATCGACTCCACTGGTGGGCCCCAAAAATCAACTGTACTGGCGGGCCCCAAGAATCAACTCTACTGGTGGACCCAAAAATCAACTCCCCTATGGACACTCAGAATCAACTCCATTGGTGGGCCCCAAGAATCAACTTTACTGGTTGGCTCCAAGAATCAACTCCACTGGTAGACACTCAGAATCAACTCCACTGTTGGGCCGCAAAAATCAAGTCTACTGGTGGACCCCAAGAATCAACTCCACTGGTGGGTCCCAGGCACTCGATTCCAACACTGAAAATACTGAACATTTTCCATGGTGTAATATTGTTTACCAAGAGCATTTTTTAGCATTTTCTACATAAAGGCAGGCATCAAATAAAAACATAAATAACCAATGTTAAAGACATAAAAATGAACCAGATCTGATCAGCCCCTAATGAGAGAAAACCGAGTAACATATCATGACCGTGACTAATTAACATCAATCCTAGTTATCAAAATTGATCAGTGGTGACCTTGCCATAGGAGAAAGCCATATCAATGGTATGAAGATGATAGGTGGGATAATGGTGAACTATTATTCTCCAAAACTGCAATTTTGGAGCTAGGGTGAGAGTTGGGTGCCATCTTGTTTCCTACTTTTGTCCAAGGATCCGCATCACTACATAATTAATACTGCTGACCAGTGGTGGATGAGGCTGACTGACGCTAACCAGCACCACACTGGAGGCCGATTCTGCTGTGGGGGCCCTACTTCATTTTTTTTTATTCATCACATAATAATATACTGATCACTTATTAGCAATGCAGAGAAAAACGCTATTCATTTAACATGATCCCAGGGCGTAACAGTTAAAGACTTTGTCGGGAGACTTCTTTCTGATCAGTGAAATCTTGTACAGCACTTATCTTCCAGTTTCCCATTAAGCAATATAGAATCCTTAATTGGCCCCTACCTACAGAAGTTTTCCTCTTGCACGTCAGCACAGCCCGTCCTTTGGATGTTACATTTCCTTGATACCTTGAAATGATTCTGCGGCAGATCCTGTCATTAGAAATAAATGAAAGAAACATTGAGTCAATGTAGTCAGTGTCTGTACATTAACATTGGCCGGCGCCGTAATGGAAGTGCAAATGTCTTAATAATGATAACGGCTCAAACGTAGGTATTTTCATACAATGTCAGAATATTCATCCAAACAGCAATTAGCGTCGTAGATAAAACAGAGATGGCTTGCTCTGCAAAGTTGGTGACTTCTTTCTTTTGTATCAATGTCTATAAGCAAAATGTTCTGGTGTGACAAGTTTAACCGCTTAACTCCCGGGCCTGAGAAGTAGTTAATGACCAGAATGTTGTTTTTTTTTAGTTTTTGCCTCCTTGCGTTTCAACAGTTGTAACTTTTTTATTTTTTCAATGACGCAGTTGGATGAGGCCTCCTTTTATTTGATGTACCAATATGAAGTATAATGACTCTCCAATAATTACCCTATAAAGATTTTCATTCCAAAAAATACATTATACATACAAAAAATTCAGCTATCACAACTGAGACAACCTTAAAAACATTTAAAAACACAAAATACCCCTCAATACAAATATTGGTGACACATCCCTCACCCAAAGTTAACAAACAGTAAATTGGAAAGATGCATAATAAATATACGCATAACAGATCAAGTGATCAAAAATACAAAAATGCACCAAACCCCCCAAAAAAATATTATGATAAAAATACAAAAACCTATATTTCAATTCATTACCAAAGTGGTGGATGTGTCACCAAGGAGGGTATTAGCCTTGACGCGCGTTTCGCTGCCAGCTCTCTCAAAAGGCTCGTTTTATTTGAGACAAGATGTACTTTATGGGGGAATAGTTTAAGTTCACTTATAAACAATTGCAGAATTTGTTTTACATTTTTTTAACTTTTTTTTTTTTTTTTACATTTTTTTTTACACCGTTCATATTTCACATGTAATAACTTGTTATATTAATTCTACAGGTTATTACGGTCATGTAGATGCCTAATATGTGTAGGTTTTTTGTGTGTGTAATTTATGCACAATTATTTTTTATGAAATATTTATTTTTATTATTTTTTTTATTTTTTATTTACACTTTTTATGTTTTTTTTTTTTTTACTTTTTTTTTTAAAATCCCATGAAGGGAGAACTGTTTTACTTTTTTTTTTTTTTTTTTACACTTAATAATGTATTAGCATATTCATATATGCTAATACATTATAATCTGTGTCAGTCTGACACAGGCAGTGTTTAGGACAGCTCACAGGTTGGCCTGATCACTGGCTTGTTAAACAGAAAGCTCTAGTGCCACTCTAGGTCTCCAGGGCTGACTGTGCAGCCGTTCCCCGGGCTCTGTCGGGTCACCGGGTGTTCCACTCACCCGACAGAGCAGGGGAACTCTTTGATTGTGCTGCGGTAACGCACCGCTGCAATCAAAGGGTTAAAGCAATGGGGTGCGGAGGTTTCCTCCGCACCCCCGTGCTCGCAGGACATGCTCTGGGATCAGGGCTGTGTAGTACATCCCCAACCACGGCGTCGTCGCGGCGCGGGGCGCCGAAACCCCCGAATTCTACAGCGACGACAAACTACTTCGCTGTCGACGAACGACTCGCATTGGCTGACGGCAAAAGTCAGTAGGCGGTCATAAGAGGGTTAAAAAAACCATTTGCAAATACCCTCTTAGCCGGGTTCACACGGCGTCTTGTGGTGCGCACAGGTACTCGGCGTAATACGCGCTGGTTGTGCCGTTGAAATTACATACTTGCAAAGATGTAATTTCAACGTGAATGTGCCACTCAACCGGCCAAGGCAGACAGCTGCCTCCTATAGTTTACTGTGTTACGGCGGTTATACGCCCAAAAGAAATGACACGCTGACTCTTTTCAGACGCACGTTAAATTATGAGTGTAAACTAAGTGTTGTGTTAGTGATGCCATGTATTTTCCATTAATGTCCATGACAGATGTATTGAGCATTGCTTGAGTCATATATTGGCATGTATTTCAGTGAAATTATGCCCCAAATATATGTCCAAAAAGACGTTCCTTAGGGTGCGTCCCCACGGCACAGGTCAAATACTGGTCGGTTTATCCAACTGGTATTTGTCCAGTTTTTGTGCACATGGCAGCGGGGGGGTGGGTGCGGCTTTTCTCCGCCATTAGCAGAGAAAAGCCCTCCCCCTTCACATTCACTTGTTCAGATTCCGAAAAACGGAAGAATGAACAAGCAATGTTTTTCGGGTGCCCGGCGGTTTGAAAAACGCTGGGCGGAAAACCATGCATTGGGGGCTGCTGCACGGGTTTTCCATCTCGGCCCGTGTCAAAGTTTGCAGCGGGTTTCTCAGACGGTTTGCAAAACCACAAACCGTCTGATAAACCGGACACAAACCGGTGCCGTAGGGACATGGCCTTAGGGGTCAGAGTAACTAAGAACATCTCTTATTCTGAAGGACTTTACCCTCGAAGCTGAACGCCTGAAATGTACTTAATGACCAGCACATTTTTTTTGTTTTTGCCTCCTTGCGTTTCAACAGTCATAACCTTTTTATTTTTTCAATGATGCAGCTGTATGAGGCCTCATTTTATTCAGAACAAGTTGTACTTTTTGGGGGAATAGTTTAAATTCACTTATATTTTTTTTGTACACCATTCACATTTCACACTTAATAACTTGTTGGACTAATTCTACACGTTATTACGGACGTATGGATACCTAATATGTGTAGTTTTTTTTGTGTGTGCGTGGGTAATGTAGGCACAATTATTTTTTATTAAATATTTATTTTTATTTTATTATTTATTTTATGTATTTTTTTCTACTTTTTTTTATGTTTTTTACTTTTTTTTCAAATCCCATGAAGGGATAACTGTTGGAATTTTTTTTTTTCACTTAGTACTGAATGTATTAGCATATTCCTATATGCTAATACATTATAATCTGTGTCAGTTTGACACAGGCAGCCGTCGGGGCAGCCCACAGTCTGCCCTCATTGCCGGCTTCTTACACAGACAGCCCTGGGGCTACTCTAGGTCTGCAGGGCTGACTTTGCAGCCGCTCCCCGGGCTCTGTTGGGTCACTGGAGTCCTGATCACCCGACAGAGCAGGGGAAAAGATTGCGGGCGGGCAGTCCATTAAGAGATTCTCTCACTACAAAGATTAGCTTTCAATATGCAGGGACAGGTAATTGAAGAGCTTTTCAAAATATATATGTATTTGGATATGCTTTTTGGACTGCAGTATCTCTATAGTTTCTAATGCCTTTTCAATGCGTTCAACGGATCAAGAAGTGACATTAATTCTTTGAACACATCCGTTTAACACAATGCAAAAACGCATCATCTGAACGACCATATGTATCTTACATTGAAATCAATGTAATCAAACTTGAACATTGTTAAATACGTATTGGGGTCCATTTTTCAGTACATAAAACGTAACCAACATGTATTTAACAAATGCCGTGTGAACATTCCCTAAAATTCACTTCAAATGAGTTGCATTGTAAGGGTATGTTCACCAATGTAGTGCGGTGCATACAGTACGTGCTACAATACATTGTGTACAGGAGCTCGCGCTGATCAGAGCGTACTCCAGCAGCGCGGGGGATGGGTGGGCGGCAGCCCGTCGACCCCATAGACATACATTACTCGCGGCGCGTACTCGCCTCCAGTAATTGACATATCACTTATTTTCCTGCACGTACAATACTATCGTATTGTACACGCGGGGGGACGAGGTGTAATCCGTAGTTCTCTATGAGAGCTATGGATTACCGTAATTATGGGGCACATTTCCCCGCGTATTAAGCGAAGTACGCTGCGAAATACATGGCGAAATGCACTCCAAAATAAGCCGTGTGAACATACCCTAACACCACCTGCGGACAGGTGCGGTGCTGTTTTTTGAAGAAAGGAGCCAGGTACAACTCCTTTAGATTCTGTGTGGAGTTAGACTTCGGAAATTTCAAGAAGAAAGGAGCACTCTTTGGGATCAACCACACACACTTTTTTATAGTGCAAAAGGGAGGTATTTTTATTTTTACAACATCAAAGATACAGGTGCAAAGCAACTCTCCAGGTTTATATGTTTCCCACGGTCCATATGTTATACAACATTTTGGTCTTAGCTGGCCTTCATCAGGGTGGACTTAGATAATTGGGCAGCACGGCTTAGAGGAAGCAGGCGCTATGTCTGCCCTGATGAAGGGCAACTTAGGCCGACACGTTGTGTAACGTATGGACCGTGGGAAACATATAAACCTGACTGCTCTTAATTTGGAGATTCGCATTGCACCTGCATCTCTGATGTTGTAAAAATAAAGATGCCTCCCTTCTGCACTATAACATGCTGTGAATTTACATGATCTTATAAACCGTGGCTGGAGACTTTCCACTGAGCGCCCAGCCTCCGATGTCCGGAGTGAGGCACCATGCTATGTACTATCGTGATGATATGAACATGCCAAATCCTTGACCTCATCCAGAGCAATTACCTCTGACATAAAAGTCACACATATGTGCTATAATGAAGCAGGTTCGCCCAGTCTTGTAGAAATCCCCACTGTGATATCACCACATACTGTAAGTAGCAAATGACAAACTCCGTCCTGTTCCATCTGTATTCAGTGATTACTCGCCTAATTCAGTGGCTGCTCATAGCGACTGAGTGTTTACGCTGTAATTAAAAGCAGATGTACTGACTTCCATTGAGGAAAAATATCCAACTGAGGTCAATGGGAGTATTCAAACATGAAGCTCCCAAATGTCCACTTCAGAGTGACGACGTCTTTGTAATGAATTAGTCAGTGTCCTAGTCACCGGGTATACGGCCAAGGGCTTGACATAAACACTGACACAACACAATTCCCATAGTATAATGTGATTTTACTAGCTAACACACAGATGTTAGTACATGGCCGTACAATGAGGCAAAAAAGGGTTGGCCCACCAAGAAACCTCAATCTGCCGTCCCACTGGTCGGCTCAAGAGAAGCGATGTGCTGCACACATTTATATGGAAATAATATTCAGTAACACAGTGTGACACTAAGAAATGAGCTTCGGGACATGAGAATCTTTCAGACTATAAGACGCACTTCTTTCCCCCCAAATTTGGGAAGAAAATGGTGGTGCGTCTTAATGTCCGAAAAATATGATAGGTGCGTCATATGGTCTGGTGCGTCTTAATGTCCGAAAAATACGATAGGTGCGTCTTATGGTCCGGTCCATCTTAAAGTCCGAAAAATATGGTACATTCCTTAGCAACTTACAGGCCATTGCCTGTGAATGGTGTTGTAGCTGCATTGTAGGACCTCAAAATGTTAGGCGATCAAGTGTACTAAATAGCCTGCAGACCTACTACCTACCTACTGTATCAGTGTTGGTGACACATCTAGGGTCATAGGGAACCATCTGTTACCCCTTCCGTAACTTTTGGCTAACCCAAGTCACTCACTGTATGAATCAGGGCTGTGGAGTCGCAGCCTATTTTGCAGGAGATGGAGTCGGAGTCGTCATAAAATGGACTGACTCCGACTCCCAAAAATATATAATAAGTTGGTCCAGTTAGTTCGATGCAAAGAGCAAGAGGAATTGGGTCCGGCCGGTGCTACTGCTCCCGTATCTTCAGCCTTATCACATGAGGAGTGTAATTGATTACATGGAGCAGGCAAAGCGCTGCCCAGGGGAGAAGATTCTGCTCCCATAGCAACAGATTTCAGCAACATTTTTTACCTGCTTTCAAAGAAGTAGAAGAGTTCAACCATTCATCAATACTGACTGTGGCTGAGGCAATTCCTTTATACCCCGACATTGGTAGTGATGTTGCCCCTGTGGTCACCGATTTGCCCCAACCCAAGTTGGGTGTAGAGAGGCCGTTTCTTCCCTGGAAATTTAATGAGATCAGATGGGGGGTATGTATGCAGGATCTAATGGAGGCCGATACAAATTTCTCAGAACAAATTCAGAGACTCCACACTTTGTTCCTCCCAGTGTTTTGCATAGTTACAATTTTTTTTGTGTTCTAAAGTCATATCCAATAAATATATTTTACACTGACAAGCAAAATGGTAACAATGGTTTGAACTTGTGACTTTCAGGCTCCATATCTCTCCATCCACTACAGCTTTGTACATGAGGTTACCTTACCTATCTTATACATAAATTTGACTTGCAAGTATTTAGCATCTGCTTATTTCTGCAGATTCTTTCCTGTAACTGCATTGTTACTGTTTTGCTTCTAAAAATTAAAATGTTAATTTCTATTATTTTGTTAGTATTTTGTAAATCCACCTTTGGGTTTCAACACTGCCTGAATCCTTCTGGGCTCTTAATCAGATTCAAGCAGGTCTTGACCAAAATATGATCCCAGATCTCTTCTACACATTCCCAATGTTGGTGCAGACTGGACTTGAATACAAATACAGCTTTTTCTTCAACTCTACCCACAAGTGTTCAAAGGATCAAAACATTGTTACCCTTTTGCTTGTCAGTGTCTGTTCTACCTAAATAGCTTGATTTATTGTATCATAAGGTGATAAACAGCCTAATGTTACCATTTTACTATAGTAAAGTTATCACTTAAACATGGGCCATGTATGAGAGAGTCGGGAGCCGGAGGTTTGGGAAATTGAGGAGTCGGAGTCAGGGCTTTGGCTTGCCGACTCCACAGCCCTGGTATGAATAAGCTTTCACAATGACACATGCAGAGCATAGCCATATCCAAGGCATGAGTACTATGGCATTGTGCATCCCTCCAATAGTGGTGCTATATTTTACTTAATGGCACTACTATTATAGCATTGCCTAGCAGTACTACTTTACGATAGCACTACTACAGTACCCTTTACAATATGGTACAACTACAGTATAATGTGCAAACCTCCTATACCGTACACTGTAATGATACTAATGTATGTTCTATTATGCGGCACTGCTGTAGTGGAACTATACAGCACTTCTATGCTGACTTTATGTCGCACTACTCCGTAATACATAATCCAATGTATAATGCAGTACTTTTACACTGCCACTACCAAATTCTAGTGTGTAGCAATACTATGGTGTTATTGTGCAATAATACTAATATTGGAACCTGAAGTAATGTCTATAGCAGGGGTCTGCAACGTTGGCTCTCCAGTTGTTGGGAAACTACAACTCCCATCATGCATTTATATAATCTATATCAGTGGACATGATGGGAAATGTAATTTCCCAACAGCTGGAGAGCCGACGTTGCAGACCCCCTGGTCTATAGGTATTATGTGGGAACTATATATCATTACTTCTAATGCACCATTATGTGCAACCTCTGTTATTGCACTTTATTGAACCAGTATATTATCACTAGGTCATAATACTAGATTGGCAATATAATATTGTTATTTCATGCACTACTATATTACTACCCTGAGAGCACTATTATGTGGAACTTCTTTTATTGCACTTCCTAACACTAGAATATCATTAATAGGTCATGATACTGGCAATAAAATGTGGTGACTATGGCCACTATTTTAGATAATAATTCTGAGTACATTATTATGTGGAGTATTTACTGTATTGAGTTGCACACATTAAGGGCCACAAACTCACTTTTTTGCCCGTAGGTTACTATGGGCAAAAGAGTGAGTTTTAGACCTAAACAGGTTCATACATGTGGCCCTAATTGTCATTATGTGATACTATTACACTGACAACACAATATTCAGATTGCATCTCAATACTATAAATACTCTGGTATACTATAACTATGTGGTACTAAAACATTTTTAATACAATATTAAGACTTTGTGGCACTACTATATATATACTGTGACAGAGCAACCTTAGTCGGTCGCATTTTTCTACCACTAGGTGGCGTCCAGCAGGTGACCTGCAGGGTATGTGTCATCGAGGTGCTTGGTCTCGGTGAGGTAAGTCAGCAGTTTGGCGTCAGTTACCATAAAATTACTGATACTTAGTAGTGTTAGTATCGCTCCTCAGCAGCAAATCCGAGCTGGCTTTTCCAGAAGAGCTATAGTGAGGAGTGGGAGGCCGTTCCCATGTTCCAGGTCAGGCTTTACCAGGTCTGTTGAGGCCTATTAAAGTCTGTCTCAGTCAGACACCAGGGGATGATGTAGACTGCCAGGAATTGGGAACAATAGCTAAGCTGAGGAGAGGTTTTGACCCCTGGCTTGAGGGAAGCCTGAATCAGTAGGTAACTGGTGTATTTATGGTGCTCAGCGATAGGCCCAGACCATGTGTAGAGAGGGACTGTGTGTTGCGTTAGTGGCCAGACGGCATAGGGTTTATGTTGGTTTAGTACACTGACTTACTATCATATGCTTGAAGAATAAAGCTGGCTGAGGTCAGTTCTAAAAGAAGCCTTGCAGTCAAAGTGCCATTTCTGCTTACCAATTGCAGAGAAAAATTGCAGTACAGGACATGAAGTACTGCACTGTGCTGTAGGGAGGTGCTATAGACTGCCAATCACTGCACTAATACATGTAGACAGCAGTACAGGACATGTAGTACTGCACTGTACTGTAGAGAGGCACTATAGACCACGAATCACTGCATGCACCTCACTAATACATGTAAGAGCAGTACAGGACATATAGTACTGTACTGTAGAGAGGGGCTATAGACCACCAATCACTGCATGCACCTCACTAATACATGTAAGAGCAGTACAGGACATGTAGTACTCCACTGTACTGTAGAGGTGCTACTAGACCCCCAATCACTGCATGCACCTCACTAATACATGTAAGATCAGTACAGGACATGTAGTACTGCACTGTACTGTAGTGAGGCGCTACTAGACCACCAATCACTGCATGCACCTCACTAATACATGTAAGAGCAGTACAGGACATATAGTACGTTACTGTAGAGAGACGCTATAGACCACCAATCACTGCATGCACCTCACTAATACATGTAAGAGCAGTACAGGACATATAGTACTGTACTGTACTGTAGAGAGGCACTACTAGACCGCCAATCACTGCATGTACCTCACTAATACACATAGTTGCCAACTTTTGAAATTGAAAAAAGCAGGAGATTGTAAAGGGCGTCGCGCAGAGCGCGCCGCGGCAAAAATTTGCATGGACACGCCCATCTTGTCGGTGTGCCATGCCCCTTCAAAAAGCCACACTCCACCCACTCTAACTGCATAACGGCAGTAGCCCCCCATACCCAGGTAGCGCCCCTTACGGGCAGGTAGATGCCCCCTCTGTTGCCAGGTAGATGCCCCCTCTGTAGCCAGGTAGATGCCCCCACTGTAGCCAGGTAGATGCCCCCCTTTGTTAGCCAGGTAGATGCCTCCTTTGTTAGCCAGGTAGAGCCACCTTTGTAGCCAGGTAGTGCCCCCCCCCCATTGTAGCCAGGTAGTGCCCCCCCCCCATTGTAGCCAGGTAGTGCCCCCCCCCCATTGTAGCCAGGTAGTGCCCCCCCTGTTGCCAGGTAGTGCCCCCCATATTGTAGCCAGGTAGTGCCTCCCCCACATTGTAGCCAGGCAGTGCCCCCCCCCCCCATTGTAGCCAGGTAGTGCCCCCATTGTAGCCAGGTAGTGCCCCCTCTGTAGCCAGGTAGTGCCCCCCCCATTGTAGCCAGGTAGTGCCCCCCCCCCATATTGTAGCCAGGTAGTGCCCCCCCCCTATTGTAGCCAGGTAGTCCCCCCCCTCTTGTAGCCAAGTAGGGCCCCCCCCCCCCATTGTAGCCAGGTAGACCCCCTCATTGTAGCCAGGTAGAGCCCCCCTATAACTGATAGAAATAAAATAATAAAAGACACTTACCTCACCAGGCTCCTGCAGCTCCGGAGTAGTCTCAGCGTCGCAGGGGGAGTGAGTGCAGCCGCGCGTCACGCCCCCTGCGACACTGACCTGTATGTACAGTGCACACCGGCGCTGTACATACAGGGGGAGAAGGGAGGAGGGGAACGATCCCTCCTGCCTTCTCCCTGTACTGCTGACTGACTGTGCGGCTGCGGCCGCACAAGTCAGTGAAACTCGCCGGGCGGGTGAGCGGCCGCTTCACCCGCCTGTAGGAGCGGCGCCAGAGTAGCGCACCAGCGCTACTCTTGCGCCGCGGTCCCCCCGCTGACTGCTGGCGGCGGGAGGAATGCCAACTCTGCCGGGAGGGCGGGGGGCCCATTAGCGGGACCCCCCCCGCCAAAAGCGGGAGAGTTGGCATGTATGCTAATACATGTAAGAGCAGTATAGGACATGTAGTACTGCACTGTACTGTAGAGAGAAGCTACTAGACTGCCAATTACTGCATGCACCTCACTAATACATGTAACAGCAGTACAGGACATGTAGCACCGCACTGTACTATAGAGAGGTGCTACTAGACCACCAATCACGGCATGCACCTCACTGATACATGTAAGAGAAGTACAGGACATGCAGTACCACACTGTACTGTAGAGAGGCGCTACTACACCACCAATCACTGCATGCACCACACTAATACATGTAAGAGCAGTACAGGACATGTAGTACCACAATGTACTGTAGAGAGGCGCTATAGACCACCAATCACTGCATGCACCTCACTAATACATGTAAGAGCAGTACAGGACATGTAGTACCGCACTGTACTGTAGAGAGGAGCTACTAGACCACCAATCACTGCATGCACCTCACTAATACATGTAAGAGCAGTACAGGACATGTAGTACCACACTGTACTGTAGAGAGTGGCTACTAGACCTCCAATCACTGCATGCACCTCACTAATACATGTAAGAGCAGTACAGGACATGTAGTACCGCACTGTACTGTAGAGAGGGGCTACTAGACCACTAATCACTGCATGCACCTCACTAATACATGTAAGAGCAGTACAGGACATGTAGTACCGCACTGTACTGTAGACTGTAGAGAGGCGCTACTAGACCACCAATCACTGCATGCACCTCACTAATACAGAGGTTTTACAGGTAAAATGTTTATTATAATTGGCCAGATCATTGTCTGGGACACTTTATCTGACAATCACACTCAACATGCAATGCCCCAGGAAAGACCACTCTTTGTTAAAATAATTTATCCTGAGGCCACTGTAACTTAACTACATTCACAATACAATATTTGGAGTGTGTGGCATTACTATATCTCAATTTCTGAGTGCACTATTATGTGGAATATTTATTGCGATGTAATGCATTTGTATAATGTCACTAAGTGATACTTCTACGTTGACAATATAATGTTGGGTCTATGTGCCACTGGTACAAACACACAGGTATATTGCCACTATGTGGCACTACTGTATCAGCAATACAACATTGGGAGTCTGTGGTACTGCCATACAGCTCTGCAAAAAATTAAGAGACCACTGCAAAATTTTCAGTTTCTCTGATTCTTCTCTTCAATGATATGTATTTTTGAGAAAAATGTACATTGTTATTTTATTATATAAACTACTGACAACTTGTCTCCAAAATTCAAAGCAAAAAATGTTGTATTTATTTGCAGTAAATGAGAAATCTTCAAAATAATGAAAAAGAAGCAGCAGAGCGGTAAGCCCTCAAATAATACAAAGAAAAAAAGTTTTTGTTTTTTTTTATTTAGAAACAATAAGACTAATGTTTTAAGTCAGGAAGAGTTTTCTTTTCAACTCCTTTGGCATGGTAAAAGTTATTTTTTCATTCTAATTCCTTTTGGCCTATTCCTGGCACTTGTTTTGCCATCCAGCTTGTCCTATTGCAAGAGGACTGTGAAGAACACAGCAGTGTTTTTTATACTTTCCTTCATGAAATAAGATTTGGTTCAGGTGATCACCTAATCAGAAGCACATTAAATAGAATGAGGTGGACTTTGGTTGGAATTCAACTGACACTGGAATGGAATGGCCATCAGACATGTAGAGATGATGATTTTTAGAAAACTGTGCAGTGGTCTCAATTTTTTCCAGAGCTGTATATCATATTACTCTGGAAGCACTATCATACATTTTTAGTATTGTGTGGTACTGGTATATTGGCATTACCATATATACTCGAGTATAAGCCGAGTTTTTCAGCACAAAAAATGTGCTGAAAATTCTGACCTCGGCTTATACTCGAGTCACTGTCGGCGCTCGGGCGCTGCGATGACCCGAGTGCCGACAGGGACGCTTCAGTTATATGCGACTCTTCAGGGTGCGCATATAACTGAATGCCGAGTCAGCCCACAGCGTCCAGGCGCTACCATGGCCCGAGCGCTGTCTGCAATCTCCTCACCTGTATGCGACTCCTCCGGAGCTGCCTATACCAGCCTATGGGGAACATATACCTGTTTATGTGGGATATATATCTGGCTATGGGGGACATTAAACTGACCATACTTACCTATGAGGGATATTAAACTGCCTACACCTACTTATAACTGCCTATGGGGGACATTAAACTGCTATGTAATTTTATTGGTATCCATTTTTATTTTTGAAATTTACCAGTAGCCGCTGCATTTTCCACTCTAGGCTTATACTCGAGTCAATAAGCTTTCCAGTTTTTTTGTGGCAAAAGTAGGTGCCTCGGCTTATACTCGAGTATATATGGTATATGACATTAATACATTGACAATTCAAAAACTGGCATAATCCCTATGTGGCACTACTACATTAAAGAGGTTGTCTCGCTACAATGATTGGGTATTAATTAAAAGATCTTTAAAAAACAAGCAGCTTTGCAATATATGTTCATTACAAATGTCCTACTGATTTTGAGTTATCCCTGGTAGTAGGAGTGCATCAGCTCCTCAAATCACTATAGCCATCGACCTGTTGACTTTCATCTCACTGGCTGCCAGTGCTGGTGACTCATCAGCTTCTCAATACAGGTCAGATCACAGAGCCCCTCCTGCACAGTATGAGGGCACTTGTGATGCTTCTGTAGGGGAGGGGGAGGGCTCTACTCCTGGCATCTGTGTAGCTGTGCTGCCTGTGTGTGCCTGCTCCCTCCTGCTCTCTACACAGATTGAGGAGAGCAGAGGTGAGGCTGATCTGTGGTTAGTATGATGTGACAGCAGTGAAGTGTGTTACTATAATCATGATGTCTCTGTGGAGCTTTGACTATACTAATAGAACAGATCAGGGGGGCATGTGAATGGTTCATATCCCTCCCTGCTCTGCTGTATTAGTGACACATGGTGATTAAAGTAACACACTTCACAACTGCCCTGTGTCTGTTCTGATGGGAGGACAGCACAGAACAGGGTTTGTTTGTTGATGCTTGAGATGTCCGTGGAGATTTGTATGCTAAGCAGGGGGTATAGGAACCTTTACATCCCCCCTGCTCTGCTATTAGCATACACAGCTTCACAGACCTCTTTCTCCATAGCCACTCATAGATCAGCCCTCTCCCTACTGTCTCCTGACTCTATGGAGAGGAGCAGCAAGAGCTCGGCCACAGCAGCACAGTGCAGCTGATCCAGCAGTAAGCAGCAGACCTAGGCAGGCACACACAGGGTTAACTCTGGCAGTAAACCCCCTCATCCTCCCCCTGCTGTATAGAATTTACTGCAGGAGAGCTGTCTGTGTGCTGAGGGGAGGGGGGAAGAGGGAGGAGAAGAGGCAGACAAGAAGTACGCCCCTGAATTCAAAAATCCTATGCTGCCAGACACACTGAGGTAGGCTGAAAGCCTGTAGTGAGACAACTCCTTTAACATTACAATATTGGAAATTGGTGGCACTATTATATATTGCATCATTATTGCATTTTTTGTACTGATATTTGTACTGATAAATATGTGATACTACAATATTACTACATCGCGGAATGATAAACGCACTGGTATATTCGCATTATATGATATTACTACATTGACAATTCAAAAACACTAGTATATTTCTTATGTGGCACTACTATATTAACATTACAATATTGGAAATTGGTGGCACTGTTATATATTGAATCATTACTGTGAGTGTTTATTGCATTTTTTTGTACTGATATTTCGTTATGTGATTCTACAATATTACTACATCGCAGTATGATAAATGCACTGGTACATTGTCACTATATGACATTACTACATTGACAATTCAAAAACTGGCATAATCCCTATGTGGCACTACTACATTAACATTACAATATTGGAAATTGGTGGCACTATTATATATTGCATCATTATTGCATTTTTTGTACTGATATTTCGTTATGTGATTCTGCAATATTACTACATCGCAGTATGATAAATGCACTGGTATATTGTCACTATATGGTACTATTAGAATGGCAGGACAACATTTAGGACAGTGTGACACTACAATATTACTACATCGCAGTATGATAAATGCACTGGTACATTGTCACTATATGGTACTATTAGAATGGCAGGACAACATTTAGGACAGTGTGACACTACAATACAGGCTTTATTTCACTCCCAATTAGAAAAGGTTCCCCAGGAGGTTTTGTCTACTTTCCGGCGATGTATCTGCAATGAAGTTGTGAAGTTTTGTATTTCCACAGCCAGCGGGCGTCTTGCCAGTAATCTTGCAGATGGACACTGAGTTAGACTCTTCTGACAGCACACTGATTGCGTGGAGTCCTGCCGCGTCTATAACGACGCATTTCTACTCAGCCGAAGTTGTTAACTTTTCTCTTCCTTTATTGGTGGAAGTATCGAGTGTAAGATACTCATTTACGTGTCTTTAAAAATAATTGTAAATACAATTATTTTTTTTTTTGTGTTATTAGTGGTTATACTTACCATAAAATTAAATTGATAGGAATTAAGGAAAAAAAAACACATTAAACTAAAGAAAATGCTGCAACATCAATGTGAGCCTGGAACGAGCGCTAATGAACATACTGCGGGAGGGAAAGTGCTGATGAGGGACACACTTTCTAAGCCGTTCAGAATCTGTTTGAAAATGGACACCAATAAAATCTACTGGCGTGGTGTCAGAATCCTTAAGCTGCACAAACCGGCTGCCAAAAATGAGTTGTTGAACAGAGGCATCTCGATAGCCTGAGCCAGAGAGAAAAAAAAAAACATGAAGGCGATGCTTTCTTTTGAAACGAGGGCTCAGAAATACAAGTGCTTTGGCCGTCCTGGGTGGTATCATGTCACAGATGAAGAATGTGACCTCACCTATTGCGCAGTCAGATGAGTCACTGACCCCTTGAAGTAAACTGCACCAGCCCCTTGGTCTTAGATTTACACTTTAACTTTATTAAAGCTGAGATATTAGGACTTCCGACAAAGAATATTGAGGCTAACCAACTTCATCCTCCCAATCCCCCCTCTCTCCCGTGTAGCTGGATTTAACTCTTGCTCAACATCACTGCCTGGCCTTATTACACATTGCAGATGTAGAAGGCAACATTCGCTGAAAATTGTCCGGTTACACCAGTTGGATGACATGATATTTCCATGCAGATGTTGATCCACAAGCCCATAGTCCCAGAGCTGCTTTATAGACACTGTTAGGTCTTATCACTTAGCCATTACTGCAGAAGTGGAAATAACATTGGTGCAACATGTGAAATTGCATAGGGGCTCAGAGGGCCCACTGTCATCTCAATTGCACAGGGGCCCAGTAAGTAAGACGGTGCACTTTCATCTTAATTGGACAGGGGCCCAGTAAGTAAGAGGGCCCACTGTCACTTCAATTGCACAGGGGACCAGAAGGTAAAAGGGCCCACTGTCACCTCAAATGCACTGGGACCCAGTAGGTAAGAGGGCCCACTGTCACCTTAATTGCACCAGGGCCCAGTAGTTAAGAGGGCCCACTACCTTAATTGCACAGGGGCCCAGAAGGTAAAAGGGCCCACTGTCACCTTAATTGCACCGGGGCCCAGTAGTTAAGAGGGCCCACTGTCACCTCAACTGCAGAGGGACCCAGTAGGTAAGAGGGCCCACTGTCACCTTAATTGCACAGGGGCCCAGAAGGTAAAAGGGCCCACTGTCACCTCAACTGCACAGGGACCCAGTAGGTAAGAGGGCCCACTGTCACCTCAACTGCACAGGGACCCAGTAGGTAAGAGGGCCCACTGTCACCTTAATTGCACCGGGGCCCAGTAGGTAAAAGGGCCCACTGTCACCTCAACTGCACAGGGGTCCAGTAGGTAAGAGGGCCCACTGTCACCTCAATTACACAGGGGTCCAGTAGGTAAGAGGGCCCACTGTCACCTCAATTGCACAGGGGCCCAGAAGGTAAAAGGGCCCACTGTCTCCTCAACTGCACAGGGGCCCAGTAGGTAAGAGGGCGCATTTTCACCTATATTGCCCAGGGGTCCAGTAGGTAATAGGGCCCACTGTCACCTCAACTGCACAGGGGCCCAGTAGGTAAGAGGGCCCACTGTTACCTCAAAGCAGCTTTCTACTGTTTATTACATGTAAATAACTCAATAATTAATTTTATGCCTAACAATTACCAATAAAGAGGTATTCTATGATGACATATAGGATAACAAGGTTCTCATATACTGTTCCTGCACAGATAACACAGATAAATCACGCAGATAACACAGCAAGTAGAATTTTTCTAAAATTGCAGTCAATCAAAATATATAATCCACATGACCATGAAATTCTTGTGATCTTTTACCTACAGAACCGGGACAAGCAGTCTGTGTGTAATGACTAAAGTGTTTCCGATTCTGGATTCATTAACATAGCAGTCAGACAATACAAGCTGAAAGACCTCGCAAGTTCTACAGAAAAACAAACTTTATAATTATTACTTCAGGTCACCTACTAATACACAGACCTTACTCCACGTTTCCCAATTAAACGTTCCACGTCTGGCTCACGCTCTGCGAACAGGATGACTAAATATCCCAGCTGTGGCTTTCTATTTCTGGCTCCCAGACTGAACTAAGTAGGCAAGCGACTTCTGTTCTGTGAACAGGCAGCTGAAAGCACAATTATGCATCAGGCTTGTTAAATGGCAGGACTCTCCGACTCCCATAATGAATGACGACAGAGCTTCTTTCTGCTGCTCACACTACGCATCTGTCTGAACGCTGGAGAACACCGAGGACACAATTCTCTATTTCTGTTCCTACAGTCGCCCTCATGGGAATTCCATGCAGGACTCCGGTACAAACATTTATTTTAAACCTAATGTGACAAAACTAGGCAGCTCATTGACGGGATAGTGGATATATGAAATGTCCTTGAACAGTCAGGCACAAAGAAGGAATAAGTTTGTGCCCAGCTATGATAAGGATTAAAGGGGTTTTGCCACAAAGTAAAATTGACGTGGGAAGCTTACAAAGTAATACACCATTCATCATTATTAACAATTCTGTGCGTTTTTGTTTCAGCTGCTCTTTTAGAGATCCATCGTTTACAGCTTGTCTCCAGGGGATACGACCAGGACTGAGAGCTCCTCACTCCTGGCCGCACATGCTCAGACATCACCTCTCCTCTCAGGCAGCTACTGAGTGTTCAAACCCCAGGTGCTGTTACTCTACTCCCGTCCTCTGTACGCCTTAGTAATTAGTCAAACAGTGCAAATAAATAAAAAAGAAACCTGAATGAGGTCTGTGCACTGACCAAGAGAAAAAAATCCACAGATTTAATTCAGCAGGGATTTGAACCTAGGACCCTTGTGTCTGGAGGTAAAAACTTTACCTCTGAGCTACAATGTAGTTATGCACAGCTCTATACATAAACAGACTTTTCTTTGATGAGAGAGGAAAAGCCTGGTAATGTCATATTGCTGGGTCGTATGATATGCAATTCAAACAAATCACACACGCTCCCTTCTGAGCACACAGAGCTGAAGAGCAAGATACAGGAGGTATGAAACGAGATTGTGGCAAAACCCATTTAAAGCACCAACTATGGAGCAGGGGTGTAGCTAAGGGGTCGTGGCAGGTAGGGCCGTAGCTATAGGGGGCGCAGAGGTAGCAGTCGCAACCGAGTTCTGCAGCATAGGGGGCCCAAAAGCTGTCCTGTCACATAAGGAGATACTGTACCAGCATTGTAAATGGGACATGGTAGCAGGGGGCCAATTTCACTTTTTGCACTAGGGCCCCGGAGCTTCAAGTTACGCCTCTGATGGCAGGTTACCTGGGTGTTGGGTGCCAGGGGGAGAATCAACAAGTCAAAGTGCTTTGGTCAGGGTATTTATATACAGAGCTAGTTCTTTTAGTTCCAACATGTAATAAACAAGTGTCTCTCTAATATATGGTGGTTAAAGGGGTTTTGCCACGATGTAATGTTGACGTGGGATCCTCCAAAATGGTTATTTAATCACTTTTCTAAATATATGTGATTACAAAAAGTGAAGCCTCTGAGAGCTCAGACCCCCTTAGTTTCCTGAAATTTTACATTAGACACGACCAGGACACTGACAGGAGCTGATCTAGCCGCACTTGCGTGTTTGCACTTTTTATCTGATGACAGGGAACATGAAGGAGCTCGCAAGGGGCTGGGGAGAAAAGTGCAGTGTATGAGGCTGTCTGCTTTATAGAGAATCCACTGGTTGTAATGTAGTTATTTGAGTAAACTTTTCAGACGCTCCCTGCTTCCTCGCTCTCTACTCACCCCCCTTCCCTCTCCACGTGACTCAGCATGCTTTGTTTATCTTCTCTCCTGAGCAGATAAGAGGTAAGGAACTCACTTCGTGGCAAAACCCCTTTAACTAAGGACCAGGGGAGTAGACAGGTGGCGCTATAGACGTTGGGTACTAGAGGGGGCACCAACAAGTCATCGTGCTTTGGTCTTGGTATTTAGATACAGAGATAATTCTTCTGCCTTAACAATGTTTAAAGTAATTACCCACAACTTCCAATAGAGCACTTTGTCACCACAAATTAGTTCACTTCTTCACCATAATTTATAAACTTTTTATTGCTCCATCCGACCTAATAACAGTCTAAAAAAAAGTGGTAGCATAAGTATGTTCAAATATTATAAAGAATAACTTGCGGTTATTGCAGTCCTGAAACAGGCTTCAGCATTGTTTCCATCGGCATACGTTACAAAGTTCAAGATGGTATACGCTCATCACGAGCTGAACAGGTCTCCAACGGCGGACCACACTCCTTCTCTCTCACTAGGCTGTGAGACACAGCACGACCCCTCTATGGCTTGCTGTGGCAGGTGGGTTTACACAGTTTTGATCAAAAATATACACTAGGAACCTCAAATTTTTCATGTATTCAAAGTACCAGAAATGCTTTTCCAAAAGTTCCTATGTTCCTTTTGAAAGTTTTTTAGTGCTGGTAGAGTGCTACTGATATTGGATTGTGCTTGTATGTTACTGCCACACCAGCAGTTTTTTTTCTCAAAAAACTTATTGGATGTGCAGAACAAACATTGCTTTTTTACCCCTCTGTGGCATGGTGGTTAGCTAACCAAAGACCAGCAGAGCAAGTAGGGGGTGCAGGATACTGGGCAGTATAAGGGGCAGAAGCAAGTCTCTCTGCCTTGGTCAGGGTTTTTAGATACAGGGCTGCATAGAGATGCTTCTTCTGCCTTCACAATGTTACAAGTAAGTGCCCCTCTAATATATGGACGACAGGAGTAGACTGGGGATGCTGGCAAACACATGTATTATAGATGTTGGGCATAAAGGGGGCACCAAGTCTCTGCTTTGTGCAGTCATGTATAGAAATGCCACAACCAAAGCACAGTGATTTGTTGGTGCCCCCTTTAGTACCCAACCCCTATAAAACATGCATTGTCAGCACCCTCTGCCCACTCCCCTGGTCCTTAGTTAACTAACCACCATACGTTACACATTAACTTACCCTGTTTAAGGCAGAGTGGCTGGTTGGTGTTTACTCTAGTACCCAATATCCATTGTCAGTGCGACCTATCTACATCTCTGGTTCCTGGTTACCTGACCACCATATAGAGGGGCACTTACTTGTAACATTTTGAAGGCAGAAGAAATAGCTCTATGCAGCCCTGTATCTAAAGACCATAACCAGAGATAGCTCTACTACCTCAAAGATGTTAAAAGTAGTTGCCCCACTATGGTATGGTGGTTAGCTTACCAAGAACCAGCAGAGTAGGTAGGGTGACACTGGATGCTAGAAGGGGCACCAGCCAGAGCCGTCTTATAAGCATTATGGACCCCTGGGCAGGGCCCTGCAGTGGGCCCTGTCCCAAATACATGACATCACACTAGGTCATGACACTAGCCACCCCCAAGCACACCCATATTATCACACCACTTACTGTATGTCTGGACACTTGCGGCCTACAAGACGGATTGGCAGGGTAGGGAGTCTTAGGCTCCCTTCTCCACTAAGTTTTTTATTTGTTTGCACCTCCTAAAAACACACAAACATTAAAATAAGCAGAGCCAACCATAGGATCCTGGGTATGTTTCTTGTATTCGTGTGTAGGGGCACACGTGGGGCCCCTATACTTGTGGGCCCCCCGCGCAACTGCCTAGTGTTCCCAATGGAAAAGATGGCCCTGGCACCAGCAAGTCACTCTGCCTTGGTCGGGTTATTTAGATACAGGGTTGCACAGAGCTAGTTCTTCTGCCTTCGAAATGTTAAAAGTAAGTGCCCCTCTATAATATTGTGGTCAGGTAATTGGGGACCAGAGATGTAGATAGGGGGCACTGACAATGAATGTTGGGTACTAGAGTAAACAGCAACCAGCCCCATCTGCCTTAAACAGGGTTTATAGACACAGAGCTGCACGGAGCTCATTCTTCTGACTCCAAGATGTTAAAAGTAAGTGCCCCTCTATGAAATGATGATAAGGTAAATAAGGTATACTAGAGAGGGCTCCAACTTGGTATTCTGCCTTGGCTATGGTATTCAGATTCAAAGGTGGTCCTTTTGGCTCCATGATGTAAGAGTAAATGCCCATATATGATATGGTGGCAAGGGAGCTATTGGAAGTACGGCTGAGGGTTAATAATGGGGCATATCTCATGGGTGCTTGGTGCCACTTATTATTGCTCTAGAGACAGGGCTAAAACAGCAAAATTAATCATATTCACCATATCTAGCTATGTCAACCTAAATATGGACGAGTCAGATAAATATGGACTTATTTCAGATAAAGCAATCCATAATATTACAGCAGAAGTCCAGCACTCAGGATAAAAATCACTTCTTAAATTAGAATTAATTAAAACATGGCATTTTAACATCCAGAATATAGCATGTTGCATGCTTACGCTGTTCAGACGTCTCTCATTCTTGTTCGGGCTGTAAACAAAGGTGTCTGAACAGCGTACGGGTATGTTCACACGGCTTATCTTTAAGCTTATCTTTAGCTTACACGACGCTGACAATGCATGTCAATGGGGCCGGCCCAGCGCGTGCTTCCGAGACACACGGCGTATTGTGGCACGTAATGTACGTGCCACAATAAGCCATGTGAACATACCCTAAGTGTGCAACATGCTATATTCTGGATGTTAAAATGCCATGTTTTAATGAATCCTACTAAAAAAAAAGGGATTTTTAACCACACCGCTGGCCTTCTGTTCCTATACTGTGGATCCGTTTATTGCTGTAAGCCAGCGGCATCTGTGCACTTTTGGAAGATGCAGCCGTAGACCCACAATTATAAACATAACAGTGCGCACTTTTCCTTTGATTTGTTCAATATAAGTTGCTTATTTTGCGACAGAATATCTGCAGTATTTCTGACCCTTATAAAAGCAATAGGGTTAGAGTGAGGTTCAGGATCAGAGTTCACACATCACAGTTTTGTTGTATTGCTGCTCATATTTTTCCAGGTTTTGGAAAAAAAAAATAGACGCCGGCGAATATTCTATAGAAATAACCATCAGATCATAACTAGTGATACAGTATGTGCTGCCTGAGAGACACAACTGCTACTGTGTAAATGGAGGAGCTGTAATTAGCAGACTAAATATAACATTGTCTCTGCAGATCGCACATGCAGTGGTAATTAATATGCAATAAATTGTTACAAACTACTACAGGTTTATTGTGGCAAACCAGTCATTGCCAAGTGCACATCAAACCGCCGTTACTGCATGTAATTACTGCAGCACTCATTTACAGCACTTCCCTTTATTCAGCAGAAACTAGCTGCTGCGAGCTGTAGTTGCCTAGGAGGTAAGCTAAATGTAACCAATAAATGCATAAAACAAGGATGTAGCAGAGCTGAATGTGTTGGCTCACTTTCCACTCTGTATTATGATACTTGTGAGTTCAAGGGGCATTCACATCCACGGCTGGGACAAGGTATTCTGGTGCCCTAGGCAAATAAAGCGTAAAGCGCCCCCCCAAATTGAAAATTCAGCCCACTCCATATCTTCTTGCGCCACCTTTTCTGCCTGGGATAAAGTGCCGCCCTAGGCAATCGCCTACCTTCGCCTACCCATCGTCCCGACCCTGTTCACATCTCATTGACTAGGTAAAATTAAATCAATATTCTTACCAAATATGTTTCTATTCTCATTCTGCTTTACTTCAAAGATACAGCAGGTTATCTATCTTGCCTGTTTACAGATGCAGGTTATCTATCTTACCAGTTATCTATCTTGTCAGTTTACAGGTGGTTTACAAGGTTAACGACCACCTCTGTGCTTTAGCAACTGTCTTATCAGCAGGAGAGGCCTGGGTGGCTAAGGCGATGTCTACACAGCACAGGTTTTTGGCGGTTTCAGTATTTAGAATCCAACGAAAATCCGACTGTAACCTGTGTCCCATAGAAGGCAATAAAAAAATCTGCACTGTAGTCTACACAACAAGGATTTTTTCTGATCGGTTTTGAAATCTGATGGATTCCGGCGGATTTAAAACAAGTCAGATCTTTCGCCCCGATTACCGTCGGATTCCCGTACATTCATTCATAGCCTAAAGCACAGAGGTGCTTTGTAAACCTCTGTAAACAAGCAGGAGAGACAACCTGCTGCATCTTTGAAATAAACTAAAATCAGAATAGAAATGTACCTGGTAGAAATGTTTATTCATCTTTGCCTCCATGTTTAAAGCTAATCAATAAGATTAGAATACCCCTTTAAAAGCAACACAGCGCACCGGCTTTCTTTGGAGTCCCTGCAGCTTGTATTACACCAGGCACACCATGTGGTGCCATATAGTAGTAGTAAAGCTTCGAAGGGCTCATTCATGCTTAAAGGGGTTATCTTGCTACAAAGAATAGCTTTCAAATTGTAGGGAACACAAAATAAAGACATTTTCCAAATATATTGTTCCTATGTTTTCCCTAAGGAGATACAAGTGAATTTATGACCTCCTTGGCTATTTCAATTCCCTCAGTAACTGACCTGTAAACAATTCTCCCCCTGCTGTTTGTTCTATGAGATAACAATGAGTGATGTCATCACACAGGTCATGGCAGTGTCCTGTGCTGCTCAGCAGTAAAAAGCTTGATTTATGTAAAATAAACAGAACTGTAATTAGGGCTTTTGTTTTGGGGATCAGATAAGAAATCCGTTAGTAGTTGAGAAGCTAATCTGATCTAATTGCATCCTGAAAGCACAGCATGCATGGAGCTGTAACAAGCAGGAGCTGTATGCAAATGAGTCAGTCTGAACCAGGAAGTGGCAGAGTATTTCAATCATGCAATGTCTGAAACTCTGAAGGGAGACAACTCCCTCGAATGTACCCCCCTCGAATGTACAGCGCCCTGGAATCAATGGCGCTTTAAAATAAATATTAATAATAATAATAACTCCTTTAAAGGGGTTGTCTCACTACATTGATTCATCTTACCTAAGTCCTGTTTTCTTGGTTTCATTTTTGAATTCAGGGCGTGGTTACTGGCTTCTACTAGGCTGCAGTAGATGCCAGGTCTGTAGCTATAGCAACCAGTGCTGGCAGCCTATCAGGAGAGATTGAACAGGTATGTAGCCATAGCGACCTGACGAGCTGATGCAGCCCATATAAAAGGGGTATCTAGGAATAGGTAGGACACTGTCAATGGACACATATTGCAAAGTGACTTGTTTTTGCAATAACTTTAACATAAAAAGCAATCCTTGTAGTGAGACAACCCCTTAAAGTACATTGTATTCATATTAGCTTCATTTTTTCAATTAAAAATGTTGCCACTTAAATGTTTCTTTACATTTCTGTGTGATTTTTAAATGGATGGCTTTATTTTTATGCTGTACTTTCCAATTAATCTGTATTGCTACCTTTTTTAGCCCATAGAAGTCAATGGGTTAAATTCAACAACGTATGTTCCGTTTCTGTGCAGTTTACGTGTCTCGATTTGTTCAGTTTTTTGTATGTGTTTTTTATAAATATAAAAAAAACAGCAAAAAAATGTAGGCCGACATGTATGAAACTTGCCGCTGACACGCCTGTTCTGAATCGCTATAGAGGAGTGTACAATGTGACAGTATGCAGGTGGGTTCATATATCTGGTGTGTGGTGTGCCTTGCATAGCATATCTTTGGAGCATATCTTTGGCATAGAGCACATCTTTGGCTCATAGTATAGCATATCTATGGCTCATAGCATAGAACATCTTTGGCTCATAGTATAGCACATCTATGGCTCATAGTATAGCATATCTATGGCTCATACCATAGCACATCTATGGCTCAAAACCATAGCATATTATGGCTCATACCATAGCATATCTATGGCTCATAGTATAGGGATATTATGGCTCCATACCATAGGGATATCTATGGCTCATACCAAAAGCATATCTATGGCTCATAGCATAGAACATCTTTGGCTCATAGTATAGCATATCTATGGCTCATAGTATAGCACATCTATAGCTCATATTATAGCATATCTATGGCTCATACCATAGCATATCTATGGCTCATACCATAGCATATCTATGGCTCATACCATAGCATATCTATGGCTCATAGTATAGCATATCTATGGCTCATACCATAGCATATCTATGGCTCATACCATAGCATATCTATGGCTCATAGTATAGCATATCTATGGCTCATACCATAGCATATCTATGGCTCATACCATAGCATATCTATGGCTTATAGTATAGCATATCTATGGCTCATACCATAGCATATCTATGGCTCATAGCATAGAACATCTTTGGCTCATAGCATAGAACATCTTTGGCGCATAGTATAGCATATCTATGGCCATAGTATAGCACATCTATAGCTCAATTATAGCATATCTATGGCTCATACCATAGCATATCTATGGCTCTACCCAAAGCATATCAAAGGCTCATACCATAGCATAAACTATGGCTCATAGTATAGCATATCTATGGCTCATACCATAGCATATCTAAGGCTCAAAACCATAGCATATCATGGCTCATAGTATAGCATATCTATGGCTCAAATTATAGCATATCTATGGCTCATAGTATAGCATATCTATGGCCAAAAGTATAGCACAACTTTGGCGCATAGCATAGAACAAACTATGGCTCATATATAGCACATCTATGGCTCATAGTAAAGCATATCATAGGCCATGCATAGCACATCTTTGGCTCATAAACATAGCACATCTAAAGGCTCATAGTAAAGCAATCTATGGCTCATACCATAGCATATCTATGGCTCATAGTATAGCACATCTTCGGCTCATAGCACATCTATGGCTCATAGCATAGCATATGTATGGCTCATAGTATAGCACATCTTCGGCTCATAGTATAGCATGTCTATGGCTCATAGTATAGCATATCTATGGCTCATACCATAGCATATCTATGGCTCATACCATAGCATATCTATGGCTCATAGTATAGCATATCTATGGCTCATAGCATAGCATACATGGCTCATAGCATAGAACAAACTTTGGCTCATAGTATAGCATATCTATGGCTCATACTATAGCACATCTATGGCTCATATTATAGCATATCTATGGCTCATAGTATAGCATATCTATGGCTCATAGTATAGCACATCTTTGGCGCATAGCATAGCACATCTATGGCTCATATTATAGCACTTCTATGGCTCATATTATAGCACATCTATGGCTCATAGCATAGCACATCTATGGCTCATAGTATAGCATATCTATGGCTCATACCATAGCATATCTATGGCTCATAGCATAGCACATCTTCGGCTCATAGTATAGCACATCTATGGCTCATAGTATAGCACATCTTTGGCTCATAGCATAGCACATCTTTGGCTCATAGCATAGCACATCTTTGGCTCATAGCATAGCACATCTTTGGCTCATAGCATAGCACATCTTTGGCTCATAGCATAGCACATCTTTGGTTCATAGCATAGCACATCTTTGGCTCATAGCATAGCACATCTTTGGCTCATAGCATAGCACATCTTTGGCTCATAGCATAGCACATCTTTGGCGCTTATATTTCGAGCTTAGCACATCTATGGCTCATAGTATAGAACATCTTTGGCTCATAGTATAGCATATCTATGGCTCATAGTATAGCACATCTATGGCTCATAGTATAGCACATCTATGGCTCATAGTATAGCACATCTATGGCTCATAGTATAGCACATCTATGGCTCATAGTATAGCACATCTATGGCTCATAGTATAGCACATCTATGGCTCATAGCATAGCACATATTCGGCTCATAGCACATCTTTGGCGCATAGCATAGAACATCTATGGCTCATAGTATAGCATATCTATGGCTCATAGCTTAGCACATCTTTGGCTCATAGTATAGCATATCTATAGCTCATAGTAAAGCACATCTTTGGCTTATAGCACATCTTTGGTTATAGCACATCTTTGGCTCATGGTATAGCACATCTTTCACATCTTTGGCGCATATCTTTTTGCATAACACATCTTTTGCACATTAAAAAATGTCGTGCTTGCCATAAATTTGGGCGTACAACTACTCATATATGTATACAACAGGGCTACAAGAGTTTTTGGGTGAAAAATACGCCCAAAAATGGCATTGCCCCATGTCACCCTTAGGCTATGTCTAAACAGCACAGAAAAATGTCAGTTTTTTTGTTTTCTAAAAAAGCTAAAAAACAAATGTAAAGCTGTCCCATAGACTTTTATAGTAAAAATGTTTTGTTCTCTCCACAGGACGTCTTTTTTTTAATTGTATTTTTTGCTGGTAATTTTTTGAAATGTGTTGCAAAAAAGGACTAAGCAGGGCAGAAAATTTACTATGGGAGTTTATGTAAACTGCCAGATGTTTTTCGGCACTTTTTTTGGAAAGTTTTTTGCTGTTTTCATTGCTGCTTTTTCTTGCAGAAATACATAGCAAATCCATTGCTTTGCATTTCTGCAAACAAAGAGCTAAAAACGTGCAAAAAATGCAAAACGCTTTTGACAGGCAGTGGACAAAAAACTTGGTTTTCAGGTAGTTTTTTTGTCCAATGTTGTGCAGACTTTTGTCCAATGCTGTTTGTCTTAAGGCTGTGTAGACCTAACTTTAAAGGGGTTGTCTTACTACATCAATTCACCTTACCTCAGTCCTGTTTTCTCAGTTTCAGTTTTGAATTCAGGGCATGTATACTGGTTACTACTGGCCTGCAGTGGCGAGCTTCTGAGGACACTAGGTCTGTAGCTATAGCGACCAGCACTGGCAGCCTATCAGGAGAGATCGAACAGGTCTGTAGCTATGGTGACCAGTGCTGGCAGCTTATCAGGAGAGGTAGAACAGGTCTGTAGCTATGGTGACCAGCGCTGGCAGCCTATCAGGAGAGATCGAACAGGTCTGTAGCTATAGTGACCAGCGCTGGCAGCCTATCATGAGAGATTGAACAGATCTGTATCTATAGCAACAAGCGCTAGCAGCCTATCAGTAGAGATGAAACAGGTCTGTAGCTATAGCAACCAGTGCTGGCAGCCTATCAGGAGAGATCAAACAAATCTGCAGCTATAGCGACCTGAGGAGCTGATGTAGCCTATACAAGGAGGGATATCTAGGAATAGGTAGGATACTGTTAATGGGCATATATTGCAAAGTAATTTGTTTTTGCAAGATCTTTAACATAAAAATCAATCCTTGTAGTGAGACAACCCCTTTAATTCTTAAAAAATGAAACTAACAAGCGGTTCTTGGCAGCAACAAAGCTGCTTCATGTATTCTTATTCTAAGCATTACCACATTACAGACCACACATTCTGCAGTTATATTCCCATCCATCCGCTACTTCTTGCTCATATACATTTGTTAAATCACAAGAAGTAGGAGATACACAGGAGTACCGGTGCAGGATCTGACTACACATCGTGTTTGTAGTCTGTAACCATGGAGACAGATAAGTCAACAAAGGAGCTGTATACATTGTGTGGTTTGAGTTGTAAACTTGCTATTTTAATTTAGATCTGATAGAGAAATGACACAATTGGTTGCAAAAATCTCCATCCCCTCTCCCCACATTCTCATTGCTGTTACTGAATAGCTGACTGTCTAGATCCCGACTAATATGTCAGACCCCCAGGCTGCTCACACCTCCATGTATTCTATTAGCACCGAATCATTTATTACATCTGATTTTTGCTCTGGGATTGTACATTTGCAGTGTGTGATTGCACATTGTCTTCCTGGGAATTGCATCGCTCTTTGGTCATCAGCTTAATAAAATCACGTTAGAGAAATATTTACAGACACATGTAAATTGCAGCTCAGTCTGGGATTAAATTGCTCTTAATATTATTTTCGTTAGCTCCTCTCCCCCTATTCCCACCCTCTGGTAAGCGGCATGTCAACATGATTTAGCCCCAGTGCACAATCCCCCATTGTTTGACCAGTTCACGGTGACAGGACTTGTTCATTAAGGCTGTCAACACACATTAGAAACCTGTTTGAGCTGATTGGCAATTAAATGACATGCAAATGAACACCCGCGACTCCTTATGGACGGCAGATCCAGCAGAGCTGAGGTTGTCATTTGACAAAACGCTACAATGACATACATACATTTGTACACATATACACCATCAAGTCACATTATTATGACCACTTCCTATTTTGAAGGTAGCATTTTGCTCATAAAGGAAGTCCCGTGTGGTGCGCTGGCTTGCTGGGTATACAAGATGTGTGGCAGGCTGTAGGTAGGAGTTGCTAAAAGGGATTATTATTGGATTTTATGCCAAGGGTGGCAGCATTTCTGAAACTGTGTAGTTTGGGAACGGTTTGCGCACTGGTGAAAGTGTATTGTGAATGGACAAATGACGCCATTGCCGATAAGTGATGTGGAAACTGTGGAGTCCCAAGTGCCATTAATGTAGGGGGTGAACGCAGCCTACGAAGGTGTGTGAGGGCGACCAATATGCCACAGTGGAGCAGCTCACCACCAAAATGAACCAGGGGGGCAACCAGACATGTGTTTAACACAACAGTTCAATGAACCTTACCTCATATGGGTGCAGACAAGGGGAAAAAGCCAGCTTCCGTCCAGTTAACATAGATTTAAAAAATCAACTTTAATTCAAAATGCCATTAAAAAACAAATATGGATCCAACATAGGGATATTCTATTTCATTGCATGGAGTGATGAAGCCGCATTGGTAGAAAAGGCTTCAATTTCCATTGCAGTATCAGAATTGGACATCCGTTGATTGGCAAAGGGTTGCTTACTCCAAAAAGACACATTTTCTGCTTCATTGAATGGATGGATGTTGTTGTGTCAGCTGAGAATCATCAGAAAAACAAACACTCTGCAACCATTGCTGGAAGAACACAAGCTGGTAGTGGCAGCGTTATGGTCTGGGAAATGTTTTTGTGGCATTTTCTGGGCCACTCATCCATGTGGAAGGCAACAATTTAGGTATAAATCCATCTTTGCCGATCATGTCCACCTAATCATGCTGATTGTCTTCCATGAGGCGGATGGGATAATGTGACATGTCACAACTAAAAATATCTGACATTGGTTGGACTAAGACTTCCAAGTACTACCCTGGCTTCCTAGCTCCCCAGACCTGAACCCAATTGAGCACGTGCAGGAGCCCCTGGATGGTGGTGTTGGCCCCCCAGCAGCTGTGGGATGCAGTCAGCTCCCAGCCCGTCTAGCTGCTGCCTGTGCTGCACATGGCGGTTACTCTGGATACTCTGGTCACAATAATATGGCTTGACTGTGTATTATGTATGTTTATAGTGCTTTTAATATCACCCATAGTGTACAGCTTATGAGTTAATTATGCCTAGCAGATGCGGAAAAAGTGAGGAATATTCAGTGATGCAGACGGTATAATAGGAAAGAGAGGGCAGTAAGGTCAGAGAGGAAGTTAAAACGGATGTAGTGCAAAACACATGGGAGAAGTAATAGCATGTATTCTTTTGTATAAACATGTGTGAATCAGTTAAGTGTACACCAATCACCACCTGCCTAACATTAAACCACAATGCCTGATATTGTGTAAGACCACCTTGTTTTACCAAAATAGCTCTGACCGGTTGAGACATGGACTCCACAAGAGCTCTGAAGGTGTCCTGTGGTATCCTGCAGCACAATATTAGCAGCGGTGGAAGCACTGATGATGTCACTCTTCATATATGGACAGTGACATCATAGGGAACTTTCCCAAGGGAAACCAATCAGTCTTACCCAACACACAATGTAGTGCAAAATGTATGGTCAGTGGCTGTCAATGTTACAAAAGGCACATATTCTCCTTCCATTTCATCCTCCTTTGCTTGCTAGATCAGATGAGACTGTTGCTATGCAACTGCCTCAAACAACTTAATGGACTAACAGCTGACCATACACACGTGAGATCGGTTATCGGGGAGTGGTTGATTAATCCTCTATAAGGCAGAGTTTCACTTTGTGGCTGGTTGCTGTCTATACTGGTAGCTGGGAGTTTACGTCTTGTGAGCTTATAGCATTCAGTCCTAGTTATCTGTTCCCAGTTGTTTTCTTTAGTTTTTGTTGTTTCTGTTCTGTCCTGGGTCAATCTTGCAGTGTGTTTTGTTCCTAAGTTCTCTTTGGTGGTTTTCAGATATTTTGGTTAGGGGTAGCACATTGGTAGGGATATTGTCAGGGGACAGTAGTGTCTGGTGTTAGGGTCAGCTTTAGGGGCAGGTTAGGAATCGAATTAGGTAAAGTTAGCTGTTTGGGTCGGTGTTATTTGGTGTCTTTCTTCTGGTTTCAAGTCATTTGTCTTTCCATCTCCACTCATACCCTTCTCATTGTCCGCCTTCATTTCCATCATCCATTGGTAGGTCCCTACATTTATTTTTTGATATATGCTTCATATTACTTGCATGTGATTGCTGCTTGGCTTCATTTCTGTTATAAGTTTTGCTGCCATTTTTGCTACCAGCGTAGTTACAGTCAGCAGTATCCCTGAGATTGGAAGAAGGAGCGGAAGGAAATCCCTCTATACGGGCCAAAATAGTAGAAAGAAAGCACTGGCTATAAATATATGGGTGCACACCCGTATACACCTGTACCACAACCGATCTTTCACTGAATCCAAATATGAAATAGTCCAGGCAGACACCACTGGTCGTTACACTCATGTAAGAGCTGAAACGTCGCATGGGTGAATAAATATTGTGGTGTGCAGAATTGAATAGCATATATGAAATATACTGACCTTTTAGTGTTGTGCTAGCGAAGGCACAACACTCCATGAAGCCTTATGGAACAAGGTCCGCAGCTGGAATGTTGCCAGCCCATATCCTCCAAAGGGATGCAGAGGTGAGCAAGGGTTTGTTCACACGGCGTGTTGAATCCATTTTACATGCGCTTTTGGATCTGTGTTTCGGACCCTAACAGACCCAAACCCGCATCTTACAATGTGCAGTGTGATTACCTTGCTTTCAATGTAAAACAGGCATCGGCGTTCAGACGAGTGATCGCCAATGCGTCTTTCTGATGCGTCTTTCTGATGCGTCTTTCTGATGCGTCTTTCGGATTCATTCAAAGCATTGTCCTGTCAATTCTTGATCCGTTTGACGCAGCAGGCGCCCTATTTAAAACTACAGGGTGCGATCTTGCTGCAGCCAAAACACAGTCAAACTGGCACCTGCGTGTTGGATGCGTTTTGGATGCAATTTACACAGTGATTTTGAATGCGTTTTCGGATCCAAAACGATCCAACACGCCATGTGACCATACCTTAAATCCAAAAGAGTGCTGTAGGTTTTTAGTGGTGACCTTAAACCATCTGTGGTGCAGGATGAATAAATGAATGGATTTTATTCTTCTAAAAAGTAATAGTACAATACAATCAACTCATTTATTCAGAGATATTAAGAGTCCTGCGCCAATTCTATCAACGCCATGGTTGGTTTAAAGGGGTTGTCTCACTACATTGATTCATCTTACCTCAGTCCTGTTTTCCTGATTTCATTTTGAATTCAGGGGCGTATTTACTGGCTTCCACTAGGCTGAAGTAGAACCCAGGTCTGTAGCTATAGCAACCAGTGCTGGCAGCCTAACAGGAGAGATTGAACAGGTCTGTAGCTATAGTGACCAGTGCTGGCAGCCTATCAAGAGGGATTGAACAGGTCTGTAGCTATAGCAACCAGTGCTGGCAGCCTATTAGGATAGATCAAACAGGATTGTAGCTATAGCGACTTGAGGAGCTGATGCAACCCATACATGAGGGGATATCTAGGAATAGGTAGGACACTGTTAATGGACATGTATTGCAAAGTGACTTGTTTTTGCAAGATCTTTAACATAAAAAGCAATCCTTGTAGTGAGACAACCCTTTAACTCCTTAACGACTGCTCACCATCTTTTGGCGTCAGCATTTCAGGTTGTTCTTTTGACGTCGCTGCAGACATCGGAGTTTGCGGCGCCGCAACTGCGCTGGGATTGGGGCTGTACTACACAGTCCCGATCCCAGAGCATCCCCTGCGAGCACCAGGGAGCGGATGAAACCTCCGCAACCTGGTGCTTTAACCCTCTGATTGCGGCGGTGCGTTACCGCAGTGCAATCAAAGGGTTCCCCTGCTCTGTCGGGTGATCGGAACACCCGGTCACCCGACAGAGCTCGGGGAATGGCTGCACAGTCAGCCCTAGGGACCTAGAGTGGCCCCAGAGCTGTCTGTGTAACAAGCCAGTGACCAGGACACACTGTGTGCTGTCCAGATCACTGCCTGTGTCAAAGTGACACAGATTATAATGTATTAGCATATATGAATATGCTAATACATAACTAAGTAGTAGTAAAAAAAAAAAAAATGTAACACAGTTCTCCTCATGGGATTTTAAAAAAAAAAAAAAAAAGTGTAAAAAAAATAATAAAAATAAATAATAAAATAAAAATAAAATATTTAAAAAAAAATTTAATTGTGCAAAAATTAAAACCAAAAAAAAAAAACCCATATTAGGAAACCCAAAATTGACATAATAACATGGTAAAATTAACCCTAACATTTAAATTAAGGGGTAAAAAGTAATGGGGGAAAAAAAAAATTTGTAAAAAAAACTTTTTTTTTTTTAAAAAAAATAAAAAAAAAAAAATTTTGCAATTTTTTTTAAGCGAATTTTTAAACTTTTCCCCCATAAAGTACAAACTTTCCAAAATTAAAAAAACGGGGGCCCAAATCCAAACCCCCGGCCTTTAAAAAAATAAAAAAAAATAAAACTGTTGAAACGCAAGGGAAAGGCCCAAAAAAAAAAAAAAAAATGTTTTTTTTGGCTCATTAACTACTTTTTGGTTTTGGGGTTTTAAGGGGGTTAAGGTAAAACCCCCAAAAAAACCCCCAGCGGGGGGATACTTTGGCTTTTCCGCCCCCCCGCATGGCCCCCACTGAAGGGGAATTTTTTTACCCAAGACCCTGTAGAAGCAGATCTAAAAGGTTTAAACCCCTTTTTTTTGTTTATATAATGCATATTGGTCCCAAAAAAAAAGGGAAAAAAAGGCCCTGTTTTGGGCCCTCTTTCCCGGACCAATAAAAACCCTTTTTGACATTGGGAGTTTCCCAAAAAAAACGCTAAATAAAAAGGAAAAAAAAGTGAGCAGAAAAACCCCGGGGCTCAATAATAACAGGGGAAAGGGAAATTAAAGGGAAGCCCCTTTTCTTTTTTTTCCGGGGGAGTTTTGGGGAGCTCTTTTTAAAATTAAAAAAATTTGGGGAGTTAGGCGTTTATGTCGGGGTTTAAAAAATGAAGCAGGGGGGTTTTTTAGCCCTTAAAAAAAAAAATATGGATTTTAAAAAGGTGGAGTTTTGCCCTTAATTTGCCCCGGGCCCTTTCTGTTTTTTTTAATTATAAACGGGACTGGGGACTTTTTTTCTCACCTGGGCGGGTGGTTTTTGGGGGGAAAAGGACATTGATATAGGGGGGGAATTCAGAAAAGAAATTAAAATTGTTTTTTTTTGGTTTTTGGGAGGGAAACAAAGGCCTGCCCCTCCTCCCAGAAAAATTAAATTTTTTACATACTTTTAACATCAAAAACCCCACCCCATCTTTAGAAACCCATGGGGGCACGGTTGAAAAACCGGGTTTCCCCGGCGCGCCTTTTTGTTTGTTTTTAAAGGGGAATTTAACCATTTAACCCTTTGGGGTTGCAAAATAAAGCAATGCAGAGGGGGAAAAAAATGAAGAAAAATTTAGAAAAATTAAATGGACCGTAGCAAAAAACCCTTTTAAGGGAAGGAAAAGTTTAAATAAAGATGTTCCCCCACTGCCGTTTCCCCATTTAAAGGCAACCCCGGGCGGGTAAATTTCTTCCCCACCCCCCCCAATCTTCCAATTTTAATGAAAAAAAAAAAAAGTAAAATTAATAAAAGTAGGGAAAAAGAAAAGTATAAAACCCAAAGGGGTTTAAAGTATTTGGGAAACTCGAAAATGGGCATGGGAAAAAATAATTTAGGGACAAAAAATGGGGTTTGTTGTGTTCATGTTAAATAAATTCCCGTGATGACATGGCTACTCAAAAGGGAGGAGGGTTTGGCCCAAAGTTCAAATAAAAAATTTAAATGGGGAAAGGGATAAAACCCAATTTGATTGAAAATTTAAAGGAAATTTTAAAAAAAAAAATTATATATTTTTCCCTTCCCTTTCCCCCCTCCCCTTGGTTTCCCCCGGTTTCTTCTGTTTACCTTTTCGTTCTTTTTAAAAAAGGTTTCCCACTGTTGCAGTCACTGTTTTGGCAACAGGGGTTTATTGATTGGTTTGCTTTGGGTCACTGATTGGAATGCAGGGGGTCATTTTTTTTGAATGAAAGGCGGTCAATTTGATTGGATGCAGCGGTCACTGATTGGCTGCAGAGTCATTTAAATTGGTTTGGCAGCGGCCCATGTTTGGAGAAAAGGGTTTTCCCCTGATTGGTTTGAAAGCGGCCCATTTGTTTGGATCCCAGGGGGTCACTAAAGGATGGCGGGCACTGTTTGGATGCACCCTTTCAGTGATTGGTTTGCTGTTTTCCCACTGTACTGGCTGCACCCCGGTACTGTTTTGGATGCGGCAGTCCTTTTTTGGATGCAGCAGTCCTGTTTTGGTTTTTGAAAGGGTCTTTGTTTGGTTTCAGTTTTTATTTTTGTTGGGGATGAAAGGTGGTACTAAATTGGATGCAGCAGTAAACTGTTTGGGGAATGCGCGGTAAACTGTTTTGGAAAGCGGGCAGTCACTGATTGGATGCAGCGTTCAGTGATTGGATGCTGTTTTTCCCACTGAGGCTGCCGGCCCACTGATTGGATGCGGGCGGGCCCATGTTTTGGTTTGAACCCAGTATGTTTTGGGGTTTCCCAGCGGTCATAAATTGGTTTCCCAGCGTTCAGTGATTGGATGCAGTGGTATGATTGGTTTTGGCAGCAATTTTTGTTTTGGATGCCCCGGGGTAATGTTTTGGGATGCAGAAAGTATGATTGGATGCGGGGTTTCCAGTTTTTGGGGTTTGCTTTTTTTCACTGTTTGGTGCAGGGGTAGTGTTTTGGGATCCCAGCAGGGCCCTGATTGGAGGGAGCGGTAAGTGTTTGGGATGAAAGGTCATGTTTTGGATGCAGGGTCATTAAATTGGGAGGGCGGGTAGTGATTGGATGCAGAAAGTCATTTTGTTTGGGGATGACTTTAAAAGGCAAAAATGCGGGGCTAATTTCTTCTCACCCCCACAATCTTAAATTTAATGTAAAAAAAAAAAATGAAAATTTTATAAAGTAGGGAAAAAAAAAAAGAATAAAACCCAAGGTTAAAGTTTTTGGGGACACTGAAAAGTGTTGGGAAAAATTTACATTAGGGGGAAAAAAAAATGGGGTTCCTTTGTGTTTTCTTTGGTTTACAAAAATTTCCTCGTGATGAATGGCTACGCCCCAAAATTTGAGGTTGGGGGCCCGGTTAAAATTTTAAAAAATTAAAAAATTGGGGGAAAACCCAAATTTTGGTTTTGGGGCCAAATTGAATTTTAAAAAAAAAAATTATATTTATAAAATTACCCTCCCCCTTCCCCCTCCGGTCCCCCCGGTTTTTCTTTTTACCTTTTCGTTCTTTTTTTCAAACAGGAACCCCATTTTCGAGCCCTTTTGTTTGGGCAAAAGCGGTCTTTGGTTGGATCCCAGTGGTAAAATTTTGGGTTTTGCAGGGGGTCATAAATTGGGGCAACGGGGTCCTGATTGGATGCAGGGGGCCCAATGTTTGGTTGTCGGGCCCACTAAATTGGTTTTGCGCAGTCACTGATTGGTTTTGGAAAGGGCAGTCACTGTTTTGGGTTGAGGGGCAGGATTTGGGAAATTTGCAGCGGTCCCGCTTGATTGGAGCAGAGGCCCATGTTTGGGGAGGCACGGTCACTGATTGGATGCAGGGGGGGGGTCATTTAAATTGGGATGCACCCAGCCCATGTTTTGGAGGGCAGCGGTTCTGTGTTTTGGTGAGGGGGTTTAAAGGGACGGGGCCTCCCAGCGGTCATGTTGGGAGGGCAGCGGGTCACTGATTGGTTTTGCAGGGGTTCACTGATTGGTTTGGCAGCAGTCACTAAATTGGATCCCACCCCGGGTCACTGATTGAAGGGAAAGCCAGTAATGATTGGTTGGCGCGGCCTGAGTTTGGATGCAGCGGGTAACTGATTGGAGGGGAAAAGGGGGGTTTTTCATTTTGATTGGATGCTGGGGTTCATTTGACTGGCGGGCCAAGGGGTTTCCACTAAATTGGTTGCAGCATTTCACTGATTGGATGCGGGCGGGGTTTCATGATTGGATGCAGGGGTTCATGTTGGAAATTGCGCTTTTTCATTTAAAAAAACTTTGGTTGCAGGGGGGTCACTGATTGGATGGGGAAATTTAAATGATTGGATGCAGGGGGCCCTTGTTTGGATGCGGGCAGTCCTGATTGGATGCAGTGTTAAAAAGTGTTTGGGGATGCGGGTTTTTCACTGACGGGGTTTTCGGGCGGTCTTTTGATTGGAGGGCGCAGTCATTGTTTTGGAAAGGGCCACGGTAGTGATTGGATGAAGCAGACGGGATTGGTTTGCGGGCGGTTCAGTGTTTTGGTTGAAAGGGGGGTTCAGGGGATTGGATGCAGCGGCCCATGATTGGATGAAAGGTTTTCCAAGTGTTTTTGGGTGCAGGGGTTCAGTGATTGGATGCAGTGGTCACGGGTTTTGGAATTGCAGGCAGTACTGTTTGGATGAAAGTTTGTCAGTGATTGGATCCCGGGGGTTTTCACTGTTTTGGCGGCGCAGTCATTTATTGGATGCAGGTTCAGTGATTGGAGGGCGGGTGTTTCCCCTGACTGGTGCAGGGGGGTTCAGTGTTTGGGGATGAGGCATTTCATTGATTGGATGCAGCGGTAAAGTGTTTTGGATTGCGGGGAAATTTAAAGTTTGGGTTTGCAGCGGTCAGTGATTGGATGCACCCGGGCCATTTAAATTGGGGAGGGCAGCGGTCAGTGATTGGAGGCGGGCCGGTCCTGATTGGATGCAGCTTTCCCCAGGTTGGTGCAGTTTTTCAAAATTTGGTTTTGCAGCAGTCAATGTTTTAGCTGAGCGGTAAAATTTTTAGTGCACCCAGTCACGGGGATGGCTAAAAGGGGCCCCCAAGATTGGTGCAGAAGCCCACTTTGGGCCTCTGTTTTAAAAAACCCGTATCAAGCTTTTCCAATTTCCCGGACTTTTATGGAATTTGGAAAACATGACGGTACATTTAATAAAGTGGAATCATTGGAAGAGAAGGAAAAATTGAAAAGGGAAGGGGGGAAAACCCCAGCGATGGAAACGGGGGAGTGGAAAAAAGGGGGTTTTGGACTTTTTTTATTTTATTTGGGGCACCAAAAGGGCCTTTATTTCTTTGATTTTTTTTTTAAATTTTGGGTTCCGGGCACAAGGGGGTTTCCCCAATTGGGGGGGGGGGAAATCTGTATATATCCCCTTTAATTAGCATGTAAGTTTGCATGTAAAATCTAGAAGGTAAAAAACCCCTAAAAAATTGTTTAAAAATCCAAAAAAATTCCCAAAAAAGCAAAAAGCGTCAGCAGTTTTCCTGGGGATTTTATAGCAAAAAACCACCCCCCAATTTTTAAGTAAAAAAAAATGACCCCTTTACTTACCTTTTCCAAAGGGCCCCACTATCCAGAGCTCCAATGTACGTACCCCCGTCACCTACTGATGATGTCACATTCATGGATCACAGCCAATCACTGACCTCTGTGGTCACATGATACTGCAACCAATCACTGACCTCTGTGGTCACATGATACTGCAACCAATCACTGACCTCTGTGGTCACATGATGTACATGCAGGCATGTTATTGCTGAAGCCAATGATTGGCTGCAGCATCATGTGATCCGTGATCATGACATCATCAGTGAGGGACTGGGGTTAAAGGGGAACACTGGAGCTATGGTAGCGCTGGAACGGTGGTGATGGGAGAGGTAAGTATGGGTTAATTTTCTATTTTAGTACAATGGAAGGTGGTAGGGAGGTTTTAAAAGTCATTTAAAACCCCTTTAAATAGCATATTATAATTAAGGCATAAATAAACAGCAACTGTGGATAAGACGGGCTGCAGTCTGTTATTTATGGGTCACATTTACCAGTAAATAAAATGTACTTATGTGAAAATATACCGTGAGCTCCGTTATTGAGTCACAACATAATAAAGCAAGCAATTAATTTTATAAATGACCATGTCCACCCAGCAAAAGCTAGCTGACTAACCCTCATCTAACCGTGACCAGGGAGGGTGGGGCGACGCTTCTCTTTATGAAGTCCTCACAGCCCAGAGTGCTTGTATTTATAGAGTAAATTTCTGCCGCGGCAGCAGCCAGGTCATCTGCTCTTACTGTGTCCTCAACAAAACCTCCAGCCAATCCCTGTGTATAGGGAGCAGAAGAACCAAGGCCTGCTACCGAGCAGCAATGACCTCCCTGTCAGCCCAGTTAAGGATCTACCAAATAAGGCTACGGCCACATGACACATGTAATTGCTCACATCTGGTAGTTTGCAGCCTGTTCTGCCAGAGAGGAATCCAGCTTATTCATGAGTAGGAGGTGTTAGACACACCCACCCATGGCTAGCCCCGCCCACCTGCTGGTTATTAACAGGTTTCTACCTATTCAAAGTAAAAGGCTGAATAAGTCATGAGTGGGTGGGACTAACACCTGCTCATGAATAAGCTGGACTCTTCTCTGGCAGAACAGGCTGAAAACTGCTAGATTTGAGCATTAAATGCTCTGAAACGACAACATCTTACAGAGTAAGGGACACAGCACTGGAAACAGCAGGTCTGACACTGGCTTGTGTAGTCCTCAGCAAGGGCGGTATAACCTATGTGACAGGTTCCCTTTAAATGCTATAAGGGTATGTTCACACAGCATTTTTGGTCGCTTATTTTGGAGTGTATTGTGTGCCCAATATACGCCTGCAGAACACTTCCCATTGTCTGCCATGTAAAATCAGCACTGTTGTTTAGATGACAATGATTTTGAGTATTTTTTTGCGCATATTGTCTGCGTCTGCAAAGAATTGACGTTTCAACAAAGAAACAACGCGTTTTCGACGCGGACAGTATCCCCACCGAAAATATTCCATGTGAATGTCCCCTAATGCTTTTTTTCAGCTCAGCGATGCTACTTTTTTTTTCTTTTGCCTTTTTTCCGTGATACTTTAGCCTTTATTTTTTTGTAATTTTTTAACAACATGAGGGAAAACATTGAAAAAAAATTTAATTTACTATTTGTAATTTTATTGACATTTCAAAAGTGTTAAAAGAAAGTAGAAATACAGCAATAGTCATGTTTATACTTTCACTTCTGATAAAATAAACATACAAAATTCTAGTAACGTTTTCAGGTGACATAAGATAACCTCATGAGACGATATAATGCTCCTCAGTATGATATCAAAGTATTATATTGTGAATATTGCTACTAAGGAGAAAAACTTACAGAAAACCAGAAAGCGAAGTGCCGCTAGTTACTTATGACCCACAGATGGGTCCAACAACAACATTGTCTAGATAGAGAGAGGATCCCAATAGTTTAAAGAGTCTCATGAGAAATTAAAGGGGTTGTCTCACTACATTGATTCATCTTACCTCAGTCCTATTTTCTTGGTTTCATTTTGAACTCAGGGACGTTTTTACTGGTTTATACTAGACTGCAGTAGAAGCCAGGTCTGTAACTATCGCGACCAGTGCTGGCAGTCTATCATGACAGATTGAACAGGTCTGTAGCTATAGCGACCTGAGGAGCTGATGCAGCCCATACAAGAGGGGATATCTCAGAATAGGTAGGACACTGTTAATGGACACATATTTTCTGCAAGATCTTTAACATATAAAGCAATCCTTGCAGCGAGACAACCCCTTTAAGATATTTGGGGGAAGAGGTGAAGCGACCCAATCCTTCCATATCATAATGTGTCTGTAAAGCAGATGATTGTTATCTGCTCTGAGTTCCTCCATTCTTTGCAAATGAAAGTTCTCTTTGAACCAGGATGTGATCAAAATTTCTAAAAAAAAATTCAAACAGTAAAAGTAATGATAAAATTAATTTGGTCATTGTGCCATTCTGTCACGGACATTTGTATATGGTCAATATAATATTTTAGAGTTTTCGGGGGCGGGGCTAAAATTTGCAGTTTTGGTTGTTAGTGTCCATTTTAATCAAATTTTATTTTTAGGATGTGTTTTTTATTGTTATATTTTACATATTGTGCTCCTAATAAGGTCAGAAAAGACCTCTTGGAGGCATTTTTATATAACTTTTTCTTTTTTGGCTTATTTCCTCTATAACTGAGGCAAATGGCCTAATTTCAGGGGAAATTCAGGAAAAAACAGCCCCCTGAAGTCAAATGAGCGCCGCTTCCTGCCTACCTGTATATACAGCACCTTTTGAGTTCTGCATACACAGCGATCAGGAAGGCGGGGACAGTAATAAATCGCCCCTGCCTTCTCAGTGGAGAGTCAGCTAACGGGGGCTCTAGACTCTCGCAGCTGCAGAATCTAGAACGTCCTTGCAAAGTTAGATGTCGACAGCGCGGACAATTATAGCCAATGGGCAGACAGCTTCTAGTTAATGTGTCTTGTTAGATAAAATGGACATCAAAAAGCAAGGGTGAGAAACAAAGCAAAGCAAGGCTCCTGCTCTGGTGGGCTTGACATGTAATAGTTAGTTTTCCATTTATCTGAATAGGTGCCATATAACACTACATTTCCCTGCAGCGGCGCTTCCACCCCCTATAGCCACTGATCTCTGCACTATAGAGATAACAGACAGCTTCATTTTAAAGGGGTTTGTGTCAATCAGCATTTCTCAACTTTCTAAGCTTACTGCCCTCTTGTCAAATTTTTTTTTAGCTAAGTTCCCCCTAAAGCTTTATACCACTGTGATTCTAAGCAAGTGTACTCAGCTGGTAGCATATTACACTGCTGGGGGCCATTAGTGCACATCCATGCATAAATCAATCACAAATAATGAAACACAACTGGCATAAAAAGCGACAACAACGAAAAAAAGCTACAAATGAGAAAGTCAATTTAGAGGTTTACAGTGTTTCCTAATAAACAGTGCTGTATAATGCTAGGCAGGCCCGGACTGAGAACCTGTCCCACCGGGCAAAATCCCGGCGGGCCGCGCAGCCGTAACACTCGTGGGCCGCCCGAGCATACCTACCGGCACTGCTCACCTTATAGCAGGGGCGCCGCACTTGTGCACTGGCACACATTTGATGTGGGCTGCGGCCACTGCAGAGGCCGTCGCGTGCATAGTTGAGTGCCGCTGCAGTGAGACAGGGATGCTCCGCAGCCCCCAGCAAGTTGAGACTACTTATAGAGGCGGGCTGGGGCCCCCCCCCCCCCCCCACAAAAACAGAGACTGCCTGTGCCCCGAACCTCAGATCCCGACAGTCTATTGAGCTGTGTGTGCGTCCTCAGGACCACACACAGCTCAGGATGGCTGCTCAGTGCAGGCAGGGCGACTGCAGGAGGTGACGGGGCTGAGGAGGGGCGCCGGCTGCTCACACACACAGCTCAGGAAGTGCAGCCACTGTCCGGCAGGGAGAGGCTCCGCCCTGCCTGTGATCTCCCGGCCCATCTCCTGCCCCCCTGAGCTCTCCAGTGAGTGAGGAGCCTCACTGTGACTGAAGGTATGTGTGCATGTGTCTGTGTGTTTTCATGTCTTTGTGTTTGTACTGTATATATGTGTGCTCATTGTGTGAGGTATACAGGGGGTGTGTGGGTATACAAGGGGTGTGTTGGTTACGGGAGTGTTGGTATACAGGGGGTGTGTGGGGTATACAGGGGGTGTGGGGTATACAGGAGGTGTGTGGGGTATACAGGGGGTGTGTGGGGTATACAGGGGGTGTGGGTATACAGGGGTGTGTGGGGTTTATACAGGAGACATGTGCATTATAACAGGGGTTTTGGGTAATACAGGGGTGTGTGGAGTATACAGGGTGTGTGGGTAACGGGAGGTGTGGGGGGTATACAGGGGTGTGTGGGGTATACAGGGGGTGTGTAGGGTATACAGGAGACATGTGGCATTATATACAGGGGGTGTGTGGGGTATACAGGGGGGGGAGTGGCGGATACAGGAGGTGTGTGGGGTATACAGGGGGTGTGTGGGGTATACAAAAGGTGTGTGGGGTAAACAGGAGGTGTTTGGGGTATACAGGGGGTGTGTGGGTTAACAGGGGGTGTGGGGGTATACAGGGGGTGTGTGGGTATACAGGAGGTGTGTGGGTATACAGGAGGTATGTGGCATTATATACAGGGGGTGTGTGGGGTATACAGGGTGTGTGGGGTATACAGGAGGTGTGTGGGGTATACAGGGGGTGTGTGGGGTATACAGGAGGTGTGTGGGATATACAGGGGGTGTGTGGGCTATACAGGAGGTATGTGGGATTATATACAGGAGGTGTGTGGGATGGTATACAGGGGGTGTGTGGGATGGTATACAGGAGGTGTGTGGGATTATATAAGGGTGGTGTGTGTGGGATTATACACGGGAGGTGTGTGGGATTATACACGGGAGGTGTGTGGGATTATACACGGGAGGTGTGTGGGATTATACACAGTGTGGGATTATACACAGTGTGGGATTATACACAGGAGGTGTGTGGAATAAGACACAGGGGGTGTGTGGGATTATATACAGGGGTGTGTGGATTATATACAGGGGGTGTGTGGGATTATATACAGGAGGGGGTGTGGGATTATATACAGGGGGTGTGGGGGATTATATACAGGAGGGGTGTGGGATTATATACGGGCGGTGTGTGGGATTATATACAGGGGATGCGATGTGACCTGACTCCCTGGTGATGTGATTGGTGGGGTTTGTAGGATTATGTTGGTGCTTATGTAGTGCCCATGTGGGCTTGTCCCTGTTTGTAAATTGGCACACCTGACTCGGGTGATGAGGGGTTTCTCTCACTGTTTCTTTCTTGCTTGTATGTAGGGGGCTTTCACACAGAGCGGTTTTGGTGCATTTTTTTGTGCAGAAATGTTCAGCATTAGCTGCTCTGCTTTTCTGCACAAAAACGCACCAAAAACACATAAAAAATGCTCCGTGTGAAAGCACCTTTATAGTGTAGATTATTATAGAATGTGGCGAGGTGCGAGAATAAGGGACATTTTGTAAGCAGATATTGTATGTGGGCTGCTGGGGGCTTTGTGCTGATTTTTATTCCCAGTCCGGCCCTGATGCTAGGTTAGTACCCCAAGAAAATTATTGGCTAAAACCATCATACAATGAATGACGTCTGCTACCAGTGCTCTGTTAATTCAACTATCCACATTGTGGCCACTTGGTTATCAATTAAAAGTGCCAGCCATAGTAACACATCCTGACCACACACTATATAATTATTGCCATCACCTACTTACAGTGCAAATAATGCCACCACAAGAATAATTAATGCTACCACCTAGATTCAGTACACCACCCACCCCAACATCAATTAATGCTACCATCTACATACAGTACATCACACACTTCCAGCTTAATACATGCCGACACTCACCCTAAGGAAATTTAATGCTATCACCTACATTTATTACACCACCAACCTCCAGTGTAATTAATGCCACCACCTACCCAAAGAACCATTAATGCTACTATCTGCATACAGTACACCCCCCACCTCCAGTGGAATTCATGCCAACACCTACCCCAAGTAGAATTAATGCTACAACCTACATTCAGTATGCCACCCATCCCAAGAACAATTAGTGCTACCATCTACATTCAGTACACCACCTACCCCAAGAACAATTAGTGCTACCATCTACATTCAGTACACCACCTACCCCAAGAACAATTAGTGCTACCATCTACATTCAGTACACCACCCACCCCAAGAACAATTAGTGCTACTATCTACATTCAGTACACCACCCACCCCAAGAACAATTAGTGCTACCATCTACATTCAGTACACCACCCATCCCAAGAACAATTAGTGCTACTATCTACATTCAGTACACCACCCACCCCAAGAACAATTAGTGCTACCATCTACATTCAGTACACCACCTACCCCAAGAACAATTAGTGCTACAATCTACATTCAGTACACCACCCATCCCAAGAACAATTAGTGCTACCATCTACATTCAGTACACCACCTACCCCAAGAACAATTAGTGCTACCATCTACATTCATGACACCACCCACCCCAAAAACAATTAGTGCTACCATCTACATTCAGTACACCACCTACCCCAAGAACAATTAGTGCTACCATCTACATTCAGTACACCAAACCTACCCAAGAACAATTAGTGCTACCATCTACATTCAGTACGCCACCCACAACAAGAACAATTAGTGCTACCATCTACATTCGACCCGCCATCCACCCCCAAGAACAATTATGCTACCATCTACATTCAGTACACCACCTACCCCCAAGAACAATTAGTGCTACCATCTACATTCATACCCATCCACCCCAAAACAATTAGTGCTACCATCTACATTCAGTACACCACCCACCCCAAGAACAATTAGTGCTACCATCTACATTCAGTACACCACCCACCCCAAGAACAATTAGTGCTACCATCTACATTCAGTACACCACCCACCCCAAGAACAATTAGTGCTACCATCTACATTCAGTACACCACCCACCCCAAGAACAATTAGTGCTACCATCTACATTCAGTACACCACCTACCTTCAGTACAATTAATGCCATTGCTTACCCCAAGTACAATGAATGCTGCCACCTACATTCAATACATCACCCACCTCCAGTATACCACCACCCATATATATCACTGAAAAACTGAAACTGAATTCTTACTATATCCATATAAAAAGATAAATATTTGGTGCATTAATGACAGATATCTATTAGATACCCTAGTTTCTGAAACATATTGAAAACCATAACTTTTACATTATACCCCCTACCTTTTGTTTATAGAGTCCACACATCTAGTGGCTCTAGACTATCTAAAGGTGCAACAATTTGAGATGGGATTTTTTATGTGCACGTCTTTTTTGTTTTGAATACTGTAGGGACTCCATAGGGTGGGGATGCCCTTTTTTGGGGCGAGTCCTCTGCCAATAGGCAGGTTAGTATAGGGAACAGTAGGATCCTGTGGAATATCATCAAGGAATTATATATTTCCTATTGTTCCAACTGCTCCACCTAGGGAAACATCACAGTCTTTTGAAATGTGTTGAACTGTGAAGATACATGAGTAATCAATCTAAAGTATACGTGAGTAATACCTTGCTTTGCATCTATCTATCTATCTATCTATCCCATATCTATCTATCTAACCCCAAATATTCTATCTAACCCATATCTATCTATTTATCTATCTATCCCATATCCGCATCTTTAATCAAATCTCATATCTATCTTATCCATATCTATCTATTCTCAAAAATCCAAATCTAATCTCTTTATCTATCCCATAATCTTCCAAATCTATCTATCTATCTATCTATTCTATCTATCTTATCTATCTTTCTATCTTATTATCTATTTTATCTAATATTTATTTATATTTATTGTTGTCCCTACAAAGAGCAGTGTTTCAGAAACTGGGGTATCTAATAAATATTTGTCATTAATGCACCAAAATATTTATCTTTTTATATGGATATAGTAAAAGTTAAGTTTTAGATGTTCAGTGCTATATATGTTTAAAAACTGAACATTATTATTTTTCTCAGTTAATACTGCCATTTACCCCAAGAACAATGAATGCTATCACCTACATTTGGCACACCACTCATCTCTACAGTTCATGCTGCCACCCACAGGGCTGGTAAACAATACTTGGCTTTGCACATCCAAAAAACTATCAAAAGGCACATAGGAATTTTTGAAAAAGCATCTCTGCTATTTAGGATACATGAAAATTTTTTGGAGGTTCTTAGTTAACATTTTTGGTCAAAACTGCCTAAGTCCACCTCCCATTCTTCAAGGGACCTCAAATGCAGGTGGGTTCCTACACTAATGTTTCCTCTCTTTAGGGCCTGTTCAGACCTCCACACTTCAGGGAGTGAAGGCACCAGCTACAAGGTACACTGCATTGATTTAAAAACCTGTGAAGGTGGGTGGAGTGCGAAAAACCAACGAGGAGGCAGACACTCCTCCATACACAAGCTAGAAAACAATATTTCGCTTTACACATCCAAAAAATTTTTGGAAAAAAATGAGCATAGATGCACACTGGTGTGGCAGCAGTCTACATACACATTTCAATACACAGGGCTGTCATCAGTAATTTCAGGGCTCCATACAGCTGAAGCTTCTAAACCACCCACCCATTACTAGTTCTTATTACGGGCCATATCAGCGGGTCCCTTTTTTAACTTCATCATGGTCTCTCACTACGAATACTGCCATGACAGTAGCCCTGGCAACCCACCTCAATAAGAATTAATGTAGCCACACAAAGTACTAGTAAAGTGCAATGACTCTACAGCAGGGCTGGGACAAGGTATCTGGTGCCCTAGGCAAATAAGGCACAAAGCGTCCCCCAAATGGTAAATTCAGCTCACTCCATACCTCCTTGCACCCCCTTTTCTGCCTGGGATAAAGTGGCGCCATAGGCGGTTGCCTACCCTCGCCTACCCATCGTCCCGGCCCTGCTCTACAGGATCAAGATGGCACATGTGGTACGTATAGTTCTGTATTCCTTAGTTTAAGGGACTACATGTGCCAATGTACAGGCTGCACCCTATGAATAAAGCTTAAGTAAAAGAAATATTATACTTAAGGAAATAATAATAAAAAAAGATCCACCTGGGAATCAATATAGAATTACTGTATTTCTTAAACACTTTAATGAAGACAAATCATAGAAAACTTCCAGAAGCTACACAAAGAGACATTTATATTTAAATCCCATTTTATGTTTCGCTTCAATGTTATGACGCTTCTCTGCAAGAAACCGTAGATATCTCTTAGCTGGCCTAATGTGATATTAAAGTGAGTGGTTATGCGGTAATTGCTACTATGGGGAATGAGCAGCAAATAGATAAATGTTTCAATATAAACTATTCTTGCGGAATTATTTTCTTATGCCTATACATTGGCCTCTCTTCGCTGCATAGAAGATTAACCCTCTCGGGTGACGCCGAGACCACCGGTAATGAAGGAAGAGTGCTGTAGCTCAAGAGATGAATTTCTATGATTTGCTATAAATTATGAAGGCACATAAAGTAGGACAGTTCATTAGTTCATGAAAAGCACAATGAAACAGGAATCAAATCTGTCAGAATAAGGCTAATTTATGATTAAGTGGCTGAAATCATTCAATAATGCATCATTCCCATTACCAGCCACTCACAGGTCAAACATAAAAAGGTCTTAAAAGCAACACAAACAAAAGACGTGAGATGGAGGAAGATCATACAGAATTGTTTTACCTTACCAGCTCATTTCCTTCTGAGCTACGTCCTCCATAAAAGTTTTTGACCCATAAAAGAAGAAAATCTATACACAGGAGCACATTTTATTGCTAGCGGGAGTCTCCTATAGAACTTAGGGCCACATGTATGAAAACTGTCTAGGTCTAAATATCACAAGGCATTATGGGAAAGGAGCTGAGATGCTCTTGCGCCCTCTTTTGGATGTAACAAATACTCAATTTGCTTTTGACTCGCTGGATCCAGTGGGTCAAAAGCAAATTGAGTATTTGTTACATCCAAAAGAGGGCCCAAGAGCATCTCAGCTCCTTTCCCATAATGCCTTGTGATATGCAGATGCTTCGTGGAGTGCAAAAAGGCAATTTCGAATCTCCACACACCTATGTAGGTGCTCTACCTAAGGAGAGATCTTCCCTTTTTTAGGTCTAAATATGAAATGAAAGGGGTACACTGATTGGTTGCTATGGGCAAAAAAGTGAATTTTAGACAGTTTTCATACATGTGGCCCTTAGAGTCTTCCTTTTCTAGCTAAAGCTCTGTCCAACAGGCCCTTGAAGACCAGGAATGTACTCATTAAATTACTGAATAGATGTTGTGTAGAAAACTATCACTATTTACAGAAAAGACTCCAAAAATTCCAAAAACACATTTTTCTAGCACAATCTATGTAGACCCTACTTTGGGGCTGCAGGCAAAATAGAATTCACATATTGGTTACAGATATTCTCCACTTTGGACAGTCCCTGCTTTGTAGAAGGATCCTTAAAAATAAGCTAATCTCAAATTGTCCCCCTGTGGGATCTCCAGTGATCAACTGTAATCTGTAGTAAAACCTGACAGGAAGTGTTCAATTTATTACAGCACCACCACAGGAGAAAATAAGTATTACATTGTCTGTGTTAGGCGTTTGGCAAGTCCCAAGCAAGAGATGCTATTTGTAACCATAGAAATGAATGACCACCTTCTCTAACAGGGTATATGAAAAATAATTTTCTAAACTACCCAACACCTTTAACAAACTATTGATCAAGAGGCCTCTTATTATTGAGATTACAAGGTCAACCTTTCTAAGGAGGATCTACAAGATCAGAAGGAATCTTTTTTAACCTAGATAGACCCTTCAAGAGGAACAGATTCCAGGTATTGTGATCCCATGACAAGGATTTCTAAACAGGACCTACAAGATCAAAGCAATTGGTCAACTTAGATAACTACTACTCAAGGAGCTTAGTCAATAAAACAGAAAGACGATAGAAATACAAAATATCTGTACTGGTAGACCAAGAGGGGACCACATGTATGAAACTGTTTAGGTCTAAAACTCACTTTTTTGCCCATAGGTTACTATGGGCAAAAGAGTGAGTTTTAGACCTAAACAGTTTCATACATGTGGCCCAATGTGTAAACCGTACATATGCATTTTGTGCAGAGTCATCTTAAACTCTTGGTCTGTCATTACAATGTGAAAAATATAAAGTACTTTTTGGTCCAAACCATGACATACAGTATGTATTATGCCCTTATCCCGCCTGTCATCGACTATCGCCGACAGATAACTCTTACTTCCCAGCTTTCATTTTGGCTTGACATATGATAAATGGCATATGATGAAAAAACACAATATTTGTAATACTCTGTCGGGAGTTGTTTATTCTGTGTTTGTCTACGTACAGCCACATAATGGCTGTGATGTCTATTGCATCCTGTTAGAGGTTCTGCTGGAATGTCACAATAATGTATTAAAGTTGTAACGTGAGAATCTGTGGACCTTAAAGAGGTTGTCTCACTACAAGGATTGCTGCTTTTTATGTTAAAGATTTTGCAAAAACAAGTCACTTTGCAATATGTGCCTTTTAAAAGTATTCTAACCCATTTTGAGTATCCCTTCTTGTATGGGCTGCATCAGCGACTCAGGTCGCTATAGCTACAGACCTGTTTGATCTCTCCTGATAGGCTGTCAGCATTGGTTGCTATAGCTACAGACCTGGCTTCTACTGCAGCCTAGTAGAAGTCAGTAAACACGCCCCTGAGTTCAAAATGAAACCAAGAAAACAGGACTGAGGTGAGATGAATCAATGTAGTGAGACAACCCCTTTAAAGAAATTTGTTGAAACGTAAGGAGCCCAGTTTCAAAACTAATCCTGACCCTGTTCTGTCTTGGGATTGGTAAGCTCCCTCAAAATCAGTAAAAGATTGCATATGCTAATTGTATGTTGTCACTTTCTGCTGCCAGCTTTAAAGACAGCAGTTATTGGGAATAAAATAAATCCATGCAGCAATAAAGATGAATAAGCAATTCCAATCACTACTGATATAAACATTAGTGCTACATTAATCATTCTTAAACACTGAGAAACCAATTTAGCTAAAACCCTATTTTTTAAATTATTTTATTTGCATTAAACCTCCCAATGCAGCAAACATTGATATTCCCTTTCCCAGGCGGATCTTTTTTCTTTGCTCATTGTCCCAACTGATACCTGATCTGAGCACACTTTGGGCTCATGAAGTATTAAAGAAAGCTAATTCTGTCATGGTTCTTACCTCTTCCCAAGGTAAGCAACACATGCATCTGGTCACCTACATGGTATAAAAGAAAAGGTGACTCATTCGGCCAGGTCTCCATGTTCCATTGCTCTTATGCTCATTTCCCCTTTGAAGACCCTTTTGGTGGAGGAGCAGGGGCCGCATGGCCACCTTGACCAGTCTGTAGATGCACAACTCTATACAGCACAAGCAGCCATGCACTATGTGATCTCACATCTTTCTATCAGAGTCATCAGGAACTTTTTCAGCAATATGTACTACATTAGATCTTCTATGGAGTCCATCCAGATAGGCTAACCTTCACTGGTCACCCATGACCCTGTTGTTGGTTCACTGGTTGCTTGGACCACTTCTTGTAGGTGCCAACTGTTATATAGTGCAAACATCCCAAAAGATCTAGCACTTTGGAGATGCTCTGACCCTGTCTTCTAGTCATCACAATTTGGCCAATGTCACTTAGATCCTTACCATGCCCATTTTTTCTGCGTCCAACACATCATCTTCCATAAACTAACTATTCACTTGTTACCTAATATATCCCATCCCTCAAATGGTGCCATTGTCTCTAGCCATTCAATGGTATTTACTTCACCTCTCAGTGGTTTCAGGCTGACAGTGTTGGACTGGAATGTCTGAGGAACACCAATGGAATTTCATTCTGGGGGCCCAATAGTTCAGTTGATTATGGGGCCCACCAGTGGAGTTAATTCTGGGGGTCCACCTCACAGCTATTGTACATGCCTCTTATACTCTGCTCTTGTTTTTTGCCTCTCTGCTTCTCCAAAAGGGATATATGCTGGTTATAAGAAACTCCAGGTCGGCCATGCTCTGGGGCCCACTGATGGTTTTCCCTGTTCCCCTGTGACATAGCTCAAATCTTCAGTCTGAGGTCCCATTGTGTAGAAGCCAACAATAGCCTACAAGGTTGCCGAGAAACAGTGACTTCACTACTAACCTCTTATGGCTGCATCTTTGAACAAACTTTGTTTATGCCTTAAAGGTGGTTGTCCCACTTCAGATATTGATGACCTATCGCCCAAATGTACTTGGAACTACTAATGAAATCAATGGAATGGAGTCCCGACCACCACTCTGTTCAGAACGGAGTGATTCCGGGTCTTGTTCTTGACATCCTAGGCACCTAGTGTTGGAATTGGGACAAGTGTTGGATTAGGGGGCCTACTGGTGGAATTCATTTTGATGTCCCACCCTCTAGCTGCTGTACATACCTCTTAGGGCATGTCCCCACGGCACGGGTTTTCGGACGGATTTTCAGACGGTTTGTGGTTTTGCAGACCATCTGAAAAACCGTCCGCAAACGAGCACAATGGGGCTCTATGGAAAACCCATGCAGCAGTCACCACTGCACGGGTTTTCCGCCCGAAAAACATTGAACAATCACATTCTTCCGGCTGGTTTTCGGACGGAATATGTGCAAGCCAATGTGAAGGGGGAGGACTTTTCTCCGCTCAATGTGGAGAAAAGCCGTCCCCCCCCCCACGGCTGTGGGGACGGCACTAAAACTGACCAGTATTTGTCCTCTGCTGTGGGGACGGCACTAAAACTGACCAGTATTTGTCCTCTGCCGTGGGGACGCACCCTTATACTCTGGCTCTTGGTTTTTGCCTTTTTTTCTCTGCCTTTTTGCCTCTCCCAATGATGCACATGCAGTTTAAAGGCAACTACAACTCTGCTATGCTCTGGAGCCCAGTGGAGGTTCCTCTTGTTTCTCTGTGGGACAGTTGGAGCCTGAGCGGGACAACCCCTTTTAATGTCATGGCTGAATGGTCTCTACATATTTTTTTCTATATTATACTTTTACAGTTTCTATCTTTTTTAAATAGGAATTAAAATATATGTCATAATAAGGATCTATATTTGTATACTCTGTACATAACCCGTCAATACACAATATAAACTGATTATGTGTCATAATAAATCTTGGTCGGCTCGGTACTTATTACCCAGGAGTCAAGCAGCATTTACTTCCTAGACATTAGTAATAGATAGGTCACAAACATTGCATTTCATAACGTGTGGCTGCTGCTCCCTTGTTACAGGTTTATGGCCTCTTTTATTTATTTTTAATGAACTTTATCCGGGCCTCACTGTATCCGCTGCCGTGTCGGAGCACCAAGCTGAGCTCAGCCGCTGATCCTCTAACCTTTCCCACAGCAGGCACATCCATGGGTCCAACCGGCTCACATTTGCTGCGCCAAAAACGCAGTCAAGAAAATATGGAGGAAATATTGCAGATGATTTTTTTTTTTAACAAACCTTTCCTAAACCAGTTATCTATGTCAGAACAGGGTTCTGATCTCTTCAATATGTTCTGTAATTTCATCCTGCATTTATAGCTTTCTGTCCCTAATAACAGTATACATATATACCTTGTATGTGGGCCCTTGGGCAACACAGCTGCATTGGGCTCCCCGTCTACTCCTCCCTTGGTTTAACAAGCGTAAAGCAACCCCCACCACCACCATAAAGAAATTATACATGGTAAACTGAAATCATTAAATCCCCTATTTCTTGTAACTTGATGAAATATTACATTAAGATATTCAAAATATGCATGTACCTATATAAGATGAAAGGGTCATACTATACCTCTGTATTATAGAGATATGCTTTAGGAGGTGAGTGGTTGGTGTATTACGGTGCTATACAGAAGTACCATATTGCAGCACACTATGGACCTCATGCATGAAAACTGTCTAGACTTTCTGTGTTGGCCATAGCAACCAATCAGAGCTCCCTTTTAATGACAGATGAGGCCCTATGTACCTTTGACTGGAGACTCTGTATGCTGCCTTATAAGCTCAATGCACACTGCTCTTCCATCATTTATGAGGCATAATTTTATGCTATGATTAAGAGCACATTGGGTGCTCGAAACGCGTAAGGGAATGTCTTGCCTTTATTGCTAAGGGTAAGTTCACACGGCTTATTTAGGGGCGCATTTCGCCATGTCTTGTGAGCGTACTGCGCTCTAATACGTGCAAAATGCCCCCCAATTATTACGGTAATCCACAGGTCTCATAGAGAACTATGGATTACTCCTCCTCTCCCCGCTCATACAATATAATCTTATTGTACGCGCGGGGAGATAATTGACATGTAATTGACAGTCTATGGGCCGGAGGGCTACCGCTCCCCCCCCCCCCCCCCCCCCACCGCGGGCGTACGTGCCAACGGCACGAGCTCCCGAACACCCGGCATAACTGTGGGGCGTACTGTACGTCCCGCAGTTAAGCCGTGTGAACATACCCTAACACGCTTTTCTCTATGAGATCTAGTTGTGTCGATTTTTTAATTAAAGTTTGACTTTTATGGTTTACGAATACATGTGCTGGGTCATCACATACTATACCTCCATGAGGCCTAATACCCCTGCCCCATACTGTTTATCTTCACCTTTTGTCTCACTGCTTAAAACGGGATTTTTTTGAAAAAAGTTTTCTTACCCCTAAAAATCACCATAAAGTAAGAGATTTGCTGCTAGAAGAGAGCACTTGGGTATTGCAGTGCTATACAGCAGTACCACATGGCAGCATATAAAGCTATGGATGAAATGCCCTATGGGCTATTATCTTCACCGTTTGTATCAATAGTTAAAACCGCATAATCAATGTTTGATAAAGAATTTTCTGCCCCCTCAAAATCACCGTCAAGTAGAGACTTCTGGTCATTTGAGAGAACAGTTGGGTATTTCGGCGCTAGACAGTGGTATCACATGGCGGCATATGAAAGAGCTTGGGCTGGAGACTTTGTACGCTGCCGTATCAGCTTGCTGCACACTGCTCTGCCTCTATTTCATACTCTTTATCTTCACCTCTTGTCTCACTGCTGAAAATAGCATTATTAATTTTTGATACAGGATTTTCTGACTCCTAAAAATCACCCTTAAGTGATTCTCACATACTGTACTTTGTGAGGTCCAAAATTTCCTTTAGTAGCACCTTCCTGAAAGTATACTTGTACATCTATTTTCTAACAAACTGTAACGCACACAATGCAATGTACGTATTGAAAAAGCAAAGAATTTACTTCTATGTTTTTGGTCACATGTTTAGTATTCCTATAAAGGGGACACCCCATCCAGTGTTGGACTACGGTGTCTGGGGCCCACCAGTGGAATTTCATTCTGGGGGCCCAAAGTGAAATTCCATTCTAGGGCCAACCGATGGAGTTGATTCTGGGGGCCCACCAGTGGAGTTGATTCTGGGGCCACCAGTGGAGTTGATTCTGGGGCCACCAGTGGAGTTGATTCTGGGGCCCCCATGAGTTGATTCTGGGGCCACCATGAGTTTTGGAAGCCACATGGAGTTTATTCTGGGGCCGACCAGTGGAGTTGATTCTGGAAGCCCAACAGTGGAATTGATTCTTCGGGCCCACCAGAGGAGTCGATTCTTGGGGACCACCGGTAGAGTTGATTCTTGGGGGCCACCAGTGGAATTGATTCTTTGGGCCCACCAGAGAAGTTGATTCTTGGGGCCCACCAGTGGAGTTAATTCCGGGGGCCCAACAGTGGAGGTGATTCTTGGGGCCCACCAGTGGAATTGATTCTTGGGGCCCACCAGTGGAATTGATTCTTGGGGCCCACCAGTGGAGGTGATTCTTGGGGCCCCACAGTAGAGTTGATTCTTGGTGCCCACCAGTGGAGTTGATTCTGGAAGCCCAACAGTGGAGTTGATTCTGGGGGCCCACCAGTGGAATTGATTCTTTGGGCCCACCAGAGAATGTTCTGGGGCCATCGGAGTTATTCTGGGGCCCAACATGGAGTTGATCTGGGGCCTACCAGTGGAATTGATTCTTGGGGCCCACCAGAGAAGTTGATTCTTTGGGCCCACCAGTGGAGTTGATTCTGGAAGCCCAACAGTGGAGTTGATTCTGGGGGCCCACCAGTGGAATTGATTCTTTGGGCCCACCAGAGAAGTTGATTCTTGGGGCCCATCAGTGGAGTTAATTCTGGGGGCCCAACAGTGGAGTTGATTCTGGGGGCCCACCAGTGGAATTTTTCTGGGGCCACCGTGGATTTTTCTTGGGGCCCACCAGTGGATTTGATTCTTGGGGCCCACCAGAGAAGTTGATTCTTGGGCCACCAGTGGAATTGATTTTTGGGCCCACCAGGGGAAACTTGATTTTTGGGGGCCCACCAGAGAAGTTGATTCTTGGGGCCCACCATTTGAATTGATTCTTGGGGCCCACCAGTGGACTTGATTCTTGGGGCCCACCAGAGAAGTTGATTTTTGGGGCCCAGCAGTGGCATTAATTCTTGGGGCCCACCAGTGACACTGATTCTTGGGGCCCACCAGAGAAGTTGATTCTTGGGGCCACCAGTGGACTTGATTCTTGGGGCCCACCAGTGGACTTGATTCTTGGGGCCCACCAGAGAAGTTGATTCTTGGGGCCCACCAGTGGATTGATTCTTGGGGCCCACCAGTGGACTTGATTCTTGGGGCCCACTCTACAACTACTCTTCGTGCCTCTTATACTTTGCCTCTTGCTTTCTGACTCTTTTCTCTGCCTCTCCCAAAGATGTATCTGCAGTTTAAAAGAAACTCCAGGTCTGCTACACTCAGGAGCCCATCAGCGGTTTCCCCTGCCCCTATGTGGGCTGGTCCATGTCTTTTCCCATCTCAGACTTTCATGGCTCTCATTAGGGTATGTTATAAGTGTCTGAAAATTGCTGGTCATAGAGGTGGGACCCGCACCGACCCCGATATTGGGTCTCTCCTTCCTTCTTAGTGGTGCACAAAACAGAGAGATGTCCACACACATGCTGCACGCTCCATTCATTTCAATGGGAGTTGCAAGTACACTTGGTTAGTTGTACTTTTAACTCCCATAGAAGAGTGTAGCCATGGCATATAGAAGGGCATGTTCTTCAGAGAGGTACAGATATCAGTGGTCGGACATACTGGCTGCAACAGGAGTGCTCCCCCATTCCCATTCAATATAAAAGACTAAGGGCCACATGTATGAAAACTATCTAGGTTTAAGACTTTGTTTGTTGCCCATAATAACCAATCAGAGCTCATAGCAACCAATCAGAGCTCCCCTTTCATTTTTTAAGAGCCCTATATGAAATGAAAAAGGAGCTCTGATTGGTTGCTATGGGCAACAAGGAAAGTCTTAGAGCTAGACAGCTTTCATACATAAGGCCCTAAGAGCACAAAAACTCACCTCTTAACTAAGAACCAGCCCCATCTCCTACTGGAAGTAAGGTTACCTCCATATTTTATGCAGGATTTCTGCATGATCCTTGGCTCCAGAAATATGTGGCAAACAATCCCAGATTTATCTCTGCTTTCTTTTTACTTTCCACTTCTAGGCTGAATGTTCCCTTAAGTGGCTGCTGGCCAGCCGAGATCACGGCTTCCTGCATTTACCATGAACACAGGCAGTAAACATTGACTATAAATGACTTCTAGGTTTCGTGGGTAAAATAGATCTTTATTTGCAAATTTCTTCAGCCATAAATCAATCAATCTAAAACTCACAGCAACAGCGTCCTGCGCCATTTTTTTGGGCTGTATCATGGACTGTGTCACCTTACTTTATAGGAGTTGCTTAGTTAAGAGACACTACATCCAATATCCTTCTATGGCATAATGTATATACAGGGCAAATATAGCGCTATTAATGTTTGCCTTATAGAGCTCTATGGACCCATATCCACTGGGATACATTTCTCACAACAACCAGATACCTCGAATGGAGAGCAAAACCGCTATGTGAATGAGAACACAGAGCGACTAGAAAATAGTATCTCTCGCCCAGGAAGACGCAACATATCCATGTATTACACAGACAATCATTGAATTCAATGTCATACAAGAGCTTCCAGCATTGGGGCACCCTGTCATCCCTTTATTTTGAGATTCTCCACAATGGGCTATCCCTTTTAACTTTTTGTCTGCCTTATTCAGATTTATTAATTCCATTCAAAATCCAAACAATGTATATTTCACAAGTTAGAGCAAAGGGAGTTCCTTAGCTTAGAGACACTAAATTAACATATCCTTTTAGGGCATAAACCGTGTATGTTTAGTAAATAGGACAAACATTGGACCGATTCAGACTATGTTTGATTACAGAATTCCATGGTCCCAGTGTGGTATCCATTGGAATAAATTTTCCACAGAATCCCAACAAATACCACAAATGGGGAACAAAAAACGCTATGTGAATTGGGTCACAATTAGTTCGAAAATGGAGTTCCTAGAAAAGAGTATCTGTTGCTTAGTTACATAATTTTAAGGCCAAAAAAAGACAGATGTCCATATTGTTCAGCCAGTCTGAGTATGCACCGTTAATCACCACCCTTTGTTTTCTATCCCTGAGCCAGTTGCTTAACCACTTGCAAGCATTTTCCCCCAGTCCAAGCATTCTCATTATACTTACCAACTTTTTATTAGGAACAGTATCAAATGCTTTAGAGAAATCTAGATATATGACATCCAGTGCTTCACCCCGATCCAGTCTAGCACTAACTTCCTCTTAGAACGATGAGATAGTCTGACAGGCCCGATCCTTCATAACCCATGCTGGAAGGGCGTTATACATTTATTTTCAGTGAGATAGTCCAGGATAGCATCTCTGAGAAAACCTTCAAACATTTTGCCCACAACAGAGGTTAAACTTACCGGCCTATGGTGTCAAGGATCACTTTTTTACTCTTTGTGAATACTGGCACCACATTTGCTGTGAGTCAATCCTTGGGGACATGCCCTGATATTATACCTAAAAGGACCTATATTATACCTATATCTATATATAACACAGACAACTCATTTAATTTAGTGGCCATCATGTAATGCTTTATTTCCCCCATAGGGGTGCTACAGGGTTTTAAAAACACTGGCTGTCAAGTGTCCCAGCAGTAGAACTCCTTGTCATCACTTGATTTCAGTGAAACTCTACTAAGAAACAAAGATTGTCTAAAATGGGCAATCCCTTTTTCCTTGTAGTTGGCTTTCAACCTGATCATTCCAGCAAAATCCAAACTTCAAAATTCACAAGAGAAAGCAAAAGGAGTTTCTTCGTTAAGAGACACTATCCTATTAAGGCACAAAGCGTATACCTTCAATCAGTGTCGGACTGGGGTGCCTGGGGCCCACTAATAGAGTTGAGTCTAGGGGCCCACCTAGCGGTGGAGTTTATTTAAGGGATGACTGTTAATGCCTCCTATACTCTGCATCTTGCTTTTTGCCTCTCTTTCTCTACTGTTCTCTTCCAAGGATCTATAGCCAGGTCTACCATGCTCAGGGGCCCGCCAGTGGTTTCCTCTATAAGCCAGTCCAAGCATGCAATTGATAGGGCTCACACAGTCCAATTCAGACAAGGTTAAACTTATATCCCCGTTACAGTGCCCATTGCGATAAATTTCTCACATTATCCCGACAGATACCAGGAATGGTGCTTTAATTAACCAGGATATAGAGTGACTAGAAAAAAGTATCTCTTTCCCAGGAGGACCCGCCATATCTATGTATTACACAGACAATTCATTGGCCACCATGTAATGCTTCATTCCCCCTGTAGGGGTGCTGCAGGGATTTTGAACACATGCTGTGATGCTCTCTTACATAGAACAGAAGAACCCAGGATCAGGACACCCTGTAATTACTTTATTTGGTGGAAAACCCTCTAATAAACAACAATTGTCCAAGACAGGCAATCCCTTTAAACTTTTTGTCGTCTTTGTCGACACTTGCTGATTCCATTCAGAATCCAAACGCTGCAAAATTTCACCAGTGAGAGCAAAAGAAGCAATTCTATCCAAGTACATCAGCACCAACAGCACCAGGAGAAAAGTATAAACACCCACATAAAACCGGTGAACGGGATTATAACCAAATTAAGAACAATAATAAAAAATAAATGCGTAACGTGATACTTTGTGCCATTTACTGATGCGTCAGCTTTGTGTGTTATCGTATCTAACACCCACGGACTGAAATATTGCAGCTCTTTAAACATTTAAGCACCACTGAGGCTATTAAAATATATGTATATGAAATCTGTATCTGGAATTGTGCCTCAAAGAACATGGCATATATTAGAAGGGCTTACACTCTATATGTAAATATTGGCGGCCTTCAGGAATAAAAAAAAGTGTTCAGATAAATGGAAGCCGAACATGATAGCAATAAAAAGGAAGCAGGAACCAAGCGCGTTGAGAGTGGGGGGGGAGAGGGTAAAGTGTAGAGAGGCTTCATCCCCAGGGTTCTTTTGTGGCACGGGAGAATGAGGAACTGAACACAGACAGTAAGGATTTGTATGCTCAGATGCACTGTTCATGTTTGAAAGAGGAAAAAATATAACAATAAAAAAGCGAAAACCACTGGGTATATGCAACATTCATTTGCATACACAAAAAGAGGACGGATATATGTTCCAAATCCTTTAAAGTAAACAGTATCTGGGAAAGTCAACTAGGAATAATTTATAAATAGTATAATGTACAGGATATAAAAGATCATAAATCATATTGAAAACAAGTGCCGCATAGCTCAACGTTACTTGGATTAGTACATCCCCCTTTTTTCTGGATGACGGGATTTCACGGTCTGCTGGTGCTATCCTGTAATACAGTATTTGAAATTGTCAAAAAAGGATATGCAAAACTGGTGCCGAGGAAAAGTGGAGCAAAGTGCTTATAGCGCATTATGGCCTTAGATGAGTGGACTCTTGGACCCGATAATAGTGAAATCCATATATGGACCTCCTTACTACATTTTAAAGATCAACCATACCTCCTCCGCTTAAAAAACCCAAAAAAACTTAGGTGATAATGTCTGGAGTCCTTCATTTCATATTCTTCCCGTGAAGTTTTTCTAGCCAATTTGTACTTTTTTCCTGAGCCAGATGTGACTTCCTTTTCTCTAGTAGCCGAGCACTGTCACATTTCCTGCTTGTGAAAAGTCGCTAACACACCCCCTTTGTATCTATTAGGGGCTTGATTACGCATCCCGTGTCTACAATTTCCCAAACTCTAGTCTCGCTAATCCCTTGCTACGTTCATGTTTTCCTCCTAAACCCTATGTTAAAAGTCTTGGGAAGCATTACCATAGGGTTGTGGCTTCAAAGACTGCTTGAAAAAAAAGCCAATCTCCTTTGATCACCCGATCTCCTGGACCCAACACAGGGCTGTTGTGTGTACGGAGACAGACAGAGAACTACATTTTTTAACTTGACTTTCCCTATCTGTGCAATCAGCTGAATAAAACTTTGCATAGAAGACCACAGAAAATGTGAAGAAAGTATTGTTTTCATTGTTTTATATGGATTTAAGTTTATGCTTTCAATGAAGATATAAAAGATAAGTTTTTTTTTGTTTTTTTTTTTTTTATTACAAATGAATGGAACAATTTTTTTGGATTATAAAGATGTAATCAAAGTTGTGATAACTAAATTGTATGAGGCGAATTATTCAGAAGAAGAACAGGATCTAATGGAATGTATAACATTTTATTGCACAAATAGTAACGATAAAAATGTAATATAAAATATAGGTGTAATCTCTCTATAATAAATATTTATAAATCCTATATGCCAATACATCTCTCTGTCTGCTATCATTCATCTCTCATTTCCTCTCTATATATATAGTATATATAGACAGTGTATAAATAATATAAATAAATAATATATAAAACAATAAAAACCAGTATAACTAACCGATCACAATTACTTCGTAAAAACATCAACCCTAGTCCCAATATGGACTACATTAGCTCCTAAATAATTTCCATGTCCCCACCATCGTATTCTTTTGTCTGGGAGCATTTTTTCAAGGTATTCTGACAAATACCACAAATATAGGCTATAAATCTTTCTCTACGTCCTTTGTCTCGTCACCCTAGTATTAACATCTCCCTTCCCTCGGCGCATTCACTTACCCTCTCACTCTACCTGCTTCCATGCGTGTCTGTCCTTGTGCCGAACCGTTTTCGTCGCCCACAGACTTCCTTAGGGGCACCTGCGTGTTCCGGCTTTCTTAGATTTAAAGGCCAAAGCGCGCCGGCCATTGGTTTTGCCGGGCGCGCTGAACACCAATATAAGTGCTGTCACTTCCTTTACCTACCACTGCCCTTATGCTTATGAAAGAGGAAGGCTTGCTTTGCTTCACTTTGTTCGCAGCTACCATGCACCCTTAAATCTCTCCCGCTGCTGTACCTTTACCTTTACGAACTCCTTCACTCCTTCCCGGCCCCGACCTACTCCAGACTCTACTATCGAGCTCGTCAATCAATTCTGTACCACCGACGTTTGCAAATCTCGACAGTTCCCTCTTGCAAGCAAGCCACAACAGGTAGCGACCAATGGTGGAATCGACCCGCCGCGGCACAAGTCCATCACGCCTTTGCGGCGGCCTCTGTGAAAGCCGGGACACCACTAATTATTCCCATCTGCTCCTGGAGTGGTATCCACTTTCCTGACCTCCCCGAGTTGATTATATATATAGGACAACACAAGCGGCATTTATTTACTGATTGACTACAAAAATAAATAAATGTTCGTCTGAATAATAACTCATCCATATATTTATGCCATAAATATAAAATAATATTATATATAATATATATATATTAAAATATATATATATATATATATATAATGTTATACTCTGTAAAATAAAAACACAGGTATATATACTATTATGAATATATATATATATATATATAATAATATGATAATATATACATATAATAAAATTTTTGTTTATATATGTCATTTTTTTGTGCAAATTAATGTTAAACTAGTGTTAAGGCATTATGGATAAAATCTTAAAACTATTTCTGAATATAATATCTCGTCCAATTAGCTACGCCCTACCAACGTAGAAAAAACAATAACTAAACCCCAATTGATATAATACCGTAAAATAAACAAGGATCCAGGATGCCTCACTGTGCATATAATGAAGTTACTGAAACATATTTATAATCTTAATATAATTGTGCCAAAGGGAAGGTGCTTTTGGTTCCTCATCTATCAACTGGGTTTGATGTCATTTTGCCAATATTATGGGAGCATCTACCTAGAACTTGGGCAGGATCCATGGGTCTTACTCAAGAGGGACTTTTGAGTTTTGAATAATAGCATTACCAACCCGTACTATCACTCGTAGGTTTAATATCTGACTATATTAGTTCTACTCTCGGTCTTTTTGCTTTTGTGCCCAGTGGTTGATCGTCATGAATTTTAGATACACAGTAAGCTATTTTGATAGCTTCCTTACAATGCATTACCTCCAGATTGATGATGCAGGTTAATCAACTGGTATCTTTTGTCACCCAAACTGGACCTCTGTTATTTGTATATTAACTAGTTATTCCTCTCCGTTTCATAGGCTAAGAGGGACACAAATTGCATATAAGGTCTCTTTTTCTTCTATGATGTTTACTAACTATACTTTTTGCATTCTTTTCCTCCACTCCTGACTTAAAAGTTCAGGCGTTTCATCATATCAGGGAACTAACAGAGGGGAGGTTAGAGTGTCAGGTCATACAGTAAACTTAAGCAGATTAATAAATTAGGGTCTACTAAGGTGTTTGATAACTTTATGTTCAGACACTCTTTTTATATTACAATTGATATTGTTTACATTCATCATTGGGATCAGGAGACCTATAGTGGGGAAAAGAGTATTTAGTCAGCCACCAATTGTGCAAGTTCTCCCACTTAAAAAAGATGAGTGAGAGGCCCTGTAAGATAGACATCGATCAGGTCCCGATTCCTCAGTAACTATAGAAACAATAAGGCTTGTCAATCAAAATAGACTTGCATAGGAAATAAGTCTAACTAACCAAGTGCTTGGAGGACACGACTATGGGGTTGCCGAATCAATAACTGAGCAGGAGTATGACAGTGTTCAACTAAGTAACTGGTTGAAAAAAACAACAATAAGATATCTATTGCCAAAACCGCGTTTTTTGTTGCAACGTGCCATGTGGCCTGCTAACCAGGGGCTCATAGGGCTAGCAGTCCCTGTCCAAGAGCACACGTTATGATAATTACTCTTTGAACTGAAACATTGTAGATCCTGATAAAATGGTTCCATGTAGGAAGAACCCAATTCTTTGGAGTATGAAAAGAAGGTTTAATGTATAGAAGGAAAAAAACTTGTAGTAACATAATGCTAAAGACAGGAATTCATGAGGTCACAAGGTAAATACTTTTGTGTTCAAGTTATCAACAAGTATAGTATAATTTCCCGTAAAAAAAAAGCAAACATAGTAACTTATTGGAATCTATAGATTTTTCGGCCCATTGTTTCTGTGGTATGTTAGGATACATTTTTCAAGATAATCCAACAAATACCATGAACGGATACCATAAATGTGATGTTAATGGGGCCTTCCTCCTCCGCTTTTTCTTCTATTACTCTTTGAACTGAAACATTGTAAATCCTGATAAAGTGGTTCCATGTTGGAAGAAACCCATTCTCGGAAAGCAAAGAAAGAAATTGCTAATGGATAGGAAGGACAAACACGTTTAGTAGCAAGCATAAAAACATAACACAAGACAGAAATCATGAGGTCGGCAAGTAAAATTTCGTTTTGTGGTTCGAGTTCGACATAATGTGTCCACATGTATAACCTTTTATGTCTAAAACTTCACTTATATTGTCCCATAAGATAGGTCATAAGGGCAAAAGAGTGAGGTTTAGACCTAGAACAGTTTCATTACAGGTACTCAAAGTGTATACAATCCATAAATTATAAGCAAACATAAGTCCAAATACATACTATAAATTGGTCGGCCCCACCTGGAGTATTTGAACCAGGAAAAATTTCCTTTCAAGATAATTCCCAACAAATAGCCCATTAACGATACCAAAAAATATGTGAAAGGGGCCATATCTGCATCCACTCACTATAATATTCTGTATGTCTCTTAAAGCAACAAAATTCCTGATAAAGTGGTTCCGCGTGGGAGGAATCCAATTCTGCAGAGTATGCAGAAACATCTAACCTAATCTGCCGGGATGCATTTTTCAAGGTATTCCAACAAATACTATTTACACACTATGGTCATAAAATAATGATTTGACTGGGGCCTTACTCTTTGACTCCTCCATTCCACTCTTCAATTCGCATTATATCCTGGTTGCTTCTATAAAAGCATCATAATTCCCTGCTTAAAAAAAAGTGGTTCCCATTGAGAATCCCAGATTCGGCAGAGTATGGAGAAACATCTAACTTAATCAGCTGGATACATTTTTTCAAAGGTAATTCCAAACAAAAACCGACATCTTAACAGGAAGGCTATAAAATATGATGTGAATTGGGTCCCTGTACGTACTTCACTCTCTCTCTTACTGATTAGGCCTCTATTGCATCAAAATTCATTCCTGCTAAAGTGGTTCTGCGTGGGAGAACCCCAATTCTGCAGAGTATGGAGAAACATCTAACCTAAACCTAGATCTGCCGGGATGCATTATTTCAAGGTAATCAGTCCAACAAATACCACACACGAGAGCAATAAAAAATAAATGTAATGTAGGTCTTACCCCTCCTCCAGTCTCTTCTCTGGGTTCTTAGCTTCTTAAAGCATCATAATTTCCTCTAAAGTGGTTGGCTAGCTGGGAGGAATCAAATCTGCATGAGTAAGCAGAAAAAATCTAACCTAATCAAGGCCGGATGACATTTTTTCAATGTATACCAACAAATACTTACACACTGGAGGGCTATCATATATTATTTATGTTGCTTCTTAAAGCATCATAATTTCCTGCATAGTTGTTTCCTCAGGGAGGAACTCCAATTCTGCAGATAAAGGAGAAACATATAACTACTTAATCTGCGGGATACATTTTCAAGAATTATCCAAGCAAATACCAATCACACGGAGGGGCAATAAATAAAAATGTGATATTGGGAGTCCCTTACGAACTTCAAACTCGGTTCCTCGGAGTTCTTTTATTAGTCCTCTTTAATGCAATCAAAATTCCTGCTAGGTTGTAAGATAAGTGGTTCTTGCGTGGGAGGAACACAATTTCTGCTAATGAGTATGGGATAAGACCATTTCTATACCTATATAGGCGTGCCGGAATGCATTTTTCAAGGTATTCCAACAAATACCACACACGGAGGCAATAAATATATTAGAATGTGGGTCCTTAATCACCCTCCAGTCTCCCACTGACCTTCATGTTGCTTCTTAAAGCATCATAATTCCTGCTAAAGTGGTTCTGCGTGGGAGGAACCCAATTCTGCAGAGTATGGAGAAACCATCTAATGTGCAGAAGAAAAAACTTCCATCGTACATTGAAGCTACATGATGGTCTACAAGGCAGTAATTTATGAGGTCGCAAGGCGATGGGAGCCACAAGGACATGCTAAGAAGAATTGATCCAAACCTTTATTTTACAATGGTATATGTTCTAAATTGCATTGCTTGGGAAAATTTTTTAGTGACAGGAGTCAGATCAGTACATTTCCCACAAAAATTACAACAAAGTGAGTAGGTGACAGAAAAGCTTTAAAGATTAATATGGTATGAAGAAATACACAGCACTGGTCACACAGAGCAGCCTTACCCACTGAATGCGCTGGGATCTAGCATGTAACCAGGGGTGTGAGTCAGGAAAGTGCCTGAGAAAATCACTGATGTGAGATCAGGAGAACTTGGTTACTAATGACGGCTGGGAACGTGTTTGAAAATTCCTATTTCTTGCTTTTCCCTGAAGCCCCTTTGATCAGCTCTTGTTAACACGGTAAATAGAGGCAGTTGACGATCAACATCTCGTTATAATAGTTGGCGGATCTTTTTTATTTTTTTTTTTTTTCAAGTTAAAACATATGTCAGATTTCATTGATTGAAGGTAATTGGGGGACTTGTCATTGCTGGCCACGTGCGAAGAGATGGGCATATTTGATCTGGTCTTCATATATTCTCACGTGTTTACTAATACAGGCAGTCCCCGACTTACATTGTTCCGACTTACATCTGTCCCTTAGTTACAAATGGAGACTTATGGGGCATGCTGCACTTGTAGTTCCATGTTCCACAACAAACAGCAGCTGTGGAACGACAAGCTCCAGCATGCCGCAGCAGAACATGAGGTGAAAATGAGGGAAAATTTTCCCTTAAAAGGGACCAAGACAGTAAAAAAAAAATGAAAAAATTTGTTTCCCCTAAAAAAAAAAACTTTTTTCTGGAGTTACATTTAAAAATATACCTTTTCCAATTTACATAAAAATTTCAATTTTAGGAACAAACCCACAGTCCCTATCCTGTTCGTAACCTGGGGACTGCCTGTACTCTAGTAGGATGTTTTTAAAGGGGTACCCAGACTTTAATAATTGAAGGCCTATACTCGTCTTAGCTTGGTGTGGTCGGACTCTGAGCAACACCACTGCTTAAAGAGGACCTGTGACTTTTCCTGACATGTCTATTTTAGTAAATCCTTGTGTTCCCTGTGAAATAACAATTCTGGAGCCTCTTCTCTTATATCTCTGTGCTGTACTGTTCCTCTGTTATTCCTTCTAGATGTATATTACTGAATCTGTCAGCTGGGTGTTGCCTATTTGGGGCGTGTCCCTGAACAAACTGTCAGCACTGACTGGACAATCTCAGACAATGCAGGACACACCCAGCTGACAGATTGGCGACACATTTCGTGGAGGAATACCAGGGGACCCACACAAAATAGAGATGTAAAAGGGGTTGTCCACTTCCTTATGCTACAGGTGCCCTAATTAAAAAAAAAAAAAAAAAACATACTCACCTTCCTATGGTTCCCATTTGCAGTGCTGCATCTCCCCTGACTTGTGTTTTTATTCTTCTATTTTTTGGTAATTGAGGTCACAGTAGCAAAATACTACAACCCCATTAAGAAACTTTTTTTTAGAATTGTTATTTCATGGGGAACACGAGTACCTACTAAAACAGACATGTCAGTAATGGCCACGGGATTCTCTTTAAAGACACTAAGCTGAGTGCTGCAGCCTTTTCACTGCTTGTACTAGCACATGCTATACTCTTGCAGCTGCGCCCCATTCAAGTGCTCCAGCCTCTTCATGCTTACATCTGCTTCTATGAGCACATGCCATACTTTTTGCTGTGGCACTGCAGCTGTGTCTCATTTGAGTGGCTGCGGCTTCTTCAAACAGCTGATCAGCAGGGGTGCCGAGCGTCTGACTCTCACCAGTCTAATATTAATGGTCTATCCTGAAGACAGACCATCAATTTTCTAAGCCTGAATAACCCTTTAAAGATGTTGTCCTCTTAAGAAAATCAATTCTTCTTACAAGAGTCCCTTAATGAAAACGATGGAAAAAAAAAACTTTTTGGAGTTTCTGGCAGGAATTTAGCGCTGGTGCCCTTTTCCCTGCACAAATCCCACAGGGAAATGAAGTACTACACATGTCTTATTAAAATGAATAGATTGTCTGTAGAATGAATGGACATGTTGAGTCCTCCACAAAGAGAGAGCTCTTGTAGTGATTTTGGGAAAATATGCTTAATGTAACCCCATAGCGGTTTAAAAAAGGGGGTTTTTAAAAGGGGAAGCCTTCGTACAGGGATAATTTCAGGGGCATACAAGGGGTTCTTGGGGAGATTGACAATCTGCCAAAGTCTTGGGTAATATATAATATATTATTTACAGGCAGTCCCGGAAATTTCATTTATCCGCTTACATCTGTCACCTATTAAAAAACGGGGGAAATATGGCAGCGGCACTTGTAGTTCCATGTTTTCCACAGCAGATAGTAGCTGTGGAACGACAAGTTCCAGCATGCCACTGTAGGACATAAAGTGACAATGAGGTGGAATCATCTTATTGAAATTAATAGATTGTCTTTGGAATGAATGGACATGTTAGGGCCCCCCCCACGAGAGAGTTGCCTTTGTAATATTGGCATTTTGCTTTAATAATACCCCGACAGGTGTTTTTAAAAAAGGGGTTTCCCCAAACTAGGGGAAGCCTTGCAGCTACAGTGATAATTTCAGGAGCATTACAAGGGGGGGGGGTTTTCTTGGGTAGTTGACACTCGTTTTGTTTTTTTTTTTAAAAAAATTTTTTTTTAATTTTTTATATATATATATTTTTTATATAAATATGTTAACAGGCTTTCCCCCACTTACTTGATCCGACTTACATCTGTCACTAGTTAAAAACAGGGCCTATGGCATCTGGGCACTGTAGTTCCATGTTTCCCAGCAGTAGTAGCTGTGGAACGACAAGTTCCAGCAGCCACATCAACCACATGAGGTGGAATCTTTTTTAAAAAGGACACAGACACAAAAAAATGTAAAAACCCTTTCCCCCGACTTATCCAAAACAAAAAAAAAAAACTTTTTGGGTGGGGTACATTTCAAAAAATACCTTTTTTTTCAACTTACATACAAATTCAACTTAAGAAAAAACCTACAGTCCCTATCCCGTTCGTGAGAAAACCTCTATAACTGTTGCCTAATAAAAAACAACGCCCATATATCCCATTTGGACCTTAAAAAGGGAAGCAATAGGAAAAACCAAGATGGGGGTCTTTGATTTTTGGAAGATTTTTTTTTTTTTTGTGTTAAATGGTTTTTTTTTTTTTTTTTTTTTTTTCATGGGCCTCTTTACATGGTTGATCTTGATGGTACAATGTAATATTTCCTGCAGTTACTACAAGAGCTCATTCTTGAAGAAATTTGCTTTGGGAAAAGGGCTTGACAACACCATTAAATCCATATAAAGCACAGGGACAGCGTTAGTTAGAGTAGAAGGGGCTTCTGTTATGAGCGACAGTCACTCTGTAGGAGTCTACACAACAGTATATGTTGTTTTTTTTTTTGTGAAAGAAAAACCCTTGGTTATAATATTTCATTGGCCATTTTTTCCACATCAAGGTGCCCTTTTAAAGGCCCCCATCAAAGGGCCCAAAAAAGTCAACATGCCCATTTTTTCAGCTGCCACTTTCCCTACGGAGGTTCGTAAAAAAAATGTTTTTTTTTTTTTACAATAAGAGCCTATTGGAGATGGACAACACTGTTTGCCTTAAGAGCAACATCTGTAAGAGGTATACACCAAAGTTATGGCACTTGTTGGTATAAATCATGTCATATTGTTCTTGTTTCCATTGATACATAGGGGGGGGAATTTTAAGATCAAAAAAAACAAAAAACATGAAACCTTTTAAAGAAATTTGTATCTAAATACATGAAAAAAACTTTTAGATTTTTTAGTTCACCAATTTGTTAAAAAAGCTTAAACCCCCCCCCGGGTTATACGGGGGGTTTAAGGCGTGGGTTTTACCCCCACTTTTTTCCTCTACTTTAGTCAAAACCCGACTTTTCCTTTTGGGTCAACGACCTCCATAATCCCGAGAGAAAAAAAAAATGCCCAACCCTTACAAGCCTACTGCACTGATTAACAGCCCTTTGGGGAGGGGGAGTGCAAGAGACCACTTGGGATTGGAAGGTTGTTAAAAAAATAATGCCCCAAACCATCCAGTGGCACCCAGGTTCACATTGTTTTTTCAGAAATTTTTTTTTTGTGCAAAATAAACTTTTATTTGGCAAAAATTTCTTTTAAATTTTTTTAAAGGGGGAATGTTTCCTCCATTTTGGTCTCTTGCAACCCCGCCCACCCCCCCCCAGCTGCAGTGCGTATGCTTGTAAGGTTGGTGCTTTTTTTTTTTTTTTTTTCCTTGGGTTTAAAGGAGGGGTTTTCTGACCCAAATGAGAAGTCGTTGACCCCAAATGAAGGTAAAAATAGAGCAGGACCCGCCGCCTTAGATCCCGTTTTAAGTGGGGGCTTAAGCATTTTTTTTTAAAACAAAACAGGGGAATAAGAATGTATGAAAGAACCCCCGGTCGAGCGCCCCCCCTTTTTCCCCCGCTGATTTATGTCCCGGGGGCCCGAATGCCCCATAAAATGCGGTGTAAAGTTCCCTGCGCCTGCCCGTGTGTGAGGGGCATTGCGGAACTTAGGCGCAGAAGGGAAAGTGCCAACATGTTTTTTAAAATTTGGAAATCAGCACAAATCATTAAGCATGTTATGAAAAAGCAAAAAGAGTTGCTGTAAAAAAGAATAAAGATAAATTTTTAAAAAAAAATTGATTAAAATGGTTTAAAAGTTTTATAAAAAATTTTTTTAAATTTTTTATACTTGAAAACGTTTTAGTCAACTTTGTATTTCTTTTTATTCATTATTCTTTTGAAAGAAAAATCTTTTTTATTATTATATGTTGGAACGTATTGTTTGCCCCATTAAAAACAGTTTTAGCTGCCCCTTCCCCCGACTCGGGTAGACCACTTTGAACATTTTTTTTTGCCTGTCGGAGCGTAATGCCCCTCACTTGCCGCCCGGATTTTTCCTATATGTGCGGTGCTTTGAATTGGCGGTCCCCCCCGAGAAGCCCACGGTTTTCCCCTTCAGTTAGGCGCTTTCCCCAAAGTGGAAAAGGGTTTTTTCGCCTAACAGCGCATCCCTCGTCGACAGTGGAGTCGGCACGGTGAGGCGCAGTATACGCCTGAAATCAGGCGCAAATCCCGATCATACATGTCGCCCATAGGATGTAGATTACCAAAGCAAGGGGCAGGAATATAGTCAACTATAGGCAGGTAGTGTCCGATCATAGGCAGGCAGCGGACAGGGCAGGCAGCAGACAAGAGGACAAGGTGAAGAACATGCGCCGGATCATAAGTGTTTGGAGCCGGGAAAAAAACCGAACCACAGCGACCCAAAAACCCCAATGGCCCATTCTGGAGGGAAAGGGAAGGGCTCTTATAAGCTATGCATGGAGCTTTTTGTCCCCATCAGGCCCTGTGATGTACCCAACCCAAGAACTACTGGAAGCGGTTCCCAACCCCAACCTTAAAATTCTGATCTCATGGTTCATTTAGCAAAACCACAACATATAAAAAGTAACCTGGTTCTGAATATTTGATAATGTTCCATATAACAGGTGTCACAGACCCTTCTAACCTTACAAAGGATGGGGAAAAGTTTTGATGATCTACCAATGGGTATTTTGGTCAGTGAGTAACACATCATCCCCATAGATCTAGAACTCTACACGTCTCCTATTAAAATCCCTCCATTTTCTTTCTGTTTATAGCAAGACAATTTCCAACATCATCACCCGAGATATCAATGGGACAACAACCCACAATGAGAAGTCCATGTCCTCTGCTTCCCACAAAGCCAGATTCTGGTGCGCCCCTGGTGTCCTGCTGTAAATTAGGGCATTTAATGGTCAGTTTAAAGGGGTTGTCTCACTACAAGGATTGCTGCTTTTTATGTTAAAGAGCTTGCAAAAACAAGTCACTTTGCAATATATGTCCATTAACAGTGTCCTACCACCCTTTTACATATCCCCCCCTTTATGGACTGATCAGTCCCCCAGTCAAATAAGCTACAACCTGTTTTGATTTCCCATAGGGTGCCAGTGCTGGTTACTATAGTACAACCCGTTTATTCTCCTGATAGGCTGTCAGTGTAGGCTGTAAGCTACAGACCTGGGGTTTCCTCGAGCTCGTCACTGCAGTCATAGTAGACATAAAAACGAATTAAAAAATGAAACCGAGAAACAGTACTGAGGTAAGATAAATCGATGTAGTGAGACAACCCCTTTAACTCCCATCCTGAAATGACTTCTGTATGCAAGTGTCTCATCCAGCAGTGAACAAACACTTTCCATATATCTTCTCTGTAGACAATATTTCATGTAAGTCCTCATGAATGTTTCATATTTATCCCATAAAAAGGGGGCTAATTGCTTAAAAAAATTAATTACGCCTGTAAGCCTGCCCGTGTAGAGCGCGGCCAATGCTGACGGCACAAGGGACAGAATATATATTCCTGCATAAAACATGGACCATCACTGGAGACAGAGCTCCGGCAAGCACTGCAAGCTGCCTGGGCTGCACCATGGATGGCTGATTTATGGCTGGACTGTGGTCAAACGCATCAGAGACCTTGAAGAAATCAATAAACATTGCTGAACTTTCTCATTTTCCTGGCGCTCTCCTATCATAACCTAAATTTTTTGAACATTAAAAGTTTTAAAAGGATTTATGACTTTAAATTCTTTTGAACTCTGGCTCACACTCGTTTAGGATGAAGAGTCTATTTATCTATCTCATATCTATCCCTTATCTATCGATCTTTCTATCTATCTTCTATCTATCTATATAATAATATCTATCTATCTATCTCATATCTATCTATCTATCTATCTATCTTTCATCTATGTACCTCATATCAATCTATCTATCTATCTATATAACTATCTAACTAAATAATATCTATCTATATAATATCTATCTATCTATCTATCTATCTCATATCTATCTATCTATCTATCTATCCCATACCTATCTATCTATCTATCTATCTATCTCATATCTATCTATCTATCTATCTATCTATCACATCTCTCTCTTTCTCTATCTCCTATTTCTCTATCTATATTTTATATCTCTATCACTTTATCTATATATCTAACTATCTCATATCTATCTATCTATCTATCTATCTAAATATCTATCTATCACATATCTATCTTTCTCATATCTATCTATCTATCTATCTATCTATCTCATATCTATCTATCTTCTATCTATCGCATATCTATCTATCTATCTATCTATCTATCTATCTCATATCTATCTATCTATTTATCAATCTCATATCAAATTATTATCTATCAACTTTGTATCTATCTATCTATCTATCTATCTATCTATCCGTCCCATATCTATCTATTCCATATCTATCTATCTATCTATCCATCTATCTATCTCTATTTTATATCATATATCTATCTATCTCATATCTATCTATCTATCTATCTATCTAATATAAAAATATAAAAATATAAAATATATATATATCTATATATCTATATATATATATATAATATATATATATATCTGCCCTGTCTATCTAATATATATATCTGTCTGTCTATCTAATATATATATCTGTCTATCTATCTATCTATCCGTCTGTCTGTTTACCATGTTTATTTTATAGCCATCTATCTACTTAGTGTTACTATAGGTATTGGATAACTTTGTTAAATAGCTGCAGTAATAATTCAGACGCTGTGTACTGCCATTCAGCAGGTTTCCTATGTGTAATATTATATGTTGTTGTGACAAATAACCTGTAATAATAGGCATATGTGGGATCAAGCCTCGTACACTTGAGCCTGGAAGTGCGCACAGGAGAGAGCTATTTGCCGTTGTCTCCTCGCTGTGTTGCAATGTTTGCTTTGCTCTGCTAATTCTGCGCTTTCATCACTCATATGACATTAAGAGGATCAATGACTCTCAGCAGTGGTGATTGGGCAATCAGACAAATAAGGAAATAAAAGATGTCCCAGCAAAATTCACCAATTCTATTGTAAACCAATGTGAATTACTGTAAAAAAATAGGCAAAGTCACAAAATGTCAGGAGACAAGATACGAAGTTGCAAAAGCATTCAGAAGAGCATATAATGTGTAATGGCATTTTACTAAGCAGCTACATAGCAATGACCATGCCTCTACCAAAGCCATTCCCAGCACACAAGCCACACCTACTATAACAATGCCTCTACCGAAGCCACTCCCAGTACACAAGCCACACCCACTATAACAATGCCTCTATCGAAGCCACTCCCAGTACACAAGCCACACCCACTATAACAATGCCTCTACCGAAGCCACTCCCAGTACTCAAGCCACACCCACTATAACAATGCCTCTATCGAAGCCACTCCCAGTACACAAGCCACACCCACTATAACAATGCCTCTACCGAAGCCACTCCCAGTACACAAGCCACACCCACTATAACAATGCCTCTACAGAAGCCAAGCCACACCTACTATAACAATGCCTCTATCGAAGCCACTCCCAGTACACAAGCCACACCTACTATAACAATGCCTCTATCGAAGCCACTCCCAGTACACAAGCCACACCCACTATAACAATGCCTCTACCGAAGCCACTCCCAGTACTCAAGCCACACCCACTATAACAATGCCTCTACCGAAACCACTCCCAGTACTCAAGCCACACCCACTATAACAATGCCTCTGTCGAAGCTACTCCCAGTACACAAGCCACACCCACTATAACAATGCCTCTACCGAAGCCACTCCCAGTACACAAGCCACACCCACTATAACAATGCCTCTACCGAAGCCACTCCCAGCACACAAGCCACACCTACTATAACAATGCCTCTATCGAAGCCACTCCCAGTACACAAGCCACACCCACTATAACAATGCCTCTACCGAAGCCACTCCCAGTACACAAGCCACACCCACTATAACAATGCCTCTACCGAAGCCACTCCCAGTACACAAGCCACACCCACTATAACAATGCCTCTACAGAAGCCAAGCCACACCTACTATAACAATGCCTCTATCGAAGCCACTCCCAGTACTCAAGCCACACCCACTATAACAATGCCTCTACCGAAGCCACTCCCAGTACTCAAGCCACACCCACTATAACAATGCCTCTATCGAAGCCACTCCCAGTACACAAGCCACACCCACTATAACAATGCCTCTATCGAAGCCACTCCCAGTACACAAGCCACACCCACTATAACAATGCCTCTACCGAAGCCACTCCCAGTACTCAAGCCACACCCACTATAACAATGCCTCTATCGAAGCCACTCACAGTACACAAGCCACACCCACTATAACAATGCCTCTACCGAAGCCACTCCCAGTACTCAAGCCACACCCACTATAACAATGCCTCTACCGAAGCCACTCCCAGTACACAAGCCACACCCACTATAACAATGCCTGTACCGAAGCCAAGCCACACCTACTATAACAATGCCTCTATCGAAGCCACTCCCAGTACACAAGCCACACCCACTATAACAATGCCTCTACCGAAGCCACTCCGATTACTCAAGCCACACCCATTATAATAACAATGCCTCTACCGAAGCCACTCCCAGTACCCAAGCCACACCTACTATAACAATGCCTCTACCGAAGCCACTCCCAGTACACAAGCCACACCCACTATAACAATGCCTCTACCGAAGCCACTCCCAGTACTCCAGCCATACCCATTATAATAACAATGACTCTACCAAAGCCACTCCCAGTACTCCAGCCATACCCATTATAATAACAATGACTCTACCAAAGCCACTCCCAGTACACAAGCCACACCCATTATAATAACAATGCCTCTACCGAAGCCACTCCCAGTACTCAAGCCACACCCATTATAACAATGCTTCTGCCGAAGCCACTCCAAGTACACAAGCCACACCCACTATAACAATGCCTCTACCGAAGCCACTCCCAGTACACAAGCCACACCCATTATAATAACAATGCCTCTACCAAAGCCATTCCCAGCACACAAGCCACACCTACTATAACAATGCCTCTACCGAAGCCACTCCCAGCACACAAGCCACACCTACTATAACAATGCTTATATTGAAGCCACTCCCAGTACACAAGCCACACCCACTATAACAATGCCTCTACCGAAGCCACTCCCAGTACTCAAGCCACACCCACTATAACAATGCCTCTACCGCAGCCACTCCCAGTACACAAGCCACACCCACTATAACAATGCCTCTACCGCAGCCACTCCCAGTACACAAGCCCCACCCACTATAACAATGCCTTTACCGAAGCCAAGCCACACCTACTATAACAATGCCTCTATCGAAGCCACTCCCAGTACACAAGCCACACCCACTATAACAATGCCTCTACCGAAGCCACTCCCAGTACTCAAGCCACACCCATTATAATAACAATGCCTCTACCGAAGCCACTCCCAGTACACAAGCCACACCCACTATAACAATGCCTCTACCGAAGCCACTCCTAGTACACAAGGCACACCCATTATAATAACAATGCCTCTACCAAAGCCATTCCCAGCACACAAGCCACACCCACTATAATAACAATGCCTCTACCGAAGCCACTCCCAGCACACAAGCCACACCCAATATAATAACAATGCCTCTACCGAAGCCACTCCCAGTACTCAAGTAACACCCATTATAACAATGCTTCTGCCGAAGCCACTGCTAGTACACAAGCCACACCCACTATAACAATGCCTCTACCGTAGCCACTCCCAGTGCACAAGCCACACCCATTATAATAACAATGACTCTACCGAAGCCATTCCCAGTACACAAGCCACACCCACTATAAAAATGCCTCTGCCGAAGCCACTCCCAGAACTCAAGCCACACCCACTATAACAATGCCTCTACCGAAGCCACTCGCAGTACTCAAGCCACACCCATTATAACAATGCTTCTGCCGAAGCCACTCCTAGTACACAAGGCACTCCCACTATAACAATGCCTCTACCGAAGCCACTCCCATTACACAAGCCACCCCCATTATAATAACAATGCCTCTAATGAAGCCACTCCCAGTACTCAAACCACACCCATTATAATAACAATGCCTCTACCGAAGCCACGCCCAGTACACAAGCCACACCCACTATAACAATGCCTGTACCAAAGCCACTCCCAGTACTCAAGCCACACCCATTATAATAACAATGCCTCTACCGAAGCCACTCCCAGTACACAAGCCACACCCACTATAACAATGCCTCTATCGAAGCCACTCCCAGTACTCAAGCCACACCCACTATAACAATGCCTCTACCGAAGCCACTCCTAGTACACAAGGCACACCCATTATAATAACAATGCCTCTACTGAGCCACTCCCAGTACACAAGCCACACCCATTATAATAACAATGCCTCTACCGAAGCCACTCCCAGCACACAAGCCACACACAATATAATAACAATGCCTCTACCGAAGCCACTCCCAGTACTCAAGCAACACCCATTTTAACAATGCTTCTGCCGAAGCCACTGCTAGTACACAAGCCACACCCACTATAACAATGCCTCTACCGTAGCCACTCCCAGTACACAAGCCACACCCATTATAATAACAATGACTCTACCGAAGCCATTCCCAGTACACAAGCCACACCCACTATAACAATGCCTCTACCGAAGCCACTCCCAGTACTCAAGCCACACCCACTATAACAATGCCTCTACCGAAGCCACTCCCAGTACTCAAGCCACACCCACTATAACAATGCCTCTACCGAAGCCACTCCCAGTACACAAGCCACACCCACTATAACAATGCCTCTACCGAAGCCACTCCCAGTACTCAAGCCACACCCACTATAACAATGCTTCTGCCGAAGCCACTCCTAGTACACAAGGCACTCCCACTATAACAATGCCTCTACCGAAGCCACTCCCATTACACAAGCCACCCCCATTATAATAACAATGCCTCTACCGAAGCCACTCCCATTACACAAGCCACCCCCATTATAATAACAATGCCTCTAATGAAGCCACTCCCAGTACTCAAACCACACCCATTATAATAACAATGCCTCTACCGAAGCCACTCCCAGTACACAAGCCACACCCACTATAACAATGACTCTACCGAAGCTATTCCCAGTAAACAAGCCACACCCACTATAACAATGCCTCTACTGAAGCCACTCCCAGTACTCAAGCCGCACTCATTATAATAACGATGCCTCTACCGAAGCCACTCCCAGTACACAATCCCCACCCACTATAACAATGCCTCTATCGAAGCCACTCCCAGCACATAAGCCCCACCCACTATAACAATGCCTCTACCGAAGCCACTCCCAGTACACAAGCCACACCCCCTATAACAATGCCTCTACTGAAGCCACTCCCAGTACTCAAGCCACCCCCATTATAATAACAATGCAGGTAACCATAGAAACCTGTGTGTACTTCAGAGCACAAAAAACACTCTTATCTCATAACTAAAGTAAAATCTATTGACCAATGTATTTAGAAAAAGTCTTCAACTGTCCCTTTACATTGAAAGCTGATCTTTGTCGTGAGAAAACCCCTTTAACCATTAATAAACTATAGCACACTGCAAACAGTAATGAATGAAATAAAATGTTCCTTGAGATCGGATGCCTCAATATGTACATAAAGTGGGAACTAAGCCGAAATATTAATAAGACCATAACAAGATGTTTCCTTTACATAGAAACAAAAAATGACGAAAATGCAGCAACAAGGAGGAAAGCACAGAAGTAATGGTTTATACATTTTTACATAAAATCCAAGTGTACCCATCACAGGTTGATGAAAGCAGTAAAGCGATGGCAAACCTGGAGGAGGCAAAGTATACGTGTGAATGTGAAGGGTACTCTTGAGGGGTACAAATTAATTGAAAAGTGATGTGTTGATTAAAATGAGCACAAAATGCCCATAGAGGATGAAGAGATATTATAATTATTCTCCAGCAGTAACGCTACAAGACAACATGGACTACTCCTACACGTCAGTGCTGCCATATTTACATATGTACAGTATATACTGAACACTGTGAGGTGCCGGAGACCTTTTCTGTTCACTCCCCACATCTGTCCACAGCTGCTTTCAATTGCAATAAGACTGATTCCTTCCAATCCCGCGGACATTTTCTATACCTCGACCCAAGAGAGTCCTAGATCTTTTGCAAAGATACAATGCGATTGTATGGAGCCATGTGACTGAGGTCTTCCTGTGGCAGGTGGGCTCACACCACGTATCCAAAATGTGTGCTAAGAAGCTAGCATTAAGGGTTTTGTCTCATCTCAAAGCTTCATAGGAAGCATGAATGAAATAATGCTGCTTTGCTCTGTCACTTCCTGGTCAAGCTGTCTGTAGTAAGCATATGAGCTCCGTGTATTCAGACCTCTGCTAATTAGATAAATCCCATGCAGTCAGGACCAGGGAAGCTTCTGAGGTAAAGTAAACAGCAGTAATTACTGTCTGAAAGATCAGATAACAAACAAGCTCTCACTGTCCGGAGTTCTGTGTGCCACCACGACTTGTGTGATGATGTCACTTCCTGCTATCAGATAGAACAAACAGCAGGGGGGGGGGAGTGCACAGGTCGGTCACTTGGGGAACCAGAGAGAGCACAGAAGGTAATAAAATCACTTGTAGATCCTTAACAAAAAAAAGAATGAACAACGCAATCTATTTGCAAAACGACTTCATTTAGTGTTTCCTACATGTTGAAAGCTAATCCTTGTAGCGAGACAACCCCTTTAAAAATGTATACTCACCACACGATAATCACCAACTAGAATTCAGCTGTTAGACCACATGCAAAGCATGCGTGTCCAACGTTATTGGAGTTCAAATTCAATTAAGGACTCTTAATTCTCCCAGTACTAGTTCAATACTTTATTGTGACATGATAGCAAACCCATGACAGGCCGCAATTCACAGTAAAACCACTTGGTGACCACATACAGCATAAACAACTCCCTACAGAGTCATGTTCTTTTTTTTTACGTCTGATCAATTCACACCTGTTATTTTAAGATAGAAGACATCTACTACTTGTTAAAATGGTTGAAGGGTTCTCTGGTTTAAAAAATCCACTTTCACAGGCCGCAATTCACAATAAAACCACTTGGTGACCACATACAGCATAAAGAACTCCCAACAGAGTCATGTTTTTTTTTTAAGGCTGATCAATTGACACCTGTTATTTTAGGATAGAAAACATCTACTACTTGTTAAAATGGTTGAAGGGTTCTCTGGTTTAAAAAAAATCCACTTTCATAGACCTTATCAGGGATTTCTAAATTAATACAGGAAGGACTTTTGTTTATGATCCTCATATCTTGTCAAAAATAGATAGTGGTTACAAAGAACATCTCTTGCTCTGGAAGATCTGTCCCTTCCTGCATTGCACAAACAACCCACTGATATGAATGGGCACAGTGTAATGCTTCCCTTCCCCTATGGTGCCAGTTGAAGGATATTGAACACTGTGGGTGACATGCATGAACGGGCTGCACCGGTTTTTTGCCGTGCTTTGAGGCAATAAACCTGTCATAGCCCTGTCCAAAGGGATGTATGAACTGTCCTACGCCAAAATCTGGTGCATGCTACGACAGACGCAACACTTTTGTTGGGGGTGTGTTGCCACATTTAGGAAAGTGTCATGACAAAATATGGCACGAAACTGTCGCACCAATTCATATCAATTTCATAGTGGCGAGGCTTAGACAAATTTTGGCGCATACACTCTATGCTGCACTTTATAGCTCATAAATGTGCCTCGCAACAGCACACATTTATAAAGTGCTGTAAGACACTTTCATACATCCTGACAAATGCTACACTTACTGAGAAGTACGACTGTCGAGGCCGTCCATTTTTCTTACGCGTTCCCCTGTGGTGGTCATAGCACACTCTGTGATCACCTTATTATCAAGACACAACAAGTAGGGGTCGTCCAAAGAAGAGAACCTCTTTAATAGTTTGAGTCCACAGAGGAGGGTTCTTTTCTCTGTTATGCAATAAACCCTAATAGGCAAACTTGGACTGCCCACAGGGAGGCCGGGTAAACCCCCGGTGGGTCCCTGAGTATGGCACACCTGGAGTTTCTTTTAAACTGCATATACGTCTTTGGGACATGTAAAAATGCAGAGAGAAAGAGGTAAAAAGCAAGAGGAGTAGAAGAGGCCTGTAGGGTGGACCTCAGAATGAAATTCCACCGGTAGGTCCTAGGCACCCCAGTCTGACACTGCTAATAGGATAAAAAAGATATTAATGGGAGTTGGAGATGCTGTGAACTTGGATTTGCATGGATGGAGGTATCTGCACAAAATACACTGTTATTCCGGGTCAAGAAGTAACGGTGTGGATTCTCAATCCAACAGGGGTTGGATTTCATATAGCTTTCCCTCAGATTCTAACATAGTCCACATTGAAATCAGTGTAAAAAAAAATGACATATGTATGTAGACCAGGTGACCAGCTGTAAGGGGACCCTGGGAGTAACAGTTTGATTTCCCTACAGTGCCACCACAGGAAAAATTAGACATTACATGATCTGCCAGGAAAATAACTGGGTTTTATGTGTAATGCATACTTTTGCCAAATTCTCCAGATTCAGACTACATCAGGGATCCCCTCTATAAATTGGATTTTTGACTTTCTACATCCCTCCTGTAAAATATTTTAAATATTAAACTGGAGCTAGAGAGTGTGCAAAGACGAGTAACCAAACTTATAAGGGATCATCTTAGTTATGAGGAGAGGTTAGTAGAATTGAACTTATTTAGTCTTGAGAAAAGATGGCTCTGGGAAGACATGATTAATTTATATCAATATATAAATGGTTCCTACAAATAGTATGGTTAAAAATTATTTAATTTAAAACCCCCTCAAAAGACAAGGGGACATTCCCTTCGGATAGAGAGAAAAAAGGATTCAATCTCTGGAGGAGAAAAGCGTTCTTCACTGTAAGAACTGTGAATCTGTGGAATAGCCGCCTGAGGAGCTGGTCACAGCAGGAACAGTTGGGAGCTTCAAGAAAGGCTTAGATATCTACCTGAAACTAAAGAATATGAATGCAAATGTAAAATTCTGGATCCTGGCTGATGGCAACTCTGGGATCAGAAATGAAATCTTCCTTAGAGCAGATTGGTTCTTACCTTATGGGTTTCAAAGCCTTCATCAGTAGGGAAGCTAGGCTTAAACTCCTTGTCTCCCTTCCTTCACCCACATTTTCCCCACCCTTGGTTGAACTCGATGGACTTGTCTTTTTTCAACCATACTAAATATGTATCTGAATGGAGTAGACCTGCCATACTGGACACAGCGAGAGATCTAAGTAGCACTGTTTCCCCAAAATAAAAACAGACCCTAGCTCCTGTTTTTGTACGTTCTAAATTATATTAAAAATTATTAGATGTTAGCAAGGCAAAATATGTTCTTACTGAGGCGCGGAGTTGTGCCTTAACTCGGTGTGATCTGTAGAGATGGTAACATTTTGCTCCACAACCCACAGAGTGATCGTTCTTGCTGGTGCCATCTGTGCTCAGGAATATTAACAATAAATTATTTGTAATGTTTCTTAACACTAAAGTCATTCTGCGCATACGATGCCAAGTTACATTTGACGTGAAAATTGTTGAAGGCGTGTTAAAACGCCGGCTTACTTTCTGTTGATACAATACCAGCTTGAAGACTATTTTCCACCAACATTGACCATTACCTTAAGTGATTTCTATGACAACATCCTAAAAATACATGGAGAAATCTGGAGACATTTCGTGTGCACATTATAGCCACCTAACACCCACAGCTGGAAAACAAAAGATTTACTTGAGAAAAAGATCATAAATGTGATTTTAGCAAAATTATGGTCAGAGGTGTCGATAGATAAGAGTGGTTGGCACAGCTAACATTTCGGAGGGGGCCAAATCTGGAGCAACCTTAGAACACATGTATCAAACTCATGGACTTGGGGCAGAACCTGGCCCGCTATGTCATTTAATGTAGCCCAAGAGAACTTGGATTCAATAAGCCGGTATGGACAAGATCTGGAGGTAGAAGAACCGACTCTTCACTTCTCCTGAAGGACACTGCCACCGCTTGGTAGAGGTGGCAAAAACAGCACAGGAAGCAGATGCCATCTTGGATTTGGAGCTTTGGCCTGCACCTCCACAGCGCTATGTTTAGCAACTCAGGGACAGTGGCACGCTCTACCCAGACACGCCAGTCACCCATTAAGGCCTTCCAATGGCTTTATGAGGGCAACATAATGCTGATGAGGCCCTTAGGCCCTGTTCACACGAAGGATTTGGCCGCGGTTATGGCCGCAGCCAAAACCGCGTCTAAATTGCACCTAGTTTATTAACATGGTTTCCTATTGGAAACCGCGTTAATATTCACACGCCGCGGGTTGGGCCACGGCTTTGGGGCCGCGGTCTTGCCACACGTGTTTGAGAACTCTCCTGTCAATTCTTGACATGGAGTCCTCAGCGCGGCGGCTGCGCAGTTTGCCCCCTGCCTACTAATTTTCATGGGGACAAACCCTCGCTGCAAGCCGCGCCCCAAACCACGCCCCACTTGCGCCGCGACCACGCCGCAAACCCGAGTCGGGAGACGCGAGGGTAGGACGAGGCTTGATCACCGCGGCCAAACCCATCGTGTGAACGAGGCCTTAGTGTAAATGAGCTTCACATCCCCCTGCTTTAGTGGAAGGAGGAAGGACCTTGTCCGTGTTAGCCTCTAAGGGTATGTCCACCCAGATGGATTTTCAGACTATTTTTGGATTTGAAAACCGTCTGGAAAACCGTCTGAAAAACAACTGTCAACCATTCACATAGACTTCGGTAAAAAATCCACTAAGTATTCTACACTGAACGGATTTTCAGCCAGATGGATTTTTACACCGCCGACGTTCGGAACATGCACCATCTTATGTCCAGTTTTTGGAGCGGAAGGTGTGCTATCCAATGCTTTAGGGGGACGGGCGAATCTGCAAACAGAACCGTACCCCAAAACTATTGAAGATGATAAAACACTTTAAGACAGAATCCGATCGGCATTTTACATACGCCGTGTGGCTGTACCCTAAGGTGAAAGGACAGCAAGTTCCTCTGGTTCTTCATTTGATGACATCAAAGGGAGAATAAAGCTGTACTTATGGTAGGTTCTCATCACCCATTTTTAAAGGGGTTTTGCCACGAAGTGAGTTCCTTACCTCTTATCTGCTCAGGGGCGACTATAAACAAAGCATGCTGAGTCAAGAACAGCTGCAGGGGTGAGAGGAAGGGGGCTGAGCAGAGAGCGAGGAAGCAGGGAGCATTTCTAACATAGATGAACAGCAACAGCCTGAGCCACAGATGGGTTGGCTGATTTCAGACTAGCTCAGAATTCATGCTGCATTTTTGGCTACCATTTAAAAGGTTTTTTCATCTCACACACTTATGGCATAACAATAGGATATGCCACAAATGTGTAATAGGTGCAGCTCCCACTTTTGGGACACTATTATTGTTATTATTAATTTTAAAGCGCCATTGATTCCAGGGCTCTGTACATTCAGTGGGAGTTACAAACATAACATATGTCAAATGAGTACAATGATAACGATGAATGACTTACAATTGGCACAACAGAGGGAGAGGACCCTGCCCGTGAGGGCTTACAATCTACAAGGAGGAGGAAAGAGACCGAAGGAGAGGGGCAGACATGGTTGTGGGGTAGTACTGTGGCAGCAGGGTAATTGTAGGTTATAGGCAATCCTGAAAAGATGGAATTTCAGGTTGCTTTTGAACCCGGTGAAGTTGGAGGAGAGTCTGATGTGTTGGGGCAGTGAGTTCCAGAGAATAGAGGAAGCACGAGAGAAATCTTGGACCTATTTTGGCAATGGAGACATTCAGAATGGAAAGGAGGTTGGCACTCTTCATTCATTTAAATGAAAGTTGGAAGTACAGCTGAGGGGACTTAAATGGAAAATTCTGATTACCTCTCCATTCAAAACAGAGACTTTCAGGAGTCCATTGTAATGATATGTGCAAGCCGCAGAGGTGTATCCCTAACTTATCACACCTATCCTGGCCTATCCTAACTATATACCATAAATGCGTGAGATGAGAAAACCCCTCTAACATAGGAGTTAAATAAAAACCCTGATGAACATGTTAAGTTGTTGGGCATCTGTCAACTACAGACTAATATGGGATCCATTTAACAGATACACTGTGAGCTCTTTCATGAAGTATCTGTTAAACAGATGCTATTCTAGCATATGCAATAACATTAATCATCCATAGGCTATAATGACATCCGTTTGGCGGATACATTATGAAAAGCTGTTGTTCAGCTCATGACATATCCGGTAAATGGATGTCTATGATATATCCCATACAGAGATATCCATCACCCAAGGTTTGGTATCTGTTTAAAAGGGTGTTCTCCCCATGCACTTTGATAGCATAGACATAGGATATGCCAATGAAACGTGATATCTCAGGAGAGGGCTACCAAAAGCCTGGGCTCACAGTGGAGAGCCGGTCATGTTTGCACACGGCTCTCCATTTTGTTCTATCTCAGTACTTAGGAGTGGAATGTTCGGAGTTCTCAGAAGTTCCATAGAACAGAGTGGAGAATCATGCACAAGCGGGACCTGCTCACCATCCTGAACCAAGACTCACTGCTTGTTCCTGAGATAGGTGTAGGCCTTGGACCTATCACACTTTGATGGTAACGTTTAGTACATGAAAGTTGTTTATCAGAATGGCGTAATGTGGTAATATGATGTATACCAGCACGAGGTAGACAAAAAGGAAACTCAAAGGGGTTTTGCCAGGAAGTGAGTTCCTTACCTCTTATCTGCTCAGGAGAGAAGATAAACAAAGCATGCAGCATCATGGTTGCAGGGGTGAGAGGGAGGGGGCTGAGCAGAGAGCGAGGAAGCAGGGAGCATCTGAAAAGTTTGCTCAAATAATTACATTACAACTAGTGGATTCTCTATACAGCAGACAGCCTCATACACTGCACTTCTCTCCCCAGCCCCTTGCAAGCTCCTTCATATTCCCTGTCATCAAATAAGAAGTACAAACATGCAAGATCGGCCAGATCAGCTCCTGTCAGTGTCCTGGTCTAATGTAAACTTTCAGGAAACTAAGGGGGGGACAGCAATGCTGTAGCTCTCAGAGGCTTTACTTTTTGTAATCACATATATTTAGAAAAGTGATTAAATACCCTTTTTGGAGGATCCCACGTCAACATCTTTAACATAAAAAGCAACCCTTGTAGTTAAGCACATGTCTGAAATGCCTAATCGCTTCTGCAGTTGTCCTGCAGGGAAATTGTATACTTACTCCCAGATAACATAATAGCTTATTTCTAGGGGTGCCACAACAGAGGCACCTTATCATCACCTTATGTAAAAGGACCCTTCTAACTAGCTGGTATTGCCCAGCATGAGCCCAGCCAAGGATGTTGTTACTGCATGTAGCCTTTCCTCAATGGAGCAGAGCTAAAAGTCAACCAGGCAACACTACTGTACATCTACTGCAACCTAGCTCACATCAGATCTGGACTTCACGGGTTGGGTATGAGCATATTTGCAAAACTGAGACATTTCTAAGCAGGTCAGGGAGTGGTATGGAGTGGATAGGGGGCTTAAAGGGGTTGTCTCACTACATTGATTCATCCTACCTCAGTCCTGTTTTCTTGGTTTCATTTTGAATTCAGGGGCATGTTTACTGACTTCCACAAGGCTGCAGTAGAAGCCAGGTCTGTAGCTATAGCAACCAGTGCTGGCAACCTATCAGGAGAGATTGAACTGGTCTGTAACTATAGAAACCAGTGCTGGCAGCCTATCAGGATAGATCAAACAGGTCTGTAGCTATAGTCACCTGAGAAGCTGATGCAGCCCAAACAAGAGGGGATATCTAGGTATAGGTAGGACACTGTTAATGGACACATATTACAAAGTGAATTATTTCTGCAAGATCTTTAACATAAAAAGCAGCAATCCTTGTAGTGAGACAACTCCTTTAAACCAGCACAGTCACTAAAGGGAACAGTTCTCTGACTGACCCACCACCGTCACAATATTGTGGAATGTGACACGAATATAAGTAGAGATGCTATAATGCTATTGCCATAATCCTATAAACCTAACCACAAACATAACATATTACTACTGAATTGCTGGCACTTGCAAAATGGGAGAGCAATTAGGCAGAAAGGAGAATATAAACCAAGTAGACGCAGTCATTAATAATCTCCGCAGACGTGGAAATGTACAATAGAGCACAGTGGTTGCTTCTCCCTATTCCTCTCGATGAGATACATTAAAGTTACTAACCAGTTTATGAACACCCACGATTGTACACAGAGGACTAATAAAGCCAAGCCGAGCTCTTCATATATGCTTTGAACGTATACTGCGGGTGTAATTCAGAACATAGAGTAACCACAAAAATCACATGTAAGTCAATAACAAGCATATCTAGTAGGTCAGCACGCTTCCCGGCAGGCTGTCTGTAAATTCTATCAAATGGGAAGTCGTACAGGTGCACAACTCATGGGGGCTCATCTGATGGGGGCACTTAAAATTTCCTATAGCCATCTTGAAAGGAGAACAGCATTAGGACCTGCTGCTATCTACTCTGGAGAAAAGCCAGGTGCAGCATATGGTACTTAGGTTGAACACTTCGATAATAGGATGGAACTAGGGTATTTAAAGGGGTTGTCTCACTACAAAGAATAGCTTTCACAATGTAGGGAACACTAGATGAAGACGTTTTCCAAATATATTGCGTTGTTCATCTTTTTTTGTTAAGGAGCTACAAGTGATTTTATTACCTTCTGTGCTCTCTCTGGTTCCCAAGTACTGACCTGTGTACTCCTTTCCCCCCCCCTGTTGTTTGTTCTATCTGATAGCAGGGAGTGATGTCATCACACAGGTCACAGCAGCATGTAGAGCTTGTGTTATTGACTTTCAGACAAAAGACTAATTACTCTATGTAACATTAGCTCAAACCTCTCTGGACCTCAAAAGGTAATTTACAATCTAGACTAATAAACATAAAAACAGAGAATCTAATACTCAAGCTCATTAATATTACGACACTTGACCAGGAAGTGACGAGCAAGCAGATTATTTCATTCATGCATCCAGAAACTTTGAATAACAAGACCCCTTTAATCGACAATCCAAGATTTACAAAACAAGTTTCTATCTACTTTAATTGTAGTATAAAAAGAGAAGGGTCTTATTGAGGAGTCCGGTGGGCGGTGTGGCCCTTTCCTCCAACGAACAAAAATTATCAGTGCTTCTTATGCCTAGTAGACTGCATACAGGCAGGTAAACTAATGGTTTCCATGGTTTACAATTACTGTTGGACTAACTAGCCACTTTGGGACTTTATATAGCCCCCAAGAGTGATCATTCTCTCCCACGCTCAAATAGCAAGGGCCTCAGCTGCTATTTAAGCATGGAGTCCTCTATTGCCTGTTTTCATCGGCAGCTTTCAATGGGTTTGTCTTCTACCTCTCCCCCTATACATCTCTGCCCTAATCTCTAGATACCTTACCTCACGCAATATCCGTCCTCACAGTACCTTCTCTTGTCTCCTTATCAGCTCCTCAACAAAATCTCCAAGATTTCTTGGTGCTTCCCCCATAGATCTGGAACTCATTCCAACATATCAATCACTCCACTTTTCCACCTCAAAAGCAACTAATAACCATCTCTTCAGCCTATAACTTACAATAATCCCACATTCACTGAACCCCCCATGAACGTGTTCCCCCCTCACCTCCTGTCTTTTTCCTCCTTCCTTGAAGATTGTAAGCCCTCGCGGGCAGAGTCCTCTCTCCCTCTGTACCAATTGTACTTGTTTGACATCTGTTATGTATGTATTACCCCCCCCTGAATGTACAGCGCCCTAAAACTAATGGTGCTTTCAAATAAACAATAATAATACTGGATCCTGTTGCATCTATAGCTCATACTGTATCAAAAGATAGGTCGACCAAACCTCATCTGGTCACCCATGACACCAGCCGAATCCTAAAAAACCTGAACTGGTGGGTGATATTATTAATCTCCACAGAAGAAGTAGCCCCAATGTAGTCATCCATTCATTACAGCTTCTGCTACTAGTCATCAGCTACTTTCCCAGCATGGGGGTCCTCTACTACTTGTGTTCAGTGGAACTTTTTAATGGGATTGTCTTCTACTGGATCCTATGGACTCTGCTGCATCTTCACAACATAGTACGTCAGAAGTCAGGTGAACCAAAACTTGATCTGGTTAACCAATAGACAAGCCTAATCCTAAAAAAAACTAAACTAGTGGATGACTACATCCATCTTTACTAAATACACTGAACTCAAGTAGTTACCCATTACTATTGTTAGGTATCTGCCTCCATATATCTAATTTTTTAAATAAGGAAACTCCTTAAAGGGGTCGTCAAGCTGAAAAAAAAGTTATTAGAAGGGTGTTTGCTGTTCAAGACTTTAATATGTTGGCTACAATGGAGATTGTACAAAAAGAGCATTTCTTACTCTGGATGACCTGTCCTGTCCTGCATTACACAGACAACTCATTGATTTTAGTATTTAATGCCTAAACTACTATGTGGTGGCGCTGTAGGAAAATTGAACAATTACTTTCAGATTTCCATATAGGTTACAGCTAATTACTGAGGGTCCTAGGTGGAGGACACTTTGTAATAGACTTGGACTGACCCACAGGGGAACAGGGAAAACCCCCAGTGGGCACCAGAGCATAGTGAGCTCTTTGAAATGATGGGCCTCTAGGTATAGCAGGATTGCATTTCAGGAAGAAAGGTAGAGAAAAAGATGCAGAATGCAGCAGTCTTATGTAGTATTTGCAGTCATGTGCAGTAGCTGTAGAGTGGGCCCCAAGAATCCACTCTACTGGTGGGCCCCAAGAACCAACTCCACTGGTGGGCCCCAAGAAGCAACTCCATGAATGGGCGCCAAGAAACAACTCCACTAGTGGAGCCCAAGAATCAACTCCACTGATAGAGCCCAAGAATCAACTCCACTGGTGGGCCCCAAGAAGCAACTTTACTGGTGAGCCCCAAAAATTAGGTGGCCCCAAGAATATACTCCATGAGTGGGCCCCAAGAATCAACTCCACTGGTGGAGCCCAAGTATCAATTCAACTGGTGGAGCCCAAGAATCAACTCCACTAGTGGAGCCCAAGTATCAATTCAACTGGTGGAGCCCAAGAATCAACTCCACTGGTGGAGCCCATGTCACATCTCCTCATGTGGGCCCCAATAATTGATTCTACTGGTGGGCCACACAAATCAACTCTACCAGTGGGCCCCAAAAATCAGCTCCACTAGTGAGCCCCAAGAATCAACTCCACTGGTGAGCCCCGTGCCCCCAAGTCTAATACTGCTTTATGATCAGCTTATTGTAAAATGACCCTTCTAGCAAGTCAGGATTGCCAAATGCAGATAAACCCTTTAATAAATAGTTACTACAGGAATTTAATTTCTGTATATCATGTGTTGGATAATAAATAAAGGAACACTAAATAATTTAAAATACTCTATTCTTTAACAAAGTTTGACCTCCAACTGACCCGCTCAACTTAAGGTGCATAGCCTACACTGAAATAAGACATTGCAAACTGAATGACTATAAAATTCTGAAGGCTCTCTCATGGATGATCAGAGATTTCTTGAGGTGTGTCCCAATAATTGTCTTCAAGATCCGGTAGCACATATCTACCGAAGAACCACTGACATTAACTTTGAAAAAGTTTTAGTCTTTCCCGAAAAATGTCTTTGTACAGACCAACATACAATTCAATCAGATTCAATCAAGCAGGCCCTTTTCCTGGCTGCCATCCAGTCATTCCTTGAGGCAAAGATTGAGAACACAAGTTCAGCAGAAAGCACATGACAGAATTGGAACCAGTCAAGAGCCATTAAGTCAAGCTGAAACGCTGAAAAGTAATAGTCCTTGATGATTATTGGTGGAAAGCATTGAAATAAATGCCGCCATCCTTCCAACACTTCTCGAGATGAGATGGTATAGAACAATCTATGGAGGAAAATTGGTCTTCTGAAGAGTGGAAAAGGTTTTAGAACAAGTACCTGAATTCCTTCTATGACATTAGGTTGCCGTGCTCATATCTAACAATAATAATGAGTCATGTCAATGGCTTTTTAGATGAAGGCTTCTCCCCTTCAGTACTCAAGGCCAACTGAGTAAGCAATTTAATAGAACTGTATGTTCTCACCGATTCTTGTGTGAAAACAACGTTCTGACCTTGCAACAATGGATATCCCTGCTGTGTAACTTCTGAGTAGTTAAACTTTTTATACCAAACTATAGATAGCTCCAAGTTTTTACCGGTAAGTTTTACTGCTCGCCCATATGGAGCCATCACAATTTTAAGACCATGGGGACAAGAATACACCTGACACAAAGGGCCACATGTATGAACCTATTTAGAGTGAATTTTAGACCTAAACAGTTTCATACATGTGGCCCACATAGTCAAGATGTATATTAGATAGTGCATGTGACCAAGGGATACTGGGAACATTGATATTCAACATGCTCAATCTCACTTTTCCTTGACTTCTACTGCAGGGGGAGAGTCACCATCATAATGACGTGAAAAAAATTTCATCAGTGGAGATCTGGGTCCTGAGGCCACAATCTATTACTGAAAAGAAGCAGCATTGAGCCATTTTTTTTTGTTTTTAATGGTATCCACATCTCTCCTAATACAATAACAGATATTCCAAGTTTTATATGAGATATAACGTGTCTACAATGGTAATGGGAGCATCATCACTGGACCATGTAGTCATGGAAGAAGATGGTGCTCGGGAGCTAAGGGTGACTATGTTTTGTGTTGGATACCCAGAAGTGCTGGGCAGCCCGCCTAATCTGTTAGTATGGGCGTCACTAAGAGGCTGTAAGTCAGCATGGTGTACCACACGTCTGCACCCTTATGTATTGCTTTATCTATATGCAATTGTAATACCAGCAGCCACCCCCCTCATGCCCTGAGGATGTGTGACTGGTTGTTTAATGAGTATTTTTGCATTTCTGCAGTCTCTCCATGCATTATACTGTGGCTTTTCTGCATACTGGTGTGAACAGGTACCAAGCTAATGTGCAGTCTGTATCATTTAAGTGTTAACTGTGGGATCTTTGAGTTGTTATTCAGCAATCAGCTGCACCTGTCAGCTTTTTTTTCCCAGGAGCATATAAGGCCAGTGATGCCTGCTTCTGGGCCCAGTTTAGTCCAGCCATTGAGCTGTGAACAAGGTCTAAAATGGTGGTGTTATCTAAGTAAGTATTGTCCTATTTTTCGTGTGTTTTTTGTAAATTATTAGTGTAGGGACTCGCAAGACATGAGGACCATTGACGCCGGTTACGAGCTTGCGTATTTGGGGCCCCGGTACCAACTAATACCTCATATTTAACATTTTTCCAGAATGATATTTTTTACCTGCCCAAGTGCTGGGGAGCTATGGGTGACTATGTTTTGTGTTGGATACCCAGAAGTGCTGGGCAGCCCGCCTAATCAGCTGCACCTGTCAACTTTTTTTCCCAGGAGCATATAAGGCTAGAGATGCCTGCTTCTGGGCCCAGTTTAGTCCAGCCATTGAGCTGTGAACAAGGCCCAAAATGGTGGTGGCTTCGAATCATGTTTTTCTTCACATTATGTGGATGGCCGGGTGCATGTGCGTCATTTACCTGGGGAAAAGACGGAACAAGGATGTACTATGGGAAAGAGACAAGCTGGTAGGAACAGTGTGATGCCCTTGGCAATGTTCTGCTGCGAAACCTTGGGTCATGACATCATGTGGCGATAACTGGGACATGTACCACTGACCTAACCATTGTACAGACCAAGGACAACCCCAATGGAAGTAGTATTCCTTAGTGGAAGTGGCCTCACATGACAAGAGTTCAAGATGATGACTTTGCTTGACTTTCCCAGATCTCTTCCTGTGGCACATGAATGAAAACAAGCTTAATACGTGGAGGCCACACCTCACAGTTTACAGGGCTTTTAGATTTTAGAAATCTGAACAGATACCACAGAACACCTTCACAGGTCTTGTGGAGTTAACACCTTGATGGAGTCAGAACTTTTTTGGTGGCACAGTTGGAATGTGGTTTTAATAATATTACCCAATGCTTTTGATTGGAATATGTACCGTAGTTCATAGTTTTGTAAAATAATAAGTGGTATGTCACTTATTTCTGTGTTTGCCAAGCGTATTACTTATACAGTAGCCTGGATTTGGATTGAATAACATTTGCAGCAGTAGAATGCAAAATATGTGGAGAGTAGGATGGCTCAGTGGTTGGCACTGTTGCCCTTTAGCGCTGGGGCCCTGGATTTGAATCCAACCATGGACAACATCTAATAACCATAGATGAGGAAAAAAGCCAGCAAAATACAAAAATCAAATAGGATCCAGCACTCCTCTATTGCAAAATGGTATTATTCCATAAGAATATTAAGTGAGGATATCACAGGGTCAGGGCGATTAGCCAAGCTGACGTGTTTCAATCACTTGGATCTTTTCAAAGCACGTGAGCTGGGCTAGTCGCCCTGACCATGTGACATCCTCACTTTATATTTTTATGGAATCAATGCCAATTCGCAATACAGGAGTGCTAGATCCGATCTGATTTTTCATGGACAACATCTTCAAGGAATTTGTATGTTCTCCCCATGTTTCCATGGGTTGCCTTCGGATATTCCGGTTTCTCTGCCACACTCAATGAACATAGGTTAATCTGGAATTTAGACTGTAAGCCCCGATAGGGACATGGAGCAATGTGAATCATGACAATCTCTGCCCAGTGCTGTGGAATATAACAGTGCTTTATAAATGGATAAAATAATAATAATAATAATAATAATTTTTCCAATGAAAAAGTCTACCGTGTGAACTAAGTCTTGTACCATGTTCATGGGTGCAGCTATAGCAGGTGCAGAGACAGCAGTGTAAGGGCTTGTTCACACGACGTTTTGGATCCGTTTTGGATGCGTTTTACGGATCCGTTTTTAACCTGCGAAAACTGGATGTAAACTGCATCCAAAAAGCGGATCCAAAAAACGCAACAGCTGATCCTTTTTTGGATGCTAATTGGATGCGTTTTGCATGCGTTTTAACGGATCCTTTTTTTGGATCCGTTTTTTCAATGCTTTATTTAAATCAACCTATCAAACTGCAATTTAAATATAATATAACCTATCAATGACCAAGAAAAAAACCTTTTTTTACCTAGTGTCAGTCAGCTGTACATACACCTATGATTTTAGAACCCGCCCTCCCCCTATTTTTTTTTTTTTTTTTAAATCAACCAATAGTTTTCAAACCCACCACATGTAAATTAATTAATAACAATCATGTATAAACTAAATAATTTCTAAACTAAATATTTATAAATTAAATATATATTTAGTATATTATATATATATTATATATATATTTATGTACATATATATAAATGTACATTTATATACTATTATACACATTTATAATATTATATACATTTAAACTTTTGTATAGAATTTATATATAAAATATATATATATATATATATATATATATATATATATATATATATATATATACTATTATATACATTTATATATATATATATATATATATATATAATATTTACATACATTTATAAACTAAATATAAGCCAAACATAATATTAAAATTTTATATTTAATTTAAATCCAATGCGTTTTACGGATGCGTTTTTGGCATCGAAAACGGATCTAAAACGCACCCAAATGTGTGCTGCGCTTTTGCATCCGCTTTCGGGATGCCAAAAGCGCACTCCATTATTTCCTATGGGGATTTCTCTTGCGTAAAACGCAAGAAGAATTAACATGTCAATTCTTAAAACGGATCCGAAAAACGCATCGCGAAAAGCGCATCGGCAATCACTCGTGTGAACAGCGATGCGCTTTTGCCATTGAAAGCAATGTTAATCACACTGACAATTGTCAGATCCGTTTTACGGATCCGTAAAACGGATCACAAAATCGTCGTGTGAACAAGCCCTAATGATCCGGCGGTGACAGTATACCCTGACACATCGATCTTTGGGTAACAGATGTGGATCCACTGTGATCACCGTGGGCGAAGATGGTAGAGATGGAGACCACACCAGGGAGCGGATTCTAAGTGAACCCTCGGTCTTCACCGAAGCCCACCACAAGGCCGGGACGGACGTCGCTATGGGGAACCCCCCCGGTCGCCACCCCTGCAGTGGCTACCCATGGTGACAGCTGAGGTGCAGGATAGGGACACCGGAAACTGGGAGCGATGGTAGCAGGTATATAGCCGTAGGAGGACTACAAGTCCAAGGAAGGTACAGCAGCAGACAGCAAGTAGAAGCGGACTGATTGTAACGGCAGGAATACAGCAGGTAACACTGGACAGGTGCAACGGCAGGAACAACAGGAATAAACAGGTGCAAGATCAGCAGATAACGGCAGCCAGGAGGTCAGGAGCTCTGATGGACTAAACTGACATCAGGAATGTCAGGGGTTAACTCTGGAACAGCAGAACCCAGGAGCCAGTTAGGAGCTCTGATAGACAATAATGAACTGATGCTGGAGCAGAGGCAGGAAGTTCCTTATATCCCAGAAGGTTAAAGCTCACTGGTCAGGTAATCGGGATGCTGTACAATATATGGATAAATTGCAGATGACACTCAACTCTATACAGCCAAATAGTGAAAAAAGCATGTCCTTTATTCAAGCATCCGATAAAAACAATCACAACGTGGCAACGAAAGAGAGAGAAAACTCCCGACGTGTTTCGGGCAGTCAAATGCCCTTAGTCATAGTTGTCCCTTTAAATAACAGAGCAGTGCTGCGCACTCCCTAGGGAGAGCCAGTGTGTGCACAGGACACCAGGAAGCAGGAGCGAGCGTTGGCCGGTGGTCACTGCCGCTGGATACAGGAACTGGGACGGTTAAAGGGGTTTTGCCACAAAGTAAAATTGACGTGGGATGCTTGAAAATGGTATAACAAACATTTTCACCATTCATCATTATTAAAAATTCTGGACAGTTTGTCTTAGCTGCTCCTTTAGTGATCCATTGTTTACAGCTAGTCTACAGGGGGTACGACCAGGGCTGAGAGCTTCAGTCCTGGTCACACATGCTCAGACATCCCTTCTCCTCTCAGGCGGCTACTGAGTGTACAAACCCCAGGTGCTGTCATTCTGCTCACGTCCTCTGTACTACTTAGTAATTAGTCAAACAGTGCAAATAATTCAAAAATGATACATCAGGTCTGTTTATTGATAATGAGAAAAAAACAAAGGTTTGGTTCCTGCAGGGATTTGAACTTAGGACCCTTGTGCCTGGAGGCAAAAACTTTACCTCTCAGCTACTCACAATGCTTTACATAAACAGACCTTTCTTTGACTACAGAGAGGAAAGGCCTGGTGATGTCTTCCTGCTGGGTCACACGATATACAATTCAAATAAATCACACATGCTCCCTTCTGAGCACACAGAGCTGAAGAGCTGGATGCAGGAGGTATGAAATGAGATTGTGGCAAAACCCCTTTAAGAATATTAGCAGCAGGGACAAAGGCCGCTGCGACCCCCAAGCAGGGAGCCACAGTGGAGACATGGCAGGCACGGAGACGCTGGCAGGGACCGCGGTGTGAACTGTGACAAGCAGTCCTTGGTGCCTCCATCACATGAGAAGATACCAGTGTTATAACCGGCACTTGGTAGGTGGTGGTGGGGGCCGTCACAGGCGTTATATTCATTTGGCATTATTAAAGGGGTTTTGCCAGGACGTGCCTTATCTGCTAAGCAATGCTGAGCTGAGAGAGAGAGAGACACAGCCAGAGCACAGAGCCGTGCATAAGGGATCGTGTGAAATGTTCACTCAAATAATCAAACTACAACTAGTGAATTCTGTATACAAACGACAACAGCTTTCTCCACAGCAGCTTGAAAGCTTCTTTAGCCTCTTGAAAGTTCCTTCATGTTCCCTGTCATCAGATAAAGCAGGGATCTACTCAGATAATCACACTACAACTAGTGGATTCTTTATACAAAAGACAACATATTTCTACCCGGTGCCTTGAAAGCTTCTTCAGCTCCCTCTCATCAGATAAGAAGTGTTCTACGGCCAGCAGCTCCTGTCACTCTGCCTGGTCGTATCTAGTGTCACTCTGCCTGGTCGTATCTAGTGCAAGCTTTTAAGTAACTAAGGGCAGGTAAGGCAGCCTGTAGCTCTCTCAGGCTGCAATTTTTTTAATCACATATATTTAGAAAAGTGATTAAATACCCATTTTGGAGGATCCCACGTCAACATTACATCGTGGCAAAACCCCTTTAAGCTTTCTGTTTTGCTTAGGGATGTTTGTCTCACTAAAAATGAAGTCACCTTACCTCTCCTTCTACCTCCTTGAATTTCCAGGTCTAGAGCCCATGTCTACAATTGACATTCTACAAGCCAGTCTTCAAGAAGGATCAAAATGCTGCACTTAATGGTTTCCATTTGCATATGTATTACTGTATACAGCCCAGACTACTAATATGTTAGGATTGTGCTTAAAAAATGGAATAATATTATTAGAAGTGCAGTATTTACCGCAGTTTGTCATTACGAGGGATAATGTTCCCTATAAATCAGGTTTTATCTCTGCCACACACTGAAGAACAGGAAAAAACTCTATTCCCAGTATGAGAGAAGGAAAGCTCTGTTACTCCCGGAGCACAAACACCCCTGAAATGATTTTCGTATTAGACTCTGGCAAGTGCTGCAAAGTTTCTTCTTACTATAATATGCGGGGAATGTAATGCTGCAAAGTAATTAAAGACATTATTTGCGAACCAAAAACTGGAGTCTAATGTAATAATATATATTCAATAACGGAGCAAATAGGACTGCGGTATTGTAACCCGTGGAAAAAGCAATCAGATGGTAAATCGATAAGGCCGGTAAACAGGTCTGAGGTGCAGATGTCGAAGTGGAATTACCTGTAAATGGCTATTTCTTGGTAGCGCCGTCCCTTATATTATGAAGAAATTCAAAAATGGAGCTTGTCTGGCTTGGGATGAAACACACACATGGGGCGTTATCGATAGTGTCTAACTCTTAGTGTAACGTTAGACTAGACAGTCTTACAATGCGCCAGATTTATCATAGTGGGACACATGTATGAAAGTTGTTGCGCCCGTTCATCCCACATTTTCTTAAAGGGGTTGTCTCACTACAAGGATTGCTGCTTTTTATGTTAAAGATCTTGCAAAAACAGTTGCAATCTATGTCCATTACCAGTGTCCTACCTATTCCTAGATATCCCCTCTTGTATGGGCTGCATCAGCTCCTCAGGTCACTATAGCAACAGACCTGTTTGATCTCTCCTGATAGGCTGCCAGTGCTGTTTGCTATAGCTACAGACCTGTTCAATCTCTCCTGATAGGCTGCCAGCACTGTTTGCTATAGCTACAAACCTGTTTGATCTCTCCTGAAAGGCTGCCAGCGCTGGTTGCTATAGCTACAGACCAGTTCACTCTCTCGTGATAGGCTGCCAGTGCTAGTTGCTATAGCTACAGACCTGTTCAATCTCTCATGATAGGCTGCCAGCACTGGTTGCTATAGCTACAGACCTGTTTGATCTTTCCTGAGAGGCTGCCAGCACTGTTTGCTATAGCTACAAACCTGTTTGATCTCTGCTGATAGGCTGCCAGCGCTGGTTGCTATAGCTACAGACCAGTTCAATCTCTCGTGATAGGCTGCCAGTGCTAGTTGCTATAGCTACAGACCTGTTAAATCTCTCATGATAGGCTGCCAGCACTGGTTGCTATAGACAAAGCTTCTGTTCTATATCAATGTTATATATAACATCCCATAATACATAATTAAAGGGGTTGTCTCCCTGCAAGGTTTGCTTTTTATGTTAAAGAGCTTGCAAACACAAGACACTTTGCAATATATGTCCATTTATAGCTAAGACTTTAATCCCTCTTGTATGGCTGCATCAGCTTCTCAGGTCGCTATAACTACAGACCTGTTTGATCTTTCCTGAGAGGCTGCCAGCGCTTGTTGCTATAGCTACAGACCTGGCTTCTACTGCAGCCTAGTAGAAGCCAGTAAACGCACCCCTGAATTCAAAGTGAAATCAAGAAAACAGGACTGAGGTAAGATGAATAAATATAGTGAGAAAACCCCATTAAAGCATTTTCTCCAAAAAGAGTCTATCTAACAAGACAGACCCCTTTGTCTGCGCCTCTTCAGGGTGAGTGGCTATGCCAATTCGTACAATACCACACATTCATGAGGCTCTCATGCCCAAAAGTGTCGCAGTTCATGCTTTGTTATTCATGCCATCTTCAAAGTGGCGAGGCTAAGACAAAAGTTATCTTAGGACACTTTTTTGGTGCATGGGCACTTTGTCTTACAACGTGACACTTATATAGCGAAGTGAGACACTTTCAAACACAAGCATGAACTCGATTTTGGCGCAGCACTTCCCAAGACACTTTTCACTGCAAAACTTTTCATGCACCTGGCCCAGTGTTCATAAATCCGGTGCATGTTAGAACTGTCTAGTCTTAAAGAGGTTTTGCCAGGAGGAGCCTTATCTGCTAAGAAGCTAATGTAAACAAATCACGGAGCTGAAAGAGAGAGAGACGCACACAGCCAGAGCACAGAGCTGCATAAGGGATCGTGTGACATGTTCACTGAAATAATCAAACTATAACTTGTGGATTCTGTATATAAAAGACAACAGTTTTTCTCCTCAGCAGCTTGAAAGCTTCTTCATGTTCCATGTCATCAGATAAAGCAGGGATCTAATCACACTACAACTAGTTTATTCTGTATACAAAAGACAACATATTTCTACCCGGTGCCTTGAAAACTTCTGCAGCTCAGTCTTATCAGATAAGAAGCTCTCTCTGCGCAAGCCCGTCCAGCAGCTCTTGTCAGGCCATATCTAATACAAACTTTGAAGTAACCAAGGGCATGTAAGGAAGGCTATAGCTCTCTCAGGCTGCAATTTTTGTAATCACATATATTTAGAAAAGTGATTAAATACCCATTTTGGAGGATCCCACGTCAACATTACATCGTGGCAAAACCCCTTTAAGCGCTTTCTCTCTTTAGATAGGTGGGAGGTGGAAAAGAACAAAGAACATCAAGCCACAGGATTTTTTAGAAAATGGAGAATTTTTATTGAAAAAATTTTGACACCACAAGAAATAAGGGAACACATGCTACCGTTTAGAGAAACTACGGGGTATTTACTTAGGGATCCTGCAGGCAATCTGGGTCAACAAAAAACTACTGAGAGCAAAAATGCCTAAGGGTCCAGATAACAAATTACCTAAAAAATAACTTTTATTAGTATATTCTAAAAAGCATCAGCCCAAAGAGGTTAGCTAGTATGCCACATAAATAGACATAAGTATATATATTTTATACTAGTATATATATATATATTATATATATATATATATATAATATAATATATTATATAATATTATATATATATATATATATATGGTGCACCCGCCCCGACCCCGCACCGGATAGCGCAAGCTAGACAATCTTAACCAACCCTTTACGATGCCACGCCCTTTGACGCAAGAGCAGAATGTATATTAATTGTCAAAAAAGTGGTCAAATACCCAATAACTCAAAGACAAAGCTATCATAAAAACATCACAATACAACAACACAGTCGGATCGGGGTTTCCCTTTTTAAAGTGGATTGAGGTGGTGGCCGGAGACTGAGGGATGAAAGGGATGGTGCATGGAGGGGACCGAGGTCAGGTAACAAGTGCTTTAATTGAGGCACCGACTTTGCTTGCAGCCAGGTGATATGTGGTTAGTGGTGGCTCATACTATGACTGTAGTTGTATTTGGGGGGAGATTGTCTTATTGTTTTACTGTTATAGATTATGTACTGTATGGTGGTTAAAAATGACACTAGACCTTTTTGATTATGCAATACTGTATTCATGTCTCATTGAAATGTGTCAATTAAAATTGTAATTACAAAAAAAAAAAGAACTATCTAGTCTAGCTTTACACCTTTTTTTAAATTGGTTTTCTTTATGCCCGTAACTGTGCCAAAATTTTGGTGCAGTTTTTGGCACACGGCATGACACATTAAGTCACGGCATCTTTATGTGAACCCACACCCCTTTTACCGAGGCCACGCCCTTTTGACAGACAAGGAGCAGAAGTGTCTATTAATTGTCTAAAACAGTGGTCTGCAAAGTGCGGCTCTCCAGCTGTTGGGAAACTACAACTCCCATCATGCAATTATATAATCTATATAAGTGGGCATGATGAGAGTTGTAGTTTACCAACAGATGGAGAGCCGCACTTTGCAGACCACTGGTCTAAAACATACTATAAATGTGGTGTAAAGCGTGTACGCCTTTATTTTTGGTGCACATCTGGCACAACTGCTTTGATAAATGTGGCACGCTGTATGTGTTGGCAAGGCGGACTGCTAGTCATGTGACCCTACAGAAGACACAAATGACTGGAATAAGTTCTATATACAATATATAAGAAAAAATATTGCCATTACTGCTCACAAATGGGGTACAGGTCTCACTTGTAGTGATGGAAATGGGTGCCAGACTAGAATGGTCCATCTCAAATACAATCAAATTCCGAGGCAAACACTGTATAGAAATATATGCTGCAATCCTCCAAGACCAACAGATGCTTGATGGGTCCCAAATCAGTAATAAAACTTATGTAAATGAAATGCATATTAGGACTTTTGAGAAATGGATACATGCTCTTATGTTACATCTACAAAATATTTATTTCATCACATGCAACAATGTATTCTTCCAGGTGATTGTCATTCTAAGGGCGCATCCCCACGGCATAGGACAAATACCGGCCGGTTTGCCGGCCGGTATTTGCACAGTTTTGCGCCCGTCCCCACGGCCGCGGGGGGGACCGCTTTTCTCCGTGATGAGCGGAGAGAGCCCTCCCCCCTCCCATTGAGAAGCACAGATTCCGTCCGGTTTTCGGACGGAAGATGGTGCTTGCCCAATGTTTTACCGCGGGCGGCAAAACCACCGGGCGGAAAACCCATGTAGTGGGGACCGCTGCACGGGTTTTCCATAGAGCACAATTGTGCTCATTTTCGGCCGGTTTTTCAGGCGGTCTAAAAAACCGCAAACCATCTGAAAAACCGGCCGAAAACCCGTGCAGTGGGGACATGTACTAACCCTTCTTTGTCATTGATTGCTGAGTGGCCATGTGACCTCAGGATTGGGAGCACATTGTTACACCTTGTTATTCCTTTGCTTGTAATCTTCCATGTTATAATGTCCAATTACATGATTGGGACTTCAATGTTATTCCCCTCTTTGTTCTTATTGGTCCGGTATAAAAACATGACCTGGAGATCTGAAAAATTTTTCGCGGCCGTCCCCACGGCCGCGGAGGGAGGGGTGGGGTGGGGGGCAAGCTTTTCCCCCCCTTCCCATTGAGGTGTTCATATTACCTCCGGAAACCGGATGGAAGAATGAACATGCTCAAAGTTTTTTGAGCGGCCCGCGGGCGAAAGAACCGCCGGGCGGAAGACCCCTGCAGTGGGGACTGCTGCACGGGTTTTCCATAGAGCACAATTGTTTCAGGCGGTCTGAAAAACCGCAAACTGGCTGAGAAACCGGCAAAAAACCCGTGCAGTGGGGACATGCCCTAACAGTGTAAGCCCTACCCAAGCATTGGGCCCCGCAAAGCTGCCTACTTGCCTGCCCGACCCTAAGATTTTGGCAACTACTGGAAGACGGTCCCGACACTGGAAGATTGAAACACTTATCAGAACAAGACAGACACAATAGATAATAGTCGGGCAGAAATAGATCAAACCAGAGACAGCAAAATAGTACAGAGGCAGTAGGCAAAAGACAGAGGTCAAAAAGGAGGGTAAAAAGGTCCAAGCAAACAATCCCCAAGAGATTATCACCAGCAATGTCCCAAAGACAAAGAGGTCTTTTTAAGGGATGTCGAGTTCCGGTTCAGGACGTGATTGGACTAGCCCTCCTACATCCAGACCCCACAGAACTCAGGCTGGTAGGGAAGAAAGATGAGTGGAAGGGGAAAGTGTCAATCCCCACTCAGTCTAAACTATCTGCAGCCCAGCACTAGGCCCAGCAGAAGCAACAGAACTCAGTATTCAGAGTAGCACCAAGAAAAACACACCATTTGGCACCGAATCTGTCACCCTCCACATTTTTTAAGGAATTATTGCGCCTGCGGACAGTTTGCACTATGCTGTTTTGCTTCTTTCATTTACAGATTTGCGTTTTTGGAGAGGGACCTGAATCCTAAGCATCCGGCTGCTGGAAGTTGGGTATTTGGGCTAAAAAATTTTTTATCCCACTCCTCAGTCATGAAAAATTAAAGGGGTTGTCTCACTACATTGATTCATCTCACCTCAGTCCTGTTTTCTTGGTTTCATTTTGAACTCAGGGGCGTGTTTACTGGCTTCCACTAGGCTGCAGTAGAAGCCAGGTCGTAGCTATAGCAACCAGTGCTGGCAGCCTATCAGGTGAGATCAAACAGGTCTGTAGCTATAGCGACCTGAGGAGCTGATGCAGCCCATCCAAGAGGGGATCTCTAGGACACTGTTAATGGACATATATTGCAAAGTGTCTTGTGTTTGCAAGCTCTTTAACATAAAAAGAAAACCTTGCAGGGAGACAACCCCTTTAATTATGAATTATGGGATGTTATATATAACATTGATATAGAACAGAAGCTTTGTCTATAGATTTCACTCTATAGAAATATCACAAGGCATTATGAGAAAAGAGCTAGAAGCTCAAGCAACCTCTATTGGATGTAGCAATCTTCAAATCCCCACACACCTATATGGTGCTCACCCCAAGGAGAGACATTCCCCTTTCTATAGAAATAGTCAGTCAAACCCCCTCCACCCCAAAAAAATATATATTGTGAGTATCACAGCTTTTCAGTTTTATGGATACATCCATGCCACCATGAGCAATAGTGAAATATAGAAATGTTACGAGCCATCGGCCTTCTTTGGGCAGAAGCCACAGATGTCAGTGGCGAGGATAGATTTCTGTTGAGCTTAAAGGGGTTGTCTCACTACATTGATTCGGCCTATTTTCTTGGTTTCATTTTTAATTCAGGGGCGTGTTTACTGGCTTCTACTAGGCTGTCGTAAAAGCCAGGTCTGTAGCTGTAGCAACCAGTGCTGGCAGCCTATCATGAGAGATCAAAGAGGTCTGTAATTATAGAGACCTGAGGAGCTGATGCAGCCCAGACAAGAGGGGATATCTAGGAATAGGTAGGACACTGGTAATGGACACATTGCAAAGTGACTTGTTTTTGCAAGATCTTGAACATAAAAAGCAGCAATCCTTGTAGTGAGACAACCCCTTTAAGAATGAAATAAATGGAATAGTCCCTTTAAAAACAACGTACAACATCTTTTTCAACAGTAAGACAATGGACAATGTCTTCTGATGTTCCCCACTAGCAAACCATAGAATTAAATAAAATTGTATCCAAGCTCTCCATGTGAAATAAAGACTAAAAGTGCTGACGCTCCTTCTGAGGGACTCACTAATCAATAGGTAACTATTACTGTTCCCCTATGATTAGTAAATGGAATGAACTCTAGGATACGGCAGTTTAAAAAGTTTATGCGCTTCTCAGTTTCCGCTCTTTCATGTGTCACAAGAATTATTGCACAGTTCTTCTGAGAAAAAGGAGCTTTTTCAAAGATTAGCAAACATCTATCCGGATAGGTGGTGTGTAAATGATCCACGCTCACCTCTCCCTAATGGGCGTCATAAACCAATTACAAGCACTTGACAAAAGAAGCATTTGATGGTTGGAAAAGCAATTAAATTTTTAGAGCTGTCTCTTGCAATAAAAAGGCATGAACAGCGATGGGGCGTCAGGAAAAAGTTGCTGTGTAAAGCATAGCATTGTGGATTATCAATCAAGACAGGGCCCATTGAATAGGAAATCAGTAATAACAATGCTTAGGAGGTGAGGCCGGACTGCTTACCATTAGCAGTAAAAGGAGCATCAATAAAATTAACATTCCCTATCTTTCTATGCTCATTACAGTTTGACAGACTTACCCTTAGCCTGGATTCAGCTGTCTGGGAACCTGTCACAATAGGAGGATATGGGAAGGGAGCCCCCGCTGTAATTACAATTTACTGTGGATTTGCAACTTCTAATCAAGAAGTGCTGGCAAGGAATGGACTTACTGTGTTATAAGTGAGTAATTGGTAAACACATCTGCTCGGTCGCCCCTATGGAAGAGCCATTCAGATTGCGTGCTCAATGTCAAAATTAAAGTTTGGATTCTGCCGAGGATCCTCAGCTATACATGGCATGTAAATAGGAAGATGCACGTTGGGTCTTAGAGACATCACATCATAATGCATTGTATAGAACCAGTCCTCCTAGAGCTGAATCGGTGGTGTACATTCAAGAGAGGAGAGACAAAATGGAACCCATTTACTATGATGCCCATTTTCACCAGCCAGAACACCTAGAGCGACATGGCCCAATAATAATGTGCCATAGTTTTGGTATATTTTGCATCAAAAAAACTTTTGACGCCATATTCTTGATGTAAATGAACTGTAATATACCAAAACTAGGCGCATTATAAACCGGGCACGACACACTGTCATGCATCTAAAAAAGTGCTTTAACTATAGTAGCAATGATACACTGTGCGCCTCCATAACACAATGTGCCTATCAAGGCGCATTACATGCACTAGTAATGATACGCTATGCACCTACGTTAAGCAATGCACCTCGCTAGGCACATTACATACATTACAACTGATATGATATGCACCTATGTTACGCAATGCGCCTCTCTAGGCACATTACATACATTACAACATATACAATATGCACCTACGTTACGCAATGCACCTCGCTAGGCACATTACATACATTACAACTGATATGATATGCACCTATGTTACGCAATGCACCTCGCTAGGCACATTACATACATTACAACATATACAATATGCACCTACGTTATGCAATGCGCCTCTCTAGGCGCATTACATACACTAGCACTGATACGCTATGTGCCGTGATTTGCACAATGCGCCTTTTAGGCGCATTAAGTTTACTATACAAGGTATACCAGACGCCAGATTTCTGAAAGGATCGTACTTTCATGTGCACCTTAAACGGACTCAATGTGCCTTAAAACTGCCACAGTGCTGCCTATTTTCGGATATGTCGCCCAAGATCTTGATGTCTTTTTTACCTTCTACAGGCTTTTCCATGACCATCAGGACAGTTCCCTACCCCCTAGCTTTCAAACAATGTAGTCCTTCACAGGTTTCCACCAACGTGACAGAAAGATGAATAGAGAAACTCCAGCACTCGTGCTCCAGATTAGTAGGTAAATTCTTGAAAAACGCACTTTATTAGAGATGATAGTAAAACAATGAATAAAATCACATGAAGACTGTACGGTTTACGCGTTTCGAGCTCAACAACTAGCTTTGCATCGTAACATGATACGATTAGGAGCTAGTTGTTAAGCTCGAAACGCGTAAACCGTACAGTCTTCATGTGATTTTATTCATTGTTTTACTATCATCTCGAATAAAGTGCGTTTTTCAAGAATTTATATACTAATCTGGAGCACGAGTGCTGGAGTTTTTCCATTCATCTTCCTGTCACGTTGTTGGATCCCACAGCCGGATACCTCACTCCGTCTTGCACCGTGTGTTGACTAGATAAGTGCAGAATAGCAGAGGACTTTCACCTTGGTTTCACCGTTTTCACTTCTTGCTTGTTTCACAGGTTCCCACCACCCATGTAGTACCCTGTTTCCCCGAAAATAAGACACCCCGGAAAATAAGACCTAGTGCATTTTTTTTTATGCAATTCAGAGTTTGGCTGCTTATGCTGATGTTTGTGATGAAATCTCTACAGTATATTAATACATGTTGATGTTTTGTTCAACAATAAATGTGAATTATTGTTCATAGAAAAATAATACATCGCCTAAAAATAAGTCTTAGCTCGTCCTTAGAGCAAAAATTAATATAAGACACTGACTTATTTTTGGGGAAACACGGTAGTAAGGGGAAGAGACCAGCCAGGACTTGGCCCCCACTTTCCCACAGCCCCAAAGAAGCTGTAAGGTCTACCACTATGAGCTGTATGCTCTTGGACAGAATTGTGGCACTGCAACAGTGGAAATTTGTAGAAACAATAGTAAAATGCAATTAAAGGAAAGAAAAATTGTCTCTTATTAACAATCATTGATCTATGTAGATTACATTATGTAAATAAAGTCATATATTTACTCATGGTGAAGTCTATATCTGTGTCTGGTCTGCAAACTGTTCAGCTGTTACAAAACTACAACTCCCAGCATGTGGCTGTCATGACATACTAGGAGTAGATGCTTTGCAACCGACGTAGACCATCAGTATAGACAAAAAATCTATGTGCTTCTAAAATCAAAGTACCTCCAAGGCTATGATCATAAACTGTGCTGCATGTTCACAGTAAAGCAGAAGAACAGTATGACTAGCTCCTAATGACATGGCATGTACCCACTAGGGAATACCTAACACAGGCTGGAATCTAAGGTCTAATCTACAAGCAGGGCTGGGACATCGAGTAGAGGAAAGTAGGTGACCGCCTAGGGCACCACTTCATCCCAGGCAGGAAAGGGGGTATGGAGTGGGCTTAAATTTCCATTGGGGGGCGATATATGCCTTACTTGTCTAGGGCACCAGAATACCTTGTCCCAAGCCTGTCTACACATATTCTAGATACAATAAATCATGTCTTTTAATGTGGTCATTTTGTGAGTTTAATGAAGACGACATTGAGTTTGACCACACATCTCTACTCTTAAAGTGTATCTACCTTATTGGTAAGAGGTTTATAGATTAGAGGTCGATATAGCAAAAAATAAAAATAGACCTCTGAGGGTTTTAGGCAGAGGTAACAGCCACACCTAAACCCTGGTTCCTGAGTTAGCCCAAAGTCTTCTCTGTCCTATCAGAAGACACAGGTATTATCAAGGGTACATGGTAGTTGTTGGTCACGCACTCAAAGCCTTCACCCTAGAGCTGGTTTGGGCCAACACAACATCCCTTTTGACCTTCAATCTGTTTATCCTCCTCCTTTTTTGACATGTTGGTGTAGAAAGAGACGACCCTCTGGGGGTTTACATTGTTATATAGTAAAAGAGATAAGGGTAAGCACATAAGGTGTCGAAAAATACGTAAGGTTTAAGGGTGTAGCGCAAACAGTCCAACGAAGAAGGAAAATCCAGCACGCCCAAAGTGAGTAGAATTAGAGGTTAAAACTTCAAACTTTTATTCCATATTAGTTAAAAAGAGCCCGGTGATATGTAGATGCCTTGTACCTGACTCCCAAATCGACGCATTTCGGACAATTTGTCCTTATTTGTGGTATAGCACATGCCATGAATAAGGACAGATTGTCCGGAACTCGTCAGTTTGGAAGTCAGATACCTGGGGCGACATGTATGATCTAGGTGCATAGAGGCCAGTTCTAAATAGCTTTAAGGCAGTGTAGAATACACCAGAATGTATGAACCTGTTCTACTGCCGGTCATAGATTTGGCGCATTCTAGTTCCACAATGACAACTCCGGCTCAGGTAAACCACTTGTAACTTGGTCTGCCTGTTCCAGCGGTAATGCGCCCAGTTTTTCCGTCCCCCAACCATAAATGTGTAGAATCATACGGTTGTGGTGTGACACCCCCAGAACGCCCCCACATCTTAGGCGCATAACAAAGTGCCGCGGAAGTCGCAAAATGAGCCTAATTTTGCAGTGCGTCTGCTCATACATCTAGAAGAAAAATAGAAAAACTGCCGACTTTGCTGGCGTGATACGCGTGCATTGGTCCGTTAAAAATGAATTATGAGAAAAATGAATGAGATATAAAAAAAATGGAGATTCTATTGAAAAAGATCTAGTATATAGATCGAAACGTCTGTTATTAGAATCCTAAAAATATGTATGTACAGATATGGAATGTTACGCATAAAGTCGGCTTTTAAACATTGTCATTTTGGAATAAAAAAATCCTTTTTGGAGAATAAAAATATGAGAACGTGAAATCGTGGAGTGCAACCTATTTTTCTTCTATTTGGCTTCTCTTTTGGTCTGCCCCCCTCTAGGGACCATGAGTGCGGGAGACATAATCTATATATATATATATGCTCATACATCTAGAGAAGAGGGCTGAGCCAGTTTTGGGCTGAAAGGACACCACAATACTGGCGCAGCCCCGTTTATACATGTCGCCCACGGTGTCTACATATCACCATACTCTTTTTAAATGATATGGAATAAAAGTCCAAAGTTTTAACCTCTATTTCTTCTCGATTCGGGCGTGCTGGATTATATTTTTTTGCAGGAAAGTTAATGAATGCAGCCCTCTCCTTAGCCACAGGCTTCGTAGCTCAAGTCTTTCTAAACACATAAGAAGGCTTTATTAATTAGCAGTGCCATCACATCTCAGGTTCCTTGTCCCAAGAACCTTATAACTAATTTCAGACACCTAGTTGAGGCGTGATTACAGCTTAAATTCCCAAAGGGATTTTATGCCTTTCAGTGTAAAAAAAATAGAATTTATAAATTAATATCTGTAGCCTTAAATGTGTGTTCTCACCTCGCTGTTTCACAGAGCCTACACTTCACAGCCAGCTTCAGGCTCACACTTCCTGTTCAGGCTGTGGGTGGGTATACAGCAGTGATTGACATTTCAGGTCTGCTATTTCTAGCTGATCTTGTTATAGGGGCATTGGTGAAGGAGGGGTTTTAAAAGGAGGGTAAAAGGATACAGAACTATACAGTTTGTCACTAAGGACAATAAACAAGTTCCTGTGCTGCTAACGAGACACAGCATGGAGTGACGTCACCATCCCGGGCCACTATTAGAGAGGTGGTCAGTAATCTAGGGAAGCCTGTGTACACAAGCAAGCAATAAGAACTGCTCTAACTCTAAAAGGAAACAAAATCAGAACAGCAATGTATTGGGTAATAATTTTTATTTGCTAATCAATGTGGTGAGAATACCCCTTTAATTCACAAAGTATGGTCATGCAGGACTACAAAATGCTAAATGGGTGACAGAAAAATTTTAAAATCTTCATCATGGGAAAGGCTCTACTCAAATTATCCTCACCCCTGACATTTATAATAGAGTCTGGAAAGATACGTCAGATGAAAAACCTGGTTGGATCCCATTGACCATTGATCCCATGGATCCCATTGACCATTGATCCCATGAATTCCATTGATCCCATGGATCCCATTGACCATTGATCCCATGAATTCCATTGATCCCATGGATCCCATTGACCATTGATCCCATGGATCCCATTGACCATTGAACCCATGAATTCCATTGATCCCATGGATCCCATTGACCATTGATCCCATGGATCCTTCTGACCATTGATCCCATGGATTCCATTGACCATTGATCCCATTGATCCCACTGACCATTGCTCCCATTGACCACTGTCATGTTATCATCGGGATTCTAATATATTTAGAGTGAAGAATAGCCTCATAGACTTTACTATTGTGCCATCAAAAAACCTGGAACCACTGACAGAAATAACAGATATGAACGGGGCCTTACTTCTTCACAACCCAAAATTCCCTCAAACAATGACTGCAACAAATTTAATCACCTCCAATGCAAATAACAGATGATAGGAATACGGAAAGTGGAATTATTTGCATCCCAGCTTCATCGTTGTAAATCCGGATATTACAAAGAGATTGAGCGGGCGAGATACAGGAGGAAATGATAGGTTTTTATTTTCTCTTTTAAAATCAATATTGTTACAACAACGGCATTTAAACTTCATGAGAGAAACATATTGGAATACATTCGTCTTGGCATTGAAAAACTTCAAAGAAGGATTTCTGCAAATACATGGAAGGTGTATAAATAGAGGGACTTTTATCTCTCTCCGAGTACCAGTCTCTTTGTGCCAGTGTGTCTGGGCAGAGGTATAGTACCAATTAGACAGAGCTGCAGATCTTTTGTTCAGATCAGAATAGGAATATCGACCAACCCTGCAAAATGTGCAGCTCTACAAACTAAATATACTGTAATAGACACATTACAATGCGCAATGAAGATGACCAGATACGGCCTCGTGTTAGATGCTGGTGCACAGCTGGAGGGAGGGATAGTAGGGCATTTATCTGGGTACGTTCATACGGGTCTGGTCCATACAGGGTCCTTAACCCTGCAGTATATTACCTGCACCAACTGATGTGAATTTTTGCGCGGGGGAACCTGCTGTGGACCTGACTCATATGAACGTATCTTCTCGGTGGCTGCTTCTTGAATAGGGTACTGAAAGCAAAGACAGCAAACTAAATTTTCAACCCAAGTTGAAGTAAAGCCTAGCTACCCCATAGGAACGTGGCCCCATGGGCATAACTATAGCCATAGAAAACATAGCAGCTGCTATGAGGCCTAGAGGTTGAGGGAGGGGCCCAACTATGGTCCAAGATTTTTTTTTTTTTTTAATTTAATAGAAAACTCTTGGCATTCTGCTATCTTGTACTAGCATGTGAGTTCTGTGATATATATGAAAAAACTTTGAGACTCTCGGTTCACATATTTTGATCAAAAGATGTTTAAGCTGCCCACGACTTTCAACGTGATCTCAAAATCGGGCAGTCCTATGCTATCTTTACCTCTCAATCAAGCCAATCAGGCCTCTCACTGGGTCACCGACCTCCATTATTCAGAGAGAAAAAATAAAAAACACCCAACCTGCAAGCTGCCCTTCTTATGACAGCCTGTGAGAGTGGGCGGGGACAGAAACCCAAAATGGAAGCACCCCTTCCTTCCCATATAGGTTAAAATCAATGTACACCAAGTATAACGTATTTAACCTATATGGGAAGGAAGGGATGCTTCCATTTTGGGTTTCTGTCCCCGCCCACTCTCACAGGCTGTCAAGGGAGGGGCAGCTTGCAGGTTGGGTGTTTTTTATTTTTTCTCTCTGAATACTGGAGGTCGGTTGACCCAGCGAGAGGCCTGATTGGCTCGATTGAGAGGTAAAGATAGCATAGGACTGCCCGATTTTGAGATCACATTGAAAGTCGTGGGCAGCTTAAACATCTTTTGATCAAAATATGTGAACCGAGAGTCTCAAAGTTTTTTCATGTATGATAGATAGCATAAATGCTTCTTTAGGGATTTCCACGTAGTGTATTGCCCTTCTGTGATATATAGCGCCATTATTGATACCATTCTTCTTATCTTTGCCATTTCCGGACATTAGCTGCTAAGGCCCATCTCATTTTGCTGTGGCGCACCATCAACTCTAGTTACGCCCCCGATTAGCCCATTAAAGACAATACGCATCTTGCCATATACATCACATTTTACCGGCATATAAACTATGGCTATGTATACACAGCACAGGTTTTCTATCAGATTTTGTGGTTTTTTTTTAGTTTTTAGAAACCTCGGAAAATCTGCTAGAGAACTTTTCACATGGACTGCCTAAAAAGCCACCCCAAACAAAAAGGCCAAAATCCTCAACAAAAACCTAAAAACCACCCAAATATCTGGTCGGAAACCGAGTTCTTTTCAACCAAAAACTGACAAAATACTCAGGATGAAAGTGTTTTTTAGGATTTGGTTTCCGCCAAATTTTTCTAAAGAAATATAATGCACATGGGTGTGGCATCTTCATGTAATGAAATTGACATATGATGTGGATTTTAGCTGCTAATTTCACCCTTTCGTAGTGAAATCTGCTGCAAACTCTCAGCAAAATCTACATTCCACAAAGCAGATCCACAGCTGGATTTACGACAGATTTTTCCATTCTTTGTGGTCAAATCAGATTTTTTCTTAATCCAGCATTATTGTGATTTCACATGTTCTGGATTATTAGATGATGGAAATAGTAGACATAGTACTGAGCCGGGGTTCCTTGTGACCACAATGATTCTGAGGGTCCATGCTCTATGCAGAACACGCTAATATTTTATTAGGAAGTGATTGGCTCCAGAATCAGCACCAAATGAACCATAGTGGCTCTGCTATATTAAATGGGTATTCTCACCACATTGATTAGCTTTAAGCTTGGAGTAAAAGGTGAAAAAGGACTATAACCAAGTACATTGCTATTCTGATGTTGCTTCCTTTCAGAGCTAGAGCAGTTCTTATCTCAAGCTTCCCTGGGTTACCGGCCATCTCTTTCTGCACTTATTGCTCCAGAGCCCTGACTTGGATAGTGATGACAATTCCTACTGTGTCTTATCAGCAGCACAGGAGCTTGTTTATCTTTCTTACTGACAAACTTGAACCCTTCAGAACTCTGTAGCCCCCTGCCCCCCTTGTTAAAGTGGTGTTATCGTTTGAGCTGCTCGTGCTGTTCAACTAATTCTCTCAGATTGAGTTTGAAATCCAGGGGCGTGTCTCTCCTGTCAGCAGGCGTGTCTCTCCTCCCAGGAGGCGTGTCTCCCCTCACTGAAGAACTGTGACATCATCATTTTGTTTAAAGCAGGGGATGCAGAAGGTTGTCTGGATATAACAGCTCTGTAGCCTCCTGCCTGCTTATGTCTGCAGCCTTGAGGCTCCAAACTCCAGCAAGCACCTGTCATATGTCTTAGTTTACACACAACTGAAAGCCAGCAGCTGTTACTTCTAGTGGTGTTCATCCAAATTGTACTGACAACAGGCAGAGATGTTTACTCAACTACAAATGTCAGCTTCAAGTAAAGATCTCTGTTTCCTGTCAGTGACATGTGAGTGAAAACAATGTGGGGAGAAGCAAATCAGCTTTGAGAGAAGGCCCTGCTCAGCTTGTAAGTAACTTGGGCTGGTGGTGCAGAGGTAGAGGCAGCAGTAGTAGAGTATTGCTTTTACAACAAAGGGGTTTGAGTTCTAGTCCCATCAAAGGGTATATTTTTTTTCCCCCTAAATTCTACACATATGTAGAGAGACCTAAAATATATATATGTCAATCTCTATAATGATATATATACACATACATAGCTCCCCTATATCATGTCTCATCCCCAGTATATGCATTGTATCATGTATGTTGGAAGTGCTTGGTGTGACTGGAAGGATAGGACACTATATAGCGGAGCTTTGTGTGTGTATATGAATAAAATGATAGATGTCTACACATATATTTACATATGTGTACAAATTTTAAAGAAAAAAAACTACTGATGGGGCTTGAACTCCCAACCTCTGTCTTGCAGGGTTAATCACCTAAGCACTGCACTATATAAGCAGCTTATACAGATGCAGTGTTGAATCCTTATGTTATACACTACAGGTGATGATGCCATAAGGAGGCGGGGCTTGCATTCGATCTGAGGAACAGAACGCCTTCTTTTCCAAGTAGCAGCTTAAGGACTGGATCTGTGAGGAGGTTAATCAACCTCTTGGCAAAAGCCCCTTAAACAGCCAGTAATTGCCCAGAACATTGACCCTAAAGCTGGGAGATGTACATAGAGCCAGCAGACCTTGGTTTCACTATTGATTTTAACAGCTCAGAGGGGAGTAAACACAGAGTGTGCAGGCAGCCAATCACAGCGCAGGGGGCATGGCCGGGGCGTTTCCTGTCTAGGGGCGTATCTCAACAGGCTGAATGAAATGTCAGCCAGTCAATGACAGTGCAGGGGGCGTGTCTAGGGTGCGAGAATTGACCAGGGGGCGTTCTGACCAGCAACAGCAGAAATAGAAGACAGATTTACAGAGATGCTTATATCTGCTAAACCAAGTGACAGAGGTAATGCAACCCAATTACAAAAGAGCTTATTTTCACTGTCCCCATAATCAGAGACATGATCTTTGTAACGATAAAACCCCTTTAAGCCCTTTCATTAAGATTGTCCTTCCAACAGGCTCAGGAATAGCAGAACTCAAATGTCAGTCACTGGTGTCGAACTCCCCACAGCCTGAACAGGAAGTGGGAGCTTGAAGCTGGCCGTGAAGAGCAGACTCTGTGAAACAGTATGGTGAGAACACCCCTTTAAGTGCTTATTGCTGTGTTAGTGGTTTGACCCACTGGAATATCCCCTGGTGACTAGGTCCACTGGAAGGTTATCTGGTACTTTGGAGCAACTCAATCCAGAAGCTTCATAAAGAAACGAGAATGAGGTACTATCATATTTTGAATCATCAGGCTTTCTGGATGATTAGATGTTGGATTAAAATACATTGTCTAGCAGTTTGGACCAATCCATTCCAGAAGCCTCATGATGAGAAATGACATGAGGTATTATCACATTCTGGATTATCGGACTGTCTGTAAGATTAGAAGCAATATTAAAATATATTCGTTGTATTCTGCATTAAGTAGAAGTTGTGTAACATTGCAGCACTAAGAAGTCATGCCACTACAGAGCCTAGTTAATACAAAATACAATTGAATAGATTTAAACCCAATCATCTGGTAAACCTGAAAATCCAGCAAATTCTTCTCTCTATTTTCGGCTTTTCTCGTGAAGCTTCTGGGTCGGACTGGTCAAAGTATCCAGATGACCTTCCAATGGTCCAAGGCACAAGGAGATATTTTGGAGAACCAAAGCACTAAGACATTAACATGTCCTCAATTTACTAGAGCCACCATGGTTAATTTTGAGATAATTTTGGAGCCAATCACTAAAATATTATGATGTTATTGATGGAAGATGGGCCCAGGAACCAGGATATATTAAAGTACTACCACAATAATAATCCTTAATATACTAGAGCTATCATGGTTCATTATGAGCTGACTTTGGAGTTAGTCATTAAAATATTACTATCAGAGGTATTCAGGGTGTGGATCTGTTGGACCACCATAAGTGGTGTTATAAGCCACGTTAGGGAGTGGAGTCTAAGGAAGCTTCTAGTTCTTTGCCAGAGCCCTTTTGGGCTTGTGCGGCGGGTGACTTCCAGGTCCGCTCCTCCTAACTGCTTGCAGTGGCGGCCAGGGTGAAGCGTGGTACTGAATCATCAGGCAAGAGCGTAGTCAGGGACAGGCAGAGAGGTCAGGGCAGGCAACATAGTCAATAGCAACAGGCCGGTACATGGTATCGGCAGAAAACAAACAGCAACTCTCACAGACACCAACAGACTGACAAGACATGCCAGAAGAGGAAACAAGATATAGGGTCAACGCCTGGTGATTATGCTTTTACTGCACACACTGGCACACAGCAAAGAATCGCAGCGGAGCAGGATCGGGGAGAGGTGAGTAACCGCGTGGCGGGGAAGAGGGAGCATGAGCGTGTAAGCCGAGTACCGAGGGCAGGTTTTCCGAAATACAGCGAAGTCACGGACAAAGAACACGACTCCAACACCAGCTCAACAACGGTTTGTTTTACTGAATTTTCTGGAACAAGATGGTGAACAGATCCCCCAAACACAAATTTACAAATATGTATCCTGGGCCCCTGTGCTGCACAGCGCACCGCCAGAAGTGTACTCTCTGGATGCCTGGTAACTTTACCTAACCGTGGGGTTCGGAAAGGCCGATAACCCCTTACCTTCTTAATACCGTAATCACCAACGGGAACAATTGTGTATGGTGGCAGTTGCAGGGGCTCGTGGTGCAGCACAGCAGCTTACACAGCTTAAATGATTTACCCACTTCCCTCCCAAACGCACGTGACACAAACTTTCCCTCACAGATGAACCGGTTCAAGTAGCTAATGGTGCACTAGTAAACTCTCCAAGTCCTGAACAGGAGGATGTATTTGGGAAACCCTCCTTTGGCCTGTAACTGAACCTAAACTATCTAAACTAATATCAGGCCTTCTCACAGTCCTGAGCTCGTTGGCGTGCACGCATCCGCTGAGGTACCTGAAAGATGGCCGGCAATCCCTGTCCTCAGGTGCAGATGGATGGGATGGATGGTCCGGCTGCAGACAGTCCTCTCTATCTTGGCAGCTTGTCCTCCTTGTCCAGGAGTTCTCTCTCTCCCTCTGTGATGGCGTCTGTATAGACAGTCAGGCTCTCCTCTGTCCCTGGAACGACTGTGAATCCTGGCTCCTTTAGCTCAGTCTCTGTCTCTGTCTGTTCTCCTCAGAATCTCAGCAGCTTCTCAAAATGGCTGCTACATGTGCCAGTCTTATACCATGTCCCTCATTTGCATATACTGGAAACTGGACATAGCGACATCTTGTGGCCAAACAGTAGAATGAAACATTTTACAACTGTCATGCATGGGATTTTACTTAGAAAACACAAGGAGGCTGTCCCACTATCCCACAAGCGCACCCACGGCCCGACATGGAGAACGCAGTGCAACTGGTGACAATTATGATGGTCTGTATAGATGGACAATGGGCCCAGGTACCAAAATATATTCTGAAGAACCAAAGTACTAAGACAATAAGAAACCCTTCATACACCAGAGCCACCATGGTCCATTTTGAGCTGACTTTGGACTAAAAACTTTAACATTTTCCATAGATGGAAGATCGGCCCTCCAAATCAGCGTAGGCACAAGAAAACCCTGTCTAATACCATTCTCAACCCTCACTCGTGACTTTTCCTCTTTTTTCTATGAACATCTAATAATCCAGCACATGTCAAATCACATTGATGCTGGATTAAAAAACTTCTTCAAGAAGCATATTCTCATAGCCCCTATTATTAAAAATATCTATTAAAATCAAGGAAAAAGTTCATAGTTTTTCACACTCTGCGGGCAATCACAAAAAACTGTTCTGCTCATGTTCTTACTAGAATGGATTTTTTTTTTTTTTGTTTAAAAAAAAAAAAAATTGCGTACAAATTAGCCCAGGAGACAAGTCATTGGTCTTGACAGAATATTACTTAATCTTCACAGGTACAAATTTGCTAAGATGTAGCCCTTGTTGTTATCAGTAGTCTCCCATTGGGATGTGATGAAAGGACGGCTGGCTTTAGTCACTTCAAAGTGGTGTAAGCAGTACAAAGAGGAACAACAGGCTACGCTAGATTATACTCTAACACTTCTCTTTCTTCCAGATCACAGCTGTGCAGTACAGCTAATTACTAAGATACTGACATTTAATGGAGGAATAACATGGGGATCGGCGGCAAACACACAAGACGTGGACTTGGGGGGATGCTTTTAATTATTTTAGGTAATCTTAGGTATGGGTGAAAAGCGTGACTATGAAAGCTGTATTTAACGCTGGTGGATTAATGATGGCTTCATAAAAAGAGGAATGATTAGAATTCTGACTCTTATTTAGAACTTTCTTTCAGGAGGAAGTGACATTTTAGAGAAAAATAAAGTTATGTATTATTCAGGTCTTACCTGCTGTCACGAGGAGTCTGGAGCCGAGGTGTTAGGGTAAGCGAGACGGCGCTAAATCTCTCTGCGGCTCTGTAACATAATGTGCGGCGCGCTGATGTATGGATGTGTTGTCATGTTGATAGGGACAGTGGGATGACCAGTAAAGGCCACAGAAAGATGGAAGCCATCTCCAAAAAGGTAATTGATGCGTAACCTTTATTTGTTACAAGGCCAGGACTGTTCAGGTTAAGAAGAATGATTATGGAAAAAATGATGTAGACAGTGACTTTAAAGTGCATGATCTGTGAAGCTGAGGCCGGTGCAGAGAATTTCAATTATAAAGTGGAAAAAAATTCAACTACAGAACGTACAGTATTGCTAAATACTGTCACTTACAAAATAAGAGAAAACCTCCTGGACTTCTGAGAGAGGAACCAACTTTACCAGGCAGCCCCAGGAGTTTCTAGTAGGATTGGCCATAGACCTATGGTGATGGTGGCAAGGGTCAACACTGGAATAAGAAGTGCCATACAAGGCAGTGGAAAAGCTCGCGAGAGTATAAGGGTACACTAGGAATGATTTTCTATGGGCTCTTTTTATGAAGGCATTGAGGCTTCTAATTTAGTGGCGCTGTAGATGTCAATTTTATCGGTTTTTATGGGTGCACCACTATAATAGGGCACTTTGTCATAGTAATGGAGGCACTAGAATTATTGCTATGGTCGCATTGTGGCTGTCTATTTTATGGGGCTCTGTGGTTTCTATTGGTGCACCACTATAATAGGGCACTTTGTCATAGTAATTATGGCACCAAAGCTGTCACTATGGTTGCATAACTAGAGAAGTCTGGGCCACATACCCTGTTTCCCCGAAAATAAGACAGTGTCTTATATTAATTTTTGCTCCTAAAGACGAGCTAAGACTTATTTTTAGGGAATGTTTTTTTTTTCTATGAACAATAATTCATATTTATTGTTGAACAAAACATCAACATGTATTAATATACTGTAGTGATTCCATCACAAACATCAGCATAAATAGCCAAACTCTGAATTTCATAACTACAAATGCACTATGTCTTATTTTCGGGAATGTCTTATTTTCGCTGAAACATGTTAGCATACTTTTGGATAGGGCCCACCCCTGTAAGCCCCTTCCCCACTCACAAACATTTACCAATACCTCTTAATAATCGTCATGCAGTTACTAGATAATACAAGAGCAAATCCCACAATACCAAGACTTAGTATAACTACAGCAGTTTTGTAATGACCTTTGTTAGAGAACAGTAGTTAATAAACAGCATCATGAAAACCAAAGAACACATCAGACAAAGTTGGATAAAGTTGTGGCAAATTATGTTGTAGGTTTCAAAAAGGAAAATAAAATAGTCACCCTCTAAGCTGTTCAATTCAACATCTGTAAATGGGAGGAGTAAAGTACAACAGCTAACCTACCAAGAAATGGCTGTCCACCTACACTGACAGCCCAGACAAGGAAAGCACTAGCGAAGCAGCCAAGAGGTCCAGGGTTACTCTGGAGGGGCTGCAGGACAACTGTCATGACCTCCACAAACCTGGTCTTTAAGGAAGAGTGGCAAGAAGAAATCTTTTTGAAAGCCATAAAAAGTCCCATTTGCAGTTTGCAAAGAGCTGAAGGGGAAACTGCAAGCAGGTGCTCTAGTCAGCTGAGACCTAAATGCTAAACACTATGTGCAGAGGAAAGCCAACACTGCACATCCCCCTGAATACCATCTCCACCGTGAAGCTTGGTGGGGGCAGCATCATGCTGGGGGGAGGCTTTACCTCAGCAGAGACTGGGAAGCTGCTCAGAGTTGATGGGAAGATGGATGGAGCTAAATACAGGGCAAACCCGGAGAAAAACCTGTTAGAGACTGCAAAAGACTTGAGACTGGGGCGTAGGTTCACCTTCCAGCAGGACAACGACCCTAAACGTACAGCCAAAGCTACAACGGAACGGTTTACATCAAAGCATATTCATGTGTTAAAATGGTCCAGTTACAATCCAGACCTAAATCCCATTGAGAATCTGGGGCAGGACTCTAAAATTACTGTTCACAAACATTCACCAACCAATCTGACTGAGCTTGAGCTATTTAGCAAAGAAGAATGGACACAAATTCCAGCCTCTAGATGTGCAAAGCTGGTAGAGACCTCCCCCAACAGGCTGCAGCTGTGAATACATATGCACAAACACAGTTTCCAGTTTTTGAATTTGCCAAAATATAGGAAATCATGTATCATTTTCTTTATACTTCACAAATACTTGCTACTTTGTGTTGCTCAATTACATAACATATCCATAAAACACATTTAAGTTTGTGGCTGTAACATTTAAAAATGAGGAACAGTTAAAAGGTTAGGAAAACTTTTACAACTCAGTGTATCTTGATCTAATCCAATGTTTTTCTAGTTCTGGCTTGACGGTCTGCTGGCATACTCCATTGATTCGTACTGAAGTGGATACGGATTATGTATAGTCATAGGAAATGGACCAGAAACGGATTCCAAGTAGACAGATAAAGACTTCGGGCGACATGCATAAAATTTGGTGTTACACGCCAAATTTCATGCGCCTAATAGGAGAAAGGGGGAGGTCCCCCGAAACGTCGCGCGCCCTGCGTCACGCCCGCCTGTCAGGAATTGCTGTGCTCCAAGCCGGGGCAGCCAGACTATGCGGTCGCAGCACTGCAAATGAATATACTTTCCTGACGTGATTCATGCCACCTACTATGGAGTATCCACTATAATCGCAAGTAACAAAACTGCTGTTGTTGAAGTCTTGTATCTATGGGACTTTTTAATAAATTTTGATACTGCTTTGCAACTAAATAGTTCTGCCATTGTTTGCATGCGCCTAATAAGGACATCGAATGCGCCTGATTTATTAACCCGTCCTACAGCAGGTCATAAATCAGGCGTATTCCAGCGCTCGGGCGACAGTTCGGAATCAGGTATACCACTTTGAAAGTGCTCTACCTGTTCCAGCTGTAATGCGCCCAGAAATGCCGTATGTAGCTTCGCTACGGTTGTAGTGCGCTCCACCTCCCAAACGCCCCCCCGAGATCGAGCGCATTACAAAGTGCCCCCACTTGACGTGTCCAGCTACAGCTTACTACCCCATTTAGAAGACATGCAAGCTCAGCATACATGTGTATTGGGGGCCAGAAAGAGACAGCTGTCAGCTTAAAGGGATTGTCTCACTACATTGATTCAGCTCACCTCAGTCCTGTTTTCTTGGTTTCACTTTGAATTCAGGGGCGTGTTTACTGGCTTCTACTAGGCTGCAGTAGAAGCCAGGTCTGTAGCTATAGCAACCAGTGCTGACAACCCATCAGGAGAGCTTGAACAGGTCTGTAGCTATAGCGACCTGAGGAGCTGATGCAGCCCATACAAGAGGGGATATCTAGGTATAGGTAGGACACTGGTAATGGACATATATTACAAACTGACTTGTTTTTGCAAGATCTTTAACATAAAAAGCAATCCTTGTAGCTAGACAACCCCTTTAATTCTAATAAAGGCATAAAATGCATAAATTAAATGTATGACCAGCCTAAAGCAATCAGATGTCATGACATCTGTCCAGGATATTTTGATTAGTAACTGCATACGCCTAGTAAACGTGAACATTAATAACTAGACTTCACATTTGTCTAAGGTTTTATGTTTCAGACAGTAGGAGGTATATGGATACTAACCTGTCAATAGAGTTTGTCAAATCAAGGAACAGATCCAAGGTCTCCACATGAGCCCCCAACCATCGGATAGTGCAATTTTACATAAATCAGTCACATCATCAAACGATGTCCTACTAGTTACTAATGTCATGTATGTTCCAATTATTGCAGTTCCCGGGTATCCACTGTGCACAGTAACAGAACTCCTAAAGAGTCCACGGTTGGATTTCCCAATGATTTTGACAATATGCAGGGACTGAAGATTACACGGCATTCGATTAACCGCAGGAGAGCGGTAAAACCTAGAACTAGCTACATGACCGCAATTAATAACTAGCAGGAACAAAGACTAAAGGTCTGACCCCATCTTACACATTATCACAGACCCACAGGGATTATAATTTCCAATTACACATGCAAAAATTACAAAAAAAAGTAAATTTTTTAAAAAAAAAGAACAGAGTAAAAACCCTCATTTTATGTGATGATAAATTGCCCAGTGTTTTTGATTTGGGTAAATGTCCCTGAGTGACTAAGCTCTGACGACCAAATAGATTGATTTTGTGTGGACCTGGGCTAATTTGAATTCATGTCTCCTGAGAACTAGGACAACTGTGCAATTTATGCTTCTCTGTGCCGAGGCTCTATAGCTCGGCTCGTCAGAATATCATTATGTGTGTAATCAATCCCTTTTCCTGAGATATATTCCTGTGTTGTCACTTTTTTTTTCTAAGTTGGAGAATGCTTTAGAAAAACTGTCGGAGCTGAACAAAAATATCCGTGACCTGTTAAAAGTATGATACTATGCAGTCCTAATTAACATCTACCTTACAGAAGCAACTGCGGCGCTGTGATCTGATTCTCAGAAGCAGAAAATAAAGGCAAGGTTTAATCACTCGTAGCGCTAAGGCTTCTTAAAAGGAAGCTCCACCTCATGTCTAAAAACACCAAAGGAACTTGCAGAAATAGCTAAGAAAATGTTATCATTGAAAATGTTCCAGAAAGTTCGGAAGATAATCTGTGGCGCTGCCGGGAAGTGTTGTCACTGCACAAGCTTATACTGTAGCGCATGTTCGTTATACAGGTGGATGGTTCATGGCATCCCATAGACTTTCAGTGGATGGCAGGCTATAAGCTATCATACATAAAAATGTGGTTCTATGCTGTACAAGGGTTGTCCCATTGGAGCATTCCATTGCCCTACTCTTATTAACTGCTCCCCCGGCTTGGTCTTCTATGGTCAATGTCCCATAAAACAAACCTTTTAAGTCTGCAACCCCGTTCCTATGTCTACATATTATTCTACAATTATCAACTACTCCCTAGGCTTGGTCTTCTATGGCCAATGTCCCATTAGAACAAATCTGTCAAGTCTGCCACCCCATTCTTATATCTGCCCATTGCTCTGCTCTGATAAACTGCTCCTGAGGTTGGATTTTATATGGCCAATGTCTCATTAAAACAAACCTGTCAAGTCTGTCACCCCATTCCTACTTCTGCTCATTGCTCCTCTCTTATCAACTGCTCCCCAGGCTTGGTCTTCTATGGTCAATGTCCCATTACAAAAAACATGTCAAGTCTTCCATCCCATTCCTATGTATGCTCATTGCCCCACTCTTATCAACTGCTCCCATGCTTGGTCTTCTATGTTCATTATCCCATTAGAACAAACCTGCCATGTCTATTACCTAGTTCATATGTCTGACCATTGAATTATCTTATCGACTGCTCCCTAGTCTTGACCTTCTATGGCCAATGTCCCATCAGAACAAATCTGTCAAGTGTGCCACCCCGTTCCTATGTCTGCCCATTGCTTTACTCTTATCAACTGCAACCTAGGCTTGGTCTTTTATGGTCAATGTCCCATCAGAACAAATCTGTCAAGTGTGCCACCCTGTTCCTATGTCTGCCCATTGTCCTACTCTTATCATCTGCTCTCCAGGCTTAGTCTTCTGTAGTCAATATCCCATTAAAATAAACCTGTCAAGTCTCCCACCCCATTCCTATGTCTGCACATTGCCTTACTCTTATCAACTGCCCCCCAGGTTTGTCTTCTATAGCCAATGTCCAACTTGAAACTTCTCTTCCATTCTGGACCTTCCTGCAGGGATGTAGCTATAGGAGATATAAAGGTTGCATCTGCTACTCTGCTCTGGAAACCGACACATTAGATGACCAGTCATATAAAAGGCACATGTAATGTTGGACTTAAGTTACTTGGGACACAATTAATCTTCACAGGACATAAGCACTTTTAAATAATCTTTGCACATTCATGTTTTAATAGGATATCTGACAATTGGTTCTAAAGTCATCTCTAAATGAAGTCTTCTGATAAACCTTTGAGGCCCTGAAATATTAGGGGTACATTATTGTATCAGAGCTTTAGCCCACTCTCCCACCCTAGGCACATGGTATGCGGTGTCCCTATTATAAATTTTGCAGTGGGGTCCAGGAGATTGAAATTACATCTCTGCCTCCTGCCTAGTGTTCTAATCATCACCAGTGCAGTCCTGCTTTGACCACTAATACTGCTACTCATGCTGCACAGACTTCTAGGATATAGACCCAACTGTCTCAAGCTTGATTCTTGGAGCCCACCAATAGAGTTGATTCTTGGGGCCCACCAGTGGAGTTGTTGGGGGACACCAGTAAAGTTTATTGTTGGGGCACACCAGTAGAGTTTATTCTCGGGGCTCACCAGTGGAGTTGTTGGGGCCCACCAGTAAAGTTTATTGTTGGGGCACACCAATAGAGTAGATTCTTGAGGCCCACCAGTGGAGTTGTTGGGGCCCACCAGTAAAGTTTATTGTTGGGGCCCACCAGTAGAGTTTATTCTTGGGGTCCACCAGAGGAGTTGATTTTTGGAGCCCATTCTACAGCTACTTACATGACCCAGTCTCTTTCTTTGCCTTACTCCCTGAAAAGAAACCCTAGGCCGTACCTAAGCGCCCAACATTCCCATTTCCAGAGCACGTTCTTAAGGACTCTTTTCACGTCACACAGTGCCTGAGTGCAATAAGGTCCTTCAGGTTCCTGCACTGTGCTAAGGTGTTGCTTATTTTTTTTTTTATATATTTTGGTGTTGATCTGACTTATTAATTCAGTCTTCTATGTTCAAACTAAGAGGCAGTAGGAAACTTTTAAGGAACAAATTGTGCCCACTTGCCTACTGGGCACCTGGTTGCACAAATGGTATCTCAGCCCCTAGAAACAACATTGTTGGGCTTACTGTCTATCCAATTTGCAGACACAACACAGGCAAATACCTTGCGCAGCTCAATGGCTGTACACTTACCCCAGAAAATGCAGTGAAAAGTCGACAACAGTGGGTGACATAGCAAATGGAGGAAGTTGTCTCTCTGTAGGAATAAGACTCTTATGTCACGTCATTGTCGTCCAAGTATTTCAGGCTACAGACCACAGATAACATATTTCGGGCAAAATAAGTTATGAATGATTTACTGTATGGTAAATCTAATATAGTGATGCCACATTAATTACACATAGTACTACAAGCTAAGAAAATCACCAAAAATGACTAGAAATGCATTGGCATCTTCCCAGTTTTGTTATACTTAACTTAGGTCACTTAGGGGTTAATACTTCTCTCCATATACTCTACAAACTTCTCCATACATCATCCCTTACTTATTAATTTTCTTGACAAAAAGTGTCACAGTGGAAGATGTAGTTCCTACAGAGCCATAACCCATCCTGCAATGGGTGGAAAGAAACTGCTGTTAGGTACTGATTGTGCCTGAAAGATTCTTTGTTCCTCTCTGTAAAGAACATCAAATTATCCTCCTAAACAAGATTCGTTTAGCGCAGACACTCCTCGTTCACTCACTTTAAGTGACTAATAACTAACAAACTTCCAGCAACAAAAAAAAAGTTGGAATTCCCTGAGAACCTATTTTTTAGTCCCATCGACACAAAATCGTATCACTGAAAATAGGAAACTAAAATATAACTTTTACTAAATAACTTTGGAAAAAAACACAGATCAATAGTGATATTCTGAAACACTTAGTAGCCAAAAGTAATCTGCGGGAGATAATGGCAGCCACTTCAATGCATATAGAGACCACCATAACAATTAATAAACTTTTTTTTTACTCATGGTACCCAAAGGAGAATGGTGGACGTCCTTTTCGTGGGCAATAACCCCACCAGTTAGGTAGGACACAACGGGGTCTTACCAGGGTGTCATTTGACCTTCAAGAAGGACCAGCAACAAATGTCTATACCATACAAGTCCTCTAGAGTGGGAGCTGTTCTTTGTAGCTGCTCTCCAGTCTGGCTAATTTCACATGGAAACCAGAACAACCCAATTACATGATCATTGGCAGGTGAGAGTTTCCCTGACTCAAGCCTTAGGCCAAGTACTCTGCTCTGACACTGGCTTATTTTCTCTAGTTCCACCTTATACTGGTTCTTGCTCTCTAATAGTTCAGACTATGTCTTTGGTTTGGCCCTTGGATCATCTATGGTTCTTTATGGTTAAAGACTTGACTGTATTCATCTAATACAGCTGTTCTGTCTGAAATATTTATGACCCCACTTTCGCCTTAGCTTTCAATATAGGTTTTCCAGTACACTTTTATCAACGTCTTTACTCTGACTCAACCCTAGCCCTCCATCCGTCTTTTGCACCCCTTCCACTACTCCTTTTGTTCCTCTGGACATGACATCCATTGGGACATGTCAAAAGGATAATTTTGGCTGCATCAGTGATGCTTTGCATGTAATGGCTTAAGGACCAACGGAGTTCAAATAGTAACAAAGACAAGGTTGGAAAAAGACCGAAGTCTATCAAGTCCAACGTACAGCGCTACTGTGTTGAATCTGAGGAAGGCAACATCCGATGCCCAATGCTCCATACAAGGGGAAACATTGCTTCCTGAATCTACAAACAGCAATCAGGATAAATCCCTGGATCAACTTCCTATCTCAAGAATCTAGTCCCCATATTCTGTGACATTATATATTTCAGGACAGTTATCTTGAGAATTTGTTTAATGAATCCACTATTACAACCAAGTTCTATAGTGCCACCACTCTTACAGTAAAGAATCCCTATCTAAGATGATGGTGAAACCTTCTTTCTTCTTCACAAGATCACAAGAGAGATCTCTGTCTAGCCACATATTTGTACATAGTAATTAAATCAGCCCCAAGCTATCTTTTTTCCGAGGTAATCAAGTTTTCATAGCCTGTCTTGGCTCCGTAAATCACCCATATGCCCCACCTCTGAGCTCCAGCTCAGCTACCTTACTTATGAGGAAAGGTTAAAATAATTAAACTTCTTTAGTCTTGAGAAAATATGGCTCCAGAGAGACATGATTAATTCATGTAAGTATATAAATAGTCCCTACAAACAGTATGGTGAAAAACTATTACATGTAAACCCCCGCTCAAAAAACAAGTGGGCGCCCCCTCCAGAGAAAAAAGGATTCAATATTCAGAGGTGATAAGCCTTCTTTACCATGAGAACTGTGAATCTGTGGAATAGCTGCCTGAGGAGCTGGTCACAGCAGGAACAGGTGAGGGTTTCAAGAAAGGCTCAGATAAATACTTACTACTAAATAATATTACGTATGTAGCCGTAAAAAACTTCTAAATCCAGTCTCATGGCAATTCTGGGAGCAGGAATGAAATATTCCTGTAGTGCAGATTGGTTCTTGCCTTTTAAGTTCCACAGTCTTCATCAGTGGGGGAAACTAAGTTTAAAAAAATTCCCTATCTCCCTCCCTTCATCCACATCTTTCCCTGCCCTTGGTTGAACTTGAAGGACATATGTCTTTTTTCATTTTTCAACTGTATTAACTATGTAACTATGTATAATATTATATATATATATATATATATATATATATATATATATATATATATATATATATATTATAATAGTTACATAGTAATACAGTTGAAAAATGAAAAAAGACACATGTCCTTCAAGTTCAACCAAGGGCAGGGAAAGATGTGGATGTATATATAATTTATATAGAGGCAAAACTATAGGCTTCATGTATGAAAACTGTCTAAATCTAAAACTTTCTTTGTTGCCCATAGCAACCAATTAAAGCTCCCCTTGCATTTCATATAGCGCTCTGAAAAAAATTAAAGGAGAGCTCTGATTCGTTGCTATGGGCCACGAAGACCTAGACAGTCTTAGACCTAGACAGTCTTAATGTCCCCCTATGTTGTTGTCAGTGTCTATGATTTACTTGCCTTTGCAGCAGCTGCCTGGCATGGGTCACTGAATATAAGACTACTGTCTACCAATATCCCCAAGTCCTTTATAGCAATAGTTTCACCCAGTGTCATACTATTCACTACATAACTGTACATTTTGTTTCCTTGGCCCAAGTGTCTGATCTTACATTTATCCACTTTAGATATCATTTGTCATTTCTCCATCCAACTTCCCTAAATCCCTCTGTAATACTATATTATCCTCCTCTGAGTTGATGACCTTACAGAGCTTTGTAGAGATTATAAAATCCTGGAAAACCCCTTCAAAATTTATTTCCCTTCCTGAACATCATTTAGGTCCATTATCTCATAATATTTAATTTCTTATGGGCTCCCCACCCGCTCTGCTAGGACCATGCCATGACTAACCTATAAATGAAGCTGATAACAAATATCTCCTCTTCCCTTATCACCCGAAACTTCTGTAGTGTTGGATGCATGGATGCTCATCAAAGTAAAAACTCCACCAATCTGTTATCCTTATTTTTCGAAATTGATGCACCCAGCCAGACCACATCAGAAGGTTAATCCATTACAGCGGAGCATGCAATTGCATAGCGCAATCCTCCACTTTATACGCCTCTTATTCTGGTTCTATTTTTGGTAAACCCATCTAAGTTTCATTCTATCATGTTAAATACGAGCAGAAAGTGCTAAAAAAAAAAAACCACAGCCCAGTCCCGTTAGTTTCACATAATGCGATGATTTGCCGACTTATATCAGCGTTGTGTACAATCTGATCCTGCTTTCACCAGCACAAGATGACAACTGCAATCCCATTATAGACATAACGCTACATGCAGGAGTCACACAGGGGCACTCCTAGAAATTGGACAATCTGCTGTATAACAGTTTCCCCTTCAGTATAATCAGATTCTGTCTGTGGGAACAATACACGATACAACAATAAATACTCATACGAAAGTAGATTTTGAAAGCAATCGTGGTGATTGAGCAGTCACAGCCAAGATAGGAAAGATATGAATTCCAAGCCGATTGGTTATGGCCAAAACCAGTTCTCAGCAGTAGAGGACTGTAAATCAGCAATTATACATAATGGTAAGTGGGACAGTAACCCAAAGGTGTTCCTGGGCCTTGCATCTATTACTGCTATTTATAGGCAATGGGGCCCCTCAGTGGAGTTGATTCTTAGAGCCCACCAATAAAGTTGATTCTTGACGCCCACCAGTGGAGTTAATTATTGGGCCCAGCAGTGGTGCTGATTCTTGGGGCACACACAGTGGTGCTGATTCTTGGGGCCCACCAGTGGTTTTTGGGGCCCACTAGTGGAGTTAATTCTTTGGACTGACCAGTGGAGTTGATTCTTGGGGTCCACCAGTGGAGTTAATTCTTGGGAGCCCACCAGTGGTTCTGACTCTTGGCGCCCACCAGTGGTGCTGACTCTTGGCGCCCACCAGTAGAGTTGATTGTTGGGACCAACCAGTGGGACTGATTCTTGGGGAACACCAATGGTGATGATTCTTGGGGCACACCAGTGGAGATGATTCTTGGGGCACACCAGTGGAGATGATTCTTGGGCCCACCAGTGGTGCTTATTCTTGGGGCACACCAATGGTCCTGATTCTTGAGCCCATCAGTGGTGTTGCTTCTTGGGGCCTACAAGTGTAATTGATTCTTGGGGCCCACAAGCAGAATTGAATCTTGGGGGCCACCAGTGGAGTTAATTCTTGGGGCCCAACAGTGGTGCTGATTCTCGGGGCCCATCAGTGAAGGTAATTATTTGGGCCCATCAGTGGAGTTGATTCTTGAGGCCCACCAGTGGAGGTAATTCTTAGGGCCCACTAGTGGAATTGATTCTTGGGGCCCACCCTACAGCTATTGTATATAGTTGCACATCCTGCACATGACTCTTGCACTCTGCCTCTCTTTCTCTACCTTTCTCCCTGAATAGCAGCCACAGGCCTGCACACCCAGGGATCCACCAGGGATTTTCCCTGCTTCCTTTGTGGGCCTGTCCAAACCTGGTGGCAACTCTGGACCCCTTTAGGTATCAGGTCGCAGGTGCAACTACTTTTTCTGCACACAAAAGCTACAATATTATTTAAAGTAGAAATACAAGAAGATCTGTATTATCGGTCTACCATATGTGGTTTCCAAGACTATGTTAGATCAGAGCAATCATCATGAACAGTTGAAAAGTCACAAGCTGTAGACAATTGATCTATATTAAAGGGGAAAGATAGTCAAAATAATCTTCTGATATGTCTTAGGTGCATGTAGGAAGATCCCATTGGTTGAATTTAAAAAAACACTACCAAGATTGCTGTATTGTATTCGCACTGCCTCTCCCAAAAAATGGATTAAAAAGAAATCAAAAAGGTCAAAGATCCTCCAAAATAGTACCAATAAATATGTCAACGCGTCCTGCAAAAAACAAGCCCTTACACAGCTTTGTGTACAGAAAAGTAAAAAAGTTATATCTCTCAGAATATGGCGATGCAAAAAAGGTTTTTTTAAAATTGTTTTTATTGTGTAAAAGCAGTAAATCATAAAAAATAAGGTATCGCTGTAATCGTATTGATCCACAGAGTAAAGTTCATAAGTTATTTATATGGCATTGTGACTGCTGTAAAAAATAAAGTGCTGTATTTTCTTCATCTCACCTCCCAAAATCCAAAATGAAAAGCAATCAAATAGTCATATGAACTATGAATATAAAATGATACCAATCAATATGTCAAGTCCTTATATAGCTTCACATGCAGATATGGCTATCAGAATATGACAATATAATTTTTTTATTTTTTTTAAAAAAGCATTTCTATTATGTAACATAAGTAAAATACAAAAACCTATAGAAATTGGGAATGGTCATAATTGTACCAATTCACATAGTAAGGTTATTCGGCATGTATTAAAGAACTTTCTAGTTGTACTTTGTTGCCCATAGCAACCAATCAGAGGTCCCCTTTAATTTTTCAGAGCACTATTTGGAATGAAAGGGGAGCTTTGAATGATTTCTATGGGCAACAAAGAGTCTTAGACCTAGACAGTTTTTGCACCTGTGGCCTTAAGGGCACATATGCATATTTCCGGTAATGCTAGAATCAGGGGAATCAATACTTGATGAGTTGTGTTTTCTAGTAACATCTACTATATTCCAGTATAGATTGGATTAAAACTGAAATTTTGCAAAAAAACCTGAAATTATGAAATTTCACCTCCACTTTGCTTTCATTCCTGTGAAACACCTAAAGGATTAACTAATTTACTAAATGCTGTTCTGAAGACTTTGAGGAGTGCTGTTTATTAAATGGGGTAATTTTGGGGGGGTATCTAACACCCAAGCCCCTTAAAGTCACATCAGAACTAAACTGGTCTCTAAAGAAATCTGCATATTTTTTTTTGAACATTTAAAAAAAATTGCTACTACATTTATAAGAAACAATAGCCAGCTGTTTATTATTGGAATCCAGACCAGTGCCAATCATTTGTAAGCCCTCAAACATTGTAAAAAATTAAAAGACAATGATGACACCGACGTATGGTAATTGCTAGTTATAAACTATCTTGTGTGGTATGTGCCTCATAGGCAGTTTTAATTTTAAAAATGTTTCCAAATTTTCACAAAAAATGAAGTCTGTGTCAAACAAAAGTTATTACTAATTTAAAGTACAATGTGTCAAGAAAAAGTTGTTTCAAAAGCACATTGATAAAAGCATTAAAAAGTTATTCCCATATAAAGTGACACATCAGTGGGGCTTGAAGGCGAAAACAGGCTGCAGTGGTTAACAAAGAATGGAGCACCTATTGGAGCTTCAACAATGGATTACCGGGCAGTCGTAGAGAGACATAAGTACTGTTTGTTTGGTTATTTTATGAGAGAGGCTGGTCTTTTCATTTTTTCCTCTTTCAAATGCCCACAGTGCCCTGCATTGAGCTCTTCCCTGACGCAAGCGGTCTTCTGAAAACTGCCGGCAAAGTCACTTTAAGTCCATAAAACTATGAAGAAGAAGAGAAACAAACACAATCCAAAAAATGTACTTGATGAATTTATCTGGAACATGGACTAATCTCTAATAAAGTGAGTTCCGAGCGTGTGAAATGATTGTGGGATTAGGCAGATTTCTTGCGAGTAGAAACATGTTTTATTAAACTGAGTAGGAGGGACACAGTAATCTGAGCAGAGCTTCGAGGGTGCTTAAATTATTGTGCGCTATATGACACAAAATTAAGAAACAACAACAATATAATAAAGGTAAGTAATTATACTAAGGAAACAAAAATGCTCTGTTCGACTGCTTCTTGTCTTTTCCTGTTTTAGGTTCTAGAGAACTAAATAAAGCTTGAAATAAAATGTGAATGGTTAGAAACCTGGAAATAATAATAACACTAATAATAATCTCTATTTATATATCGGCAACATATTCCGCAGCACTTGACAATGTAGAGGGTACAAAAAAAAAAAAAACATTACATAGTAAAAAGCTACTGACACAAGATGTGAAGGTCCTGCTTGCAAGAGCTTACAATCTATAAGGAAATGCAATACTATGTACAATGTGATGCTATTTCTTGGAAGGTGCTCTTCTTCCTAATAGGACATATGGACAAGGGTCGTTTTTGCCATAGACTAGTATAGCAAGAATGTGGATGTTAAAGGGGTTGTCTCACTACAGGGATTGCTTTTTATGTTCAAGATCTTGCAAAAACAAGTCACTTTGCAATATGTGTCCATTAACAGTGTCCTACCTATTCTGAGATAACCCCTCTTGTATGGGCTGCATCAGCTCCTCAGGTCGCTATAGTTACAGACCTGTTTGATCTCTCATGATAGGCTGCCAGCACTGGTTGCTATAGCTACAGACCTGTTTGATCTCTCCTGATAGGCGCAGACTGGTCCCTATAGCTACAGACCTGTTTGATCTCTCCTGATAGGCTGGACCTAAGCACAGGTTTGCTACTTGATAGCTAGCAGCCTGGTTCTATAGCAGTGGCTCTAGTAGGAGCCAGTAAACACGCCCCTGAATTCAAAGTGAAACAAAGAAAACAGATGAATCAATGTAGTGAGACAACCCCTTTAAGGGTATGTTCACACGCCTAATTTTGATGGTGTTTTCGAAGCATTTTCTTGCCCAAAACAACGTGAAAAAAAGCCTCCAAAATGCCTGCAGTTAATTTTTCATTGATTTCTATGTAAAAAAGCCTTGAAGTTCACACACGATGAGGCTTTTCTGCGTGTTTTCCGTGTTTTTTGGGTGATGAAAGAGAAGTGTGACATCAATTCTTAAAGTGTTTTCAACGCTGAAAATCCCAAAAGGAATCAATGTAGAGCTTCAAAACCTCACCCAAAACCTTGGTGTGATTTTAGATGCAGTTTTTCATGCAGTTTTGGTGCGGTTTTTATCCTGGTTATTAATTTGTATGGGTGTTTCAGAAATAAAACAGTGTTGAAAAATCTCATCAGCGTCAAAATCTTGTGCTGCATGGAGGCGCTTTTCAGACAAGGTTTTGATGCTGATTTGGACGCTGAAAAATTCAACATCCAAATCAGCCGTGTGACCTTACCCTAAGACTATTTCTACACAGCACTGGATTTGGTATTTTGAATCCGCTGAAAATCCGACTGTACCCTGCGCTGTTTAACCCACAATAGAAAATCCATGCTGTAGTCTACACAGCATGGGTATACTACTGAAACCGCTGGGCGCCTGGCGGCAGAAAGTACCCGTTCTATCTTTCGCTGGATTATGGGCAGATTCCCTTGCAGCCCATGTATCAGCCACCGGAAATCCGAACCCCCCCCCCCCCCCCCCTCCAAAATGCGGCAAAGTTAAAATATCAGCAGTTTTCCGACGGTATTTTAACTTTGCTGTGGAGCCTAATTCTGAATGTCTATAAGGCCATTACATTCCCAACCTCCACACCCTTCACCACCAGTCAAATTTAGTGAAGATAAGTAATAACAGAGAATTCTTACAGGGTCTTAGCACTGGTGCTGTGTCGAGCAGCACTGATAATGTTTCTCTTCTGCTAGCGTTAGTAAAAGTGACTCTTTTATAGTAAGGATCCTGCAGCTGTTAGCAAGTTATAGAGCAGGGAGAGGTAACCAGTCCCCAGGTTATGAACGAGACAGGGACTGTAGGTTTGTTCTTAAGTTGAATTTGCATGTAAGTCAGAACAGGTAGATTTATTAAATGTAACTCCAGCACAAAAGGTTTATTTTTGGGTTTTGGATAGTGCAGGGAAGGGTTTTTACATTTGTTTTGCTGTCTGTGCCCCTGTTAAGAAGATTTCACCTCATGTGCTGCTGTGGCATGCTGGAACTTGTCGTTCCACAGCTACTATCTGCTGTGGAACATGGAACTTCAAGTACCAGCATGCCCCAAAAGTCTCTGTTTGTAATTAGGGGACAGATGTAAGTTGGAACGGTGTAAGTCGGGGACTGCCTGTCTATAGTTTTGTGGGAAAAATATCAGAACAACTTGTCACTTACTGATTAAAACATGAGTCCAGTAGGCGATCTCACTCAATAATTGACAGGCTTTTAGCTGTCTGTCAGTCAGCAGGACCACCCACTGGACTCCTACACCCTAGAATTGAAGTCGAACAATTACAACTTATACTGAATATTTTCCCAGAAAATGATATATCAATCTGCTCAACTCCTCCAGCTCTATAACATGCTACCTGCAGAAAGCATAACCAATGTGTCAGGCTGGCTTTAAATATACAGCGGCAGGAGCTATCAGGATTAATAGGTGCCGCAAGCTAAGTGAACAACTGTTTTAGAAATAAACTAGCCTGCCGTGTTTGTGAAGATTACCACTGTATGCCCATTAATTATAGCCAATAATTAAGCAATAGTAGCAAACACAAATTCATAGCTTGGACTGCAGTATTTTAATTGAGAAAGTGACACAAATAGGTTAGTACAGGAACTGTTTTACTGATTCTAATTTACTCTTCAAAGGTTGTATTAATACCTCTGTGTGCTCTCTGTCCATGACGGTCCATTAGTGCAAGCAGAAAATGCATAAAACACTATGTATAATTACCTTGGTCTCTTAGAGAATGTTAATATTTCCATTTTGATTCTATTACTAGAGGCTGGAAGAAAAATATCACGTCAGCATTTCAAGTGCAATAGGTTCAGCTGCGGTTTGGCTGCCGATACTATAAATGCAGAAGTGGCAATCAAAATGGAGTCACCAGTAAAACCCCCATAGAAGAAGATCTGGAAACAGTCCTGATATCAGGTCATTAATGGGTCTTTTGGGGGCCAAAATGTAACTTGTCCTAATCCTGAACTGTCAATTCACCTTAGCGGAGCCTTCTAACATATCTCCAAGATAATCACTGTCCAATGATGGCCTCAAATTAACAAGACAAACATAATAGACACTTAAAGAGGTTTTCCCATTATTTTTTTTTCTTGCATGTTTATTGAAATTTTGTCAATATATCCAAACAAACACATTTAGAAAAAGTATAATTATTCCTAGAAAATACAGAGGATATTCCATATGGATTGAAGTAAGTAAAAAAACAACGCGGTAAGCTAATACTGCTGAACAAAGACCCCATGGGCTCTTAAGGGGTTAAAATGATGGAAACCCTCTTGATAAAACAGTGGTAACAAATCTGCTCCGCAGTGTGTGTAATTAAGGAGATTTCTTTTTTAAAAGACTTTTTCGAGATACATTAGTCTTTTTATATTATCTTGGTCAGGATAAGAGGCATTTTATCTGCTCTGAGTGCACACAGGTTTCCCTGGTTACAGTCCTGCTCTCCCTTCCTGATTAGACAGAGAGCAGGGAGTGATGACACCACAGGACAGACAACAGCTTGAGAACAGAGTGTACTATCTCTAATAAACAAAGAAGTTTAATTACTTTTGATTGTTTACTTTGAGTTCTAAAGCTCTCTGCTCTAGAGATTACATCTCCTACATTCAATGACACTGCGATTATAAGAGCTTGCCATAAAGAGCTGATATGGCAATCACTGCTATAGAACCACTCACAGCCTGACTAGGAGGAGTGACGAACTGTGAATCCGAAGCTGTTTTTGGCTCTGAGAAACAGTATAGTGAGACAGCCCCTTTAAATCCCATGCAGACAATGGCCTGAGAATCCATATTTCTGTGTCTAATTAGTTCATCATTGAATACTCCTTCCGGATTAAAGCTGCAGTCTCAGCTGTTTGCCACAGACCTGATTCCAGACACCCCTGACCAGCAGCTTTATCTTCAATGGTATTTCCAGATATTTCATCTGCAGCCCCACTGTGAGATAGACATGGATGACTTGAGTCCACCTCAGCGACTCCCTGTTTTGGCTCACAGAGGGCATCCAAAGTAAGGAATTACCACTTGAAGACCACCAAATGTCTCATCAGGGTGGATGGCAAAGCCCAAGGGTGGACTTCATGGAAGAAACCCTCTAATAACATATATTTTAGACGTAAATAGGAGTAGGAAGGGGATTGTCATAATGGACTATACTTGGAATTCTATAAACACTGTGCAAAATCCACTGTTAAAAGCTGAGTGTAAAATGGAATGTACTTCCATACGGTGACATACAGTATACACAATGAGCAGATATTTCATTTATATACTGTGAAGTGGACACAGAACATGGCCCTGTATGAGGCCCTAATGCATCTCAAGTGGAGCCCGGTGGTGAATCGCACATGGGAGGACTCATGACCTTCTCTTTATGTTCCATTAGAGTAATATTACAAGTAAGGAAAAGTAATAAACGTAGTGAAAGAGCCTCAACAGGACATGTGCACCGATTCCTCAACAGCTATTAAAGGGATACTACAGAATCTTAAAGCTAAAATCCCTGCAACCTGAATAAATAATAATACCTTATAAGTCAAAGGGATCTGCCAGGATTTGTTAAAATCTCTAACAACAGATCCCTTGTAACCGTCATTATGGTGGTGAGGACAGAGCCTAACCCTCTCTCTTGTAAATTTACTGTAAAGGGTGCATTCACTTTTGCAAATAATTTGCTTTCATTCCAATTAACTAAACTGAAAAGTGACTTTGTAAAAATCTCTGACTGTTTAACGCATGCAGTCCTATGAATCCCTATAGACAACTTATTCTTCATATACAGCCATTACATTCCACAGCACTGTACAGAGATCGTTGTTATTCACATAGGTCCCTAGTTAAAGATTATTTTTGGAGTCTGGGGAAACTTAAGAACCCACACAAACACTGGGAGAACCTATGTACTCTTTAAAGGGGTTTTCTCACAACAAAGATCATATATCTAATGATGGGGACAGTAAAAATAAGCACTTTTGCAATTGGTTTGCATTACCTAAATCATTTAGTATAGCAGCTATTAGCTAATCTGTGCATCTATAGCTATTTCTGCAGCAAGTGGACGGGACACACCCCCTTTTATGTGATTGGCTGACATTTCATTCAGCCTATTCAGACACACCCCCTGGATGGGACGCGCCCCATGTGTTGTGATTGGCTGCCTGTACTCTGTGTTTACTCCCCTCTGAGCTGTTGAAATTGAAAGTGAAAAGAACTGCCTGTGATGACTGTGTGTGTATAATAAAGGCAGTCTCAACTCACTCTCCCCTCATATAACACAGCCTTATATCCTGTCCTCCCCCCATATAACACAGCCTTATACAGTCTGTTCTACCTCCTGCCTGATAACAAAGGGGGACGAGGGCAGAGTGCATTCCTCACATTTGCTTTATCCCTTCAGGCTGAGTGTATGACTGCTTACAGCAATGCAGGTTTTCTGCCTACAAGGAGCTTGTGCAGCCTGGGAGGGAGCTGAGAGCTCTGCAGACATGAGAGCATTGCAGGAGGTCTGCGAAGCTGTGACATCCTCTCCCTTCTACTGCTCACACACAATGATGATGTCACAACTCTTCAGTGAGGAGAGACACGCCTCCTGGAAGGAGATACACGCCTACTGGGGGGAGAGATTCGCTCCTGGATTTGAAGCTGTAATAGATAGAAACAGCTCAAGTCTACAAAAGTTTGTAATGATAAAACCCCTTTAAAGATGTTGTTCTTGGTTGGATTTGAACCCAAGACTCTGTTGCTACAATACAGCAGTGCTACCCACTGTGCCACCCTAATATTCGTCCCTGTCCCCACTGGGGCTCACAATCTAACTCTCAGACTAATCTATCAGAGGTTGGGAAACCAGAGGAAACCCATACAAACATGGGGAGAACATACAAACAGTTATTGTCCTTGCTGAGAGTTGAACCCAGAAACCCAGTGCTGCAAGGCAATATTGCTAATCACAGTGCTGTCCACATAGTTCTTTAAACTGCTTCCTGTCCCCATTGGGGCTCAGGATATAAATTACAAACTAATCAACCAATATTTTTTCATGGGGTTGGGAAGACCCACACAAACACAGAAAGAACAAAAAAAACTCTTTGAAGATGTTGTCCTTGCTGGGATCACAGTGCTACAAGGCAACAGTGCTAACCACTCAGCCAATAACCTGCCCACATGGTTCTTGAAACTGGTCCCCATCTCCATTGGGGCTCACGATCTAAATTATAAACTAGTCAACCAATATTTTGTCAGATTGTGGGGGGAATCCCCACAAACACCCAAAAAAATCTTTGCAGGCGGAGTCCTTTTTGGGATTTGAACCTAGACCACAGTGGTGCAAGGCAACAGTACTAACCACTCAACCAACATGCTGACCATGTGGTTTGCAACACCCAACAAATCCTAGAACACAGAAACTCTTCGCAGATGTTCTCCTTGCTGGGATCACAGTGCTGAAAGGCAACAGTGCTAACCACTGAGCCAACGTGCTGCCACATGGTTCTTGAAATTGTTCCCTGTCCCCATGGGGGCTCATGATCTAAATTATAAACTAATCAATCAAAATTATGTCAGAGGGTGGGGGAAACCCACACCAACACAGAAACGCTTTGCAGATGTTGCCCTTGCTGGGATTAGAATCCAGAATTACAGTGATGCAAGGCAACATTGCTAACCACTGAGCCAATGTGCTGCCCACATGGTTCTTAACACCAAACAAATCCTATAGAGTCTAATCTTGCAGTCATGTGGTGCCCTTCTGTCTGTCCCTTCTTCTACTATATATGGGTAATCAATGAAACTTACTGGGATTTGAACCCAGACCACAGTTCTGCAAGGCAACAGTGCTAACCACTCAACCAACACGCTGACCACATGGTTTGCAACACCAAACAAATCCTATAGAGTCTAATCTTGCAGTCATGTGGTGCCCTTCTGTCTGTCCCTTCTTCTACTATATATGGGTAATCAATGAAACTTACTGGGATTTGAACCCAGACCACAGTCTGCAAGGAACAGTGCTAAACCACGTCAACACACGTGGACCCACCTGTTTGAAACACCAAAACAAAATCCTATAGAGTCTAATCTATGCAGTCATGTGGTGCCCTTAGCCTGTTCCCTTCTTCTTATATATAGGGTAATCAATGAAACAAAGGGGCCATTTTATTGAAGTCCGTTTGGTCTAAAATCTCACTTTGTTGCCATAGCAACCAATCAGAGCGCCCCTTTCATGTCATTTAGCTTGCTCTGGAAAATGAGAGGGGCGCTGCTGGTTACTAGGGGCACAAAGTGGTTTTGACCTAGACAATTTTATACATGTGACCCAAGTGAGTAACTAGAGATGGGCGAATTGTCCCGAAATTCGGTTTTCGTTCTCTTCGACGAATTTCTCGGCAAAAAATAATTCGTTCTGAATTACTTAGGGACGAATTCAGTTAAAAAACAGCTTATTTCCAGGCTGCACAGAGCCTGCAGGAGTGCTGTAGATAACGTTGTGTGCCATTGGCTTAATTTATGCAGAGGGAGCTTGGTTTGGTCTTCATACAATGTTGTGTTTTAGTATGAACGACATGCGACTGCCGCCGCTGCTTAGAAATCGCTTTCACTATAAAATTCCCTGGGCACTAAGAGGGCAATAACTCACCAAAAAACTGAAGTGGGATGTAGCCTATAATGTCTTGCAGCGCCAGATGGAAAAAAACAAGCTGAGAGCTTCTGGTGGCAGCATCAGTGACAGAGTGTGGAGGTGACGGCGGCTTCCACAGTTGCATGAGGTCAGACAGTGGCACAATGATATTCTGGAGGTGGCAAAAAAAACAGGAGTAGGCCAATCAGAGGGGCACAGAAGACAGTGGAGTGGAGATGACGCAGCTGCTGCATGACGTCAGGAGTGGCACATGGACAGGGTGTGGATGCGAAGGGTGACAGGCATCAACAGCAGCAGCATGAGGTCAGAAAGTGGCACCATTGACATTCTAGGAGGTGGCAAAAACAGGAGTAGGCCACAGAGTGGCAGCAATGGACAGTGTGTAGGTCACGGCTGAAGCACAGCAGCAGATGAGGTCAGACAGTGGCACACGACAGTGTGTAGGGTCTCGGCAGCAGCCACAGCAGCAGCGTGAGGGTCAGACTTGGCATCAATGACAGAGGTGTAGGTTCACGAATCACACAGCAGCAGCATGAGGTAAGACATGGACAAGGCAATTGTAGGTTTCCGCAGCAGCCGCAGCAGCATGAGGTCAGACAGTTGGCACAATGAAGAAGTGTGTAGGTCAAGCATCAGCCACTGCGCAGCATGAGTCAGTCAGTGGCATCAATGACTAGATGTGTGTAGGTTCACGCTCCAGCCACAGGCAGCAGCATGAGGTCAGGACGTGGCACAATGACATTCTGGAGGTGGCAAAAACAGGAGGTAGGCACAGAGTGGGACAATGACACAGTGTGTAGGTACGGCAGCTGCCACAGCAGCAGAATGAGGTCAGACAGTGGCACAATGACATTCTGGAGGTGGCATAAAAACAGGAGTAGGCCACAGGAGTAAAAAAAAAAAAAAAAAACACTGGGACAATGACACGTGTGTAGGTCTCGGCATGCAGCCACAGAAGCAGCCATGAGGTAGACAGTGGCCACAATGACATTGAAGGTGGCAAAAACTGGAGTAGGCCACAGAGTGGGACAATGAAGATAGTGTGGACGAGGTGACGGGCGGGGCAGCAGCATGAGGTCAGACAGGTGGCACAATGACAGAGTGTGGAGGTGGGTGGCAATACAGTACTGGTAAGATGGGTTGTTGGCAGATGGAGTAAAATGTCAAGCGGATGTGTGGCATCAGGCGGGTGGCGGCACAGAATTGTGGCCTGAGGAGGTGTTGGAACCCAGGCTCATTTTCTCACAGTTTGGGTGAGGGCGTCTAGCGATGTTGTTGACGCTAGGCTTTGGGGTGTGGAAATTCCTGGCCGATTCCACGCCGGATTTATCCTGAAAAGGTCAGTCGTTCCTAATTTCCCGTGGTACAAGGGGGTTCTCCTTGGGGTTACGATGGCCCCGCCGCACTGAACACCCGCTCTGATGCCACACTATGGCCGGCAGGACAGCTTCTCACACTGAAACTCGGCAAGTTGCGGCCACAATCCAGTTTGCCTGCCCAGTTGTCCAGCAGATTTCTAACTGGGGTGGGCAGAGTGCTTTCCAAACGTAGGCCACCACCTGTTGTCAGGGTCTGCTCCAGGTCCTGCTGCTGCTGGCGACTGCCTCCTCATAGGAGGGTGAAGGAAGGTGCTCTTCAGTGGACTCCTGATTTAGGTTGCTGTGATGGAGTGGTATATGCTCCGACCCCCCCACCGTCCCCCATCAGCTGCGGCAGTTTGTACGTGAGGCGAAGATCCCGGTCAGACCTGTCAGAAGAGGGACGATGTCGCTACATAGCAGAGCGGGCAAAGGGACTACGGGGGATTTCCTATGTATGGGAGATTGTCTCCTTTCTCAATAGCTGGGATAAAGCTCCCATTTTGGTCGGTAGCGTGGGTCCAATAGGGTGGAGAGCCAGAAGTCATCCTCTGCCGGATGCTGATTATGCGGCTGTCACTAGCAGGCAAATCAGCATGCTGCGGGCATTGCACAAGTGACTCAGTGGGGTCACCTGCTCCTTCTCACTGTATACTGCACGTGATTGCGAGGGTCATATGCCTCGCTTCCTCATCTCCAGTCTTTACTCCTCAGTGCTCCTGCTCATCCTCTCTTGTCATTGGGTAGAAAAATCCACTCATTTCACAGACATTGCTTCTGCTCCAATGTCCTCCCTCTCCTCCATTCAGTCCCCACCGCGACCTCATGTGGCCGTGAGGATGTAGTCGCCTGTTTCCAGTCCCTGCCCGGACATATTTTTTTTCAGCATTCTGTTCAGGACATGAAGCAGTGGAATGACGTTATTCATCCGTTAGTCTGGCGACTGACAAATAACGGTGGCTCTCGAATGGCCTCAACAAACGGCAGATGTTCACGCATTGAGTGCATGGCTGACATCAAAGTTAACACTGGGGAGTACTCCTGTTCCGCCTGGATCATCAAAAAAATCGTTAAGGCCTGTCTCTGTTTCAGACAGTCGGTCCAGCATGTGCAGGCTGGGATTCCAACGGGTGGAAAACATCGATATCAGAGTGTGTTTGGGGGAGCCGTTCTTGCCGCTGCCAACTCGAGGAGGTGTTCCTGGCTTTGTTGGAATGGATAAAGTGCGATGCACAGTTCACCTGAGCCATTTTTCAGAATCTTCTGAAGATCGGTGGAAGACTTCAGGAACCTTTTGACAACCAGACTGAACACAAGTGCGCCATGCAGGGCGCATGGACCATCCCTCTTGTGCAGCGCAGACACAATGTTCCTCCATTGTCCTGTACAATGTTCGATTTGCAGTTGCGCGGAGAATAGAATGCCTCACATCGAATTCTCTCTGCATGAAGGGAGCAGTTCCTCCCCTGTGTGGGACTTTATTCGGAGGCAAGTCAGGTGTAGAAAACCTGCGTGACACCGCTTGTGCCCTACACATGTGGTATGTTGGAGCAGTCCTTGTGGGGCTGAGTTGGTGGTGGTGGTGGAGGAGGAGGAGGCATAGACATTGCGCAGGGAGCTGCTGTTGACAACGTGGCGGAGAAAGCGGGTCTCATGTCAAGTTGTTGGTGATTGTCCTGGGCGGAGCGAACATTCACCCAGTGGGCCGTAAAGGACAGTTACTGCCCTGACGTATATTACAGATCCAGACCGGTCCGGCTGCCATGCACCTTGGAACAAAAGACGATATATAGATCATAGGTAAAAAAAACTGGCCCACCTTCTGTTCTTAATATTTATGAGTGCTGGTAACTGCCTGTTTGAAAAGAAATTACGGTTGGAACTCTCATCTCGGCTCGGCAAAAGCCCAATTAGTTCTCTGAACGGTGCATAGTCCACCATTTGGAAAGGGAGGGACTGCAGCCCAACAAACTTGGACTGGAGTACGGTCAGCTTCTGCACAATTAGGATGGTTGGACGCATACCTATTGTCTCTTGCAATCGCTCGTCTGAAACGACTGCTGGCGCCATGAGTAGCGGAGGAGCGGAGAATCTGGACGGGAGATGATGTCATAGATGAAACAGCTCCCTTCTGCGAGGTGCGTGGAGCATTGGACTGGCTGCAATGTGAATGCGTGCCCACTGGGCGCTTGCTGCTGCTGCTGTTGCTGCGGCGGCAGGATGGACCACCACAATATGAGCCACGTTTTCCCAGGCCACCGGCATGGTGACGCTGCATTGTGTTGGCAGCAGGGCCGTGTGTGCCCAACGTTAGCTCCTGGCCAAGCTTCACTTTCTGCTTACGATTTCTACTTATACCCTTATTCGCTTCCCTCCGGTGTCTTAGCAAAGAAACTGCCACACCGCGAGGTATCGGATTTTTTACCGCCAACGCTCCGCACTGAGTGTCTACTGCCGCGCTTGCCTCGCTGTGCCCCTGTGTGCTGCTACTTTCTTGGACCTTGTGGATGCGGGTTTTTGTACCCGTGGCGTTGGCTCCGGCCTCACACTGCTGCTATCCTGCCTGACTCACGGCACACGACCCACTTGCTGGCTGAGGCCGCTGCCTGACGCGCAAGCTGACGCCCTCTTCTTCTGACGATGATGAAGCCCTTGCCTAACCCGGCTCAAAGTGCGGTCGGCTACATCATCACTATTTGTGTTTCATCGTCATGCTGTCTCAGTCACGGTCTTGGTTATGCAGGGATGACCCCTCACAAACATGTACCTCCCCATGGCCACTCTCCAATTTATACTTTGTGCCATACTGCATGAGAAGCGGAGATATTGGCCCCATTTCTTCGTGCACGTAGCTTGCTGGACTGCCATCTCAAATTGTTCATCCTCGCTATATAGTTGGCGCTGAGCCCAGACAAAATAGTAGATCTCTGGCTGGAGGGAACGATGGGGACAGAGGCGGGTTGAGGACAGGTGAGGGCCGTTGACCCGCTCCGGGCCATTTGCCATCTAAGGTTGTGTCTGACGTTCCCACCGGATCTTGTCTGGGGTTGGTCTCGTCAGATGTCATCTGGGAGGAAGTGGATGACCTAGTCAACATCAAGAACCATGGGGTTGCTGACACACACGGCGTAGATGACAGCGGCAGTTTGGCCGCCAGAGTGACCCTGCTGCGAGTCCCTTGCTGTTGCTGCGGACCTGGGTCTGTTTCCAGGAATGTTATTTGTGCCCATGCCACTCGCAGGTGCAGAGCCTGCCAACGCTCTGTCTGACACACTGGTTTGTTCTAAATGTATGACACTGTTTGATGATGATATCTGTATATGATAATTATACCAGCCACTGTATTTGACTCCAAATGAACCATAACAAGCTTGGGTAACCCTTTGGATATAAATTGCGCCTCCACAAATGGCCAGGAAAAATTGACTTGTATGTGCGTTTAAAAATGTGTATTTTTACTGAATGTATCTTAATTAACTTCGGATATGAAATTATGCTACAGAATTTCTTTCTGTGGCGGTGAAAGAAAGTTTCTTTTATGAGTGACAACTGCAGAAAAATAATTAGTTAACCCTTGGGATGTAAATTGCGCCAAAGAATTGAGCACACACAAACTAGTAGGCTTTGTAGCGTGTTAGATTCTGGTTTTTTTAAGCCACACAGACAAAAGAGATAACATGTACATTTATCCTATGCTTGTGAAATTAGGCAACAGGAAAAATGTATTATTTTGGCGGTGAAAATGACGGTTTCTTGGAGTCACCAAGCTGAAACAACAACGCTTAATTAACCCAGGATGTAATTGCGCAAAAGAATTGAGCCAACACAAACTACTTAGCTTTGTAGCGCTGTTACAATGCCGTTGTTTTTTACGCACACAAGAGATAAAATGTAATTAACCTATTGCTTGGAATTACGGCTACAGGGAAAAATCGTTATATATTTTGGCGGTGGAAAATGCCGGGTTTCTTGGAGTCACACAGCTGAAAAACAACTCTTAAATTAACCCAGATGTAAATTGCGCCAAACATTGAGACCACCACAAAACTTACTAGCTTTGTAGCGTGTACAATGCGGTGTTTTTTACGCCACACAACAAAGAGATAAAATTGTAATTAAATGAGTTGTCTCATTAAAAGCTTCAGCTCTGTTCGTGTGGCGGGAGTTGAATTGAAGGGGCGTGCTTCTTGTCTGCCCTCTTCTCCTCCCTCTTCCCCCCTCCCCTCAGGCACCAGAAAGCTCTCCTCTGTAACTTCTATACAGCAAGGGGGAGGGGGGGTATGCTGCAGAATTAACCCTGTGTGTGCCTGCCTAGGTCTGCTGTAGCTTCTTGCTGCTTCTCCACAGGTCAGGCGCAGGAGGAGGGCGATCTGAGTGTGGAGCAGAGCAGGGGGGGATGCAAGTGTTCTATACCCTGCTTAGCTTACATTTGTCAGAACAGAACAACAGGGCAGTGGGAAGTGTTACTATACTCGGATGTGTCATATTACATCCAAAGCAATAATGTTCACATCCTTATAGTTTATAAATATAAATACAGTCCCAGTACACATCATGATTATAGTAAACACACAGTGTCACTGCATACCCCACACACATATAATCTTCTCCTCCCTTTCCCCCCCTTTAACCACCTTCCAATTCCCATTAATCACTCCTACCACCACCCCCACCCACCCACCCTCCTCAACATATCTTCACACATCACCTCCCATACATCTACACCCTCCATCCTATCCCTATCTCACATTTACCCCCTTACTTATCAACTCCCAAAACTCCTCATATACTACCACCACCCCTTTCACCCACCCCACCCCTACTTCCCCAAATACCATCCCCACACAATCCCCTCATCAAATAAAACCTCACAAAACCAACCCCCCCCCCACAATACTCTCTCCCCCCCCAAACCCAAATCAATATCCAACTTACCATTCCTCCCCATAACACACACAATTCTTATCCCCATCTTAAACAATTCTACCCCCCTATCCCCCCCTCAAACCAACCCCCTTTAAATACCCAATCTCCCCTCCATCTCCTCCCCCCCATTCCTATTAACAAATAAATAAACCCCCGTCATAAACCAACCCATCCACCCCCTTCCATTCCAACTCACCCCCAATTCAAAACCATATCATATCTCCTCACTTCAAACCATACACATCCTCATCCTTTCCTCCCCCATTCCAACCTCACCCCACCCCCCCCCACCTCCCACTCCCAAACCATCTCCCATAATCTACCCTCATCTCCCCCCCCCCCCCACTCATATACCCCCATAACAACCTACCTCTCATCACCCCCACCTCTCTTCCTCCCCCAACCCATACCTACCCTATCTCTTCTACATCTACCCATCTACTCATCTTCACAACACACTATCTTATCCCACCCTACACCCTCCTTACAATCAATTTCAACCACACATCCCCATAACCATCCAATTCACATCCCAACAACCACCCCCTCTATCAAATCCCCATACCCTCCCCATATCATCCTCCCAAAACACCCACCCCCTCCCCCCAACTAACCCCCTCCTACCCCCCCCCACTCCAACTAAACTCCCCTCCTAAAACATCCCAACACCCCTCCAACCCCCAACTAACTCCACCCAACTCCCCACACACTCATACCCCACCATCCACCCTACATTACTACTAACTCCCATATACCACTTATCCCCACCTCCTCCCAATCAATTTCCATTTACAAACCCACCACTTTATATCTCACCCCACCAATAATACCCTTATCCTTACTCATAAATCCAATCCATCTTTACCTTATACCCATCCTTCCAACCCTTTTAAAATCATCAATAAACCTAATCCTATTCAACCACCCCCCATTTAAAAAACCACACCAAAAAAACACATAATATAAACACCAAATCTACATTCTTCTACCCTTCATCCAACCATCCAAATAACCAACCCTCAATCAAAAAACCTCCCCTTCCTGTCCTATCCACACATGTAATCATCATTCCGTTTCATTGCCTCACATGTATCCCCCTGTGATCATAGACTCATGTCTTCCCTTCGTTCCTCATTCCAGTGTGTTGTGAAATGTGTGTGTTCCTTGAGTGTACTATCACTCATAATCTCTACTGTGTCTTACACCGTTCTCTCTCCCCATCTGCTCATACTACCTAAATCAAAACGTGTCTAATCTACCATCAAAATCATAATCATGTGCATGTCCCAATCCCCCTCAAACCTCTCACAAGATAGTATCATCACCTATTATAAAACAAAGTAAACATATACCACCATACTATGACTAATATAATGTCATAATTAATGTGCCATGCTCGCATACTGTGACATACTGTGTATCCAATAATATCGCCTAACTTATTCATGTGTCATGTACACACAGACACACAAATCACATCATTCAATTATAACCAAATCAATAGACAAAGTCATGTGACTACACGTTCACTACCATTTATAAGCGTCAAAATCCCCACACCCCAGTGAACTATAAACATAATAAACTCAGCAAATTGTCATCATTCATAACTACATCACAAAAAACCATGTTAGAATTCCCAAGAAAAAACTTCACTCTCCCACACACTATTATGTCACCCCGCAATCAACTATGACTACTAAAAAATCACCGTAACCAAAATAGTTCACCCACTAAGATAATACCACTGAAATAACATCATCCGTCACACCACTACACCACACCATAGCCATATCACCAACTAATCTACCTTCTCCCTTGACAAATCTACCGGTGTCTATACTCACCCAGTAAAATGAATAAGGTTGTCATATGACACAATTACACCTCTCTACTCCATTGTCACTTACAGTTATGACTCTAGTGTAGATAAACCACAAAAAATAATATTGTTCCGATCTATTAATGTGTACAAGCTCATGTTATCTTTTACTTTCATTACATATAAACTATTTCCAACCCCCTCCTTTTAACTAACCTTATTAACTTCACCCCTATACTTCATTCAAACCACACTACAAACCCAATAAATATACACTAATTCAACCACCTCCCATCAATTAACCCTACTCACATCTGTTCACCCCAACAATAACAAGAATCTATAATCGCGACAATACAATCATTAACACCCACCTCAATCATCAACATAAAACAAAATCATACACTCCCACATCTACACCCAAACCTCCACCCCCAAACTCACCACTTCACACCCTCTTCACAATTACACCAACACACCACTCTCGCTGTCTTGATGCTCATGTGAACCCTCCACTCTCCAGTCAACCTGTTCGCAATCCTTCCAACAAAACTTCACACACCTCCGACCCTTGTTCTCAAACACCCACCAATTCCCTCTCGCACGACCCCTCCCAAAACATCACCCATCGCTCTCGCCCAAGTCAGCCCTCCTTAGTGTAATATACAACCATGTCCACTTCTCGTTGCGTTCCCCCATATTCTAAACATATTCATCATCATCCTGCCCAAAAACCTACCCCCCTAGAAAACCAAACCCTCCTCCAACCCTCCCCAACACTCAAAAATATATAAACTCATCCTCAAACACAACACACTTCCCCTCTACACCAACACAGTGTGAACAATAACCCCATAAACATTATCTGCGCCACATATAACATATCAACAATACACTCATTCACGTGCATATTCTCAATACGTAAAGAATGCCTCCACTTTAACTCTTTACGAGTGATCTAGTCCTCACATAACAAAACACACAAACCTCCCCCCACCACACTTTCCGTTCCCAGTACATCAACTTCCCTTCGTAACCACCCCCATAATTGTCCCACCATCAGTTCTATTCCCCCAACCCCAGACCCCCTACCATCTAATGTAAAAAACAAACGTGCGTTGATACATGTCATTTCTAGTATGTAATAAACCCATACCCTCATTCTTTCACGTCAGTAAATGATGTTCATCCACCAAATCTGAGCTCCACTCTGTGTCATTAATTATTCAAGCATCCCCTACAACGTCTACATACACTTCACATATATCTGCTCTACTAACCATCCCGTTGTCCGTCCAAAAAAAATAAAAATCTCACACCATGTCTATAACAACCTACTACCCAAAAAGAGAATCAAAAGAAATCGTGCCATGTCTCCTAACTACACTCACCGTCACTATCTAATATATGTATTACAAATATTGTATCCTGAATACCAATCAATTTTTTCCCTCACTAAGCATAAATCCCACAACACCCAACAGATCCAGTTCGTGTGAAAAAAAAAAACCAATAAAAACCACAAAGCACAAAATAGAAAAAAAAAAGTAAACTCCAATACATGTACACCACCCCTCAAACACAAAACACAACAACTTGTATATCCCAACTACACCTCTCTCTCAAGATAGACAAGTAGTCCCCCATTCATCGTGCTCCTCCCAGTTATCATATACTAGTTCATCATGTATCCCACTTCAGTACATAACCCTGTCTCTTATTATACTAGAACAATGTGATACATAATCCTACAATGTACGTGTCATATAACGCTATCCCAAAAACCGACTCACCCAGTCAACACACAATCTCTCTTATAAGACTCAACCTGTATCCCCCACATCCTAATCCTAACCACTGTTCATCGTGCTAACTCAACCCCCATAAATAGACTCACCCACCTAACGTGCCTACACACTTTGAATCACCCTCATCTTATTTGACAGCTTCACTGTCCATACATACTATGTATACCCGCCGGCTAATCCCCCCCCCCTTTTCCACACATCCCATCCATTTGCATCTCCACCCACCTCGTGTCCATCAGATATACATATATCCTAACAACCCATCCTCGTCAATCTAAAATTTAACACATACCCCTCACCTCGTCATCACACCTCATATCTTTCACCATCATCATCATAGCCCCCTTACATACTCAATCATAAAACTAATCACCTGCACATTTTTTCCCCCACACACTTATACCCTTATACAATAAACCCATACACTGTTAACTCTCCATGTCAACACCTGTTCAGTAACATTAGACATATGTTTCAACCCACCAACATAAACTCTAAAAAAAAAAAAATAGTAGATTATCATACATCCCTAATCAAAAACAACCCACAAACAAAAAAAAAACCACACAACAATCAACTAGTGTGTACAAAATCAAAAAAACACCACCCAATGAAACCCTTAAGAACCCAAAATACCCCCACTGCCAATAAAGAAATAGCCACCCACAATGTATGTTCTACATAAAACCACAAAAAAGAATGAAAAAAGAAGAGACCCCAACTTACATATACAATATCCAATAAACCACACAGTCACCCACCCCCTTACAGAGCAGTCATATATACCAACAGTATACCCTTCCGTCGTGTCATCATAGTTGTCCAGTCTCCCCCCTACATCCCATCACCCAGAGTGTCAATAAGCCCCTCCTACCTCCCATCTTCACCACAATTACCTTTATGTCATAGTCTCCTCTAACTCCCTCCAATCAAATGTTAGACCCACGCACTTATCATATCTCACAGTACTCACCTACTCCTGTTGTCCATCCCATATATACATCCTCTCCTATCCATCCCTCCTACCTGACTCATGCAAACCCTAGTCTCTCCAACCTACTATAGTCAAATTCTCTATTCTGCTGATACACGCTATATACTATGAACATCACCACTACCCATAGAAACACCAAAAACAAAACTCACCAAATACCCTTTACCCTCGACCCCCTAACTGCACCACTCAAACCTTACCCCAAACCCCACACACTAACCAAACCTCCTGATTCCTCCGTGTCACCTATGCACAACGTGGTTACGTTACACCCACCCCTTCCATAACACTACTCATACCAAATAACACTATGCCGCCCTACACATTAACCCCTATAAAACACTAACCACACCCCCCCCATTACATCTATATTTTGAGTCCTCCCCCCCCTCCTTCTAATAGTCCTCTAACCATCATCCCCTTCCCAACTCTACAACTCCATGCCACAAACCACCCCATCTAAGTATACGTGTCCCGTGCATCTGCTCTCACGCTCTATTATACCTACGTGCGCACACTCTGTGTCCAGACCACCATAACCTTCACGTCCTCATACATCCCACCATCACACAAATCCTTCAAAGTATAATCCCACTCGCCACATTGTATCACATTCGTCCCATTGTTTGTACACCAAAACCACAATAAACCTTTCCCTACCTACCCTAAATAATCATGAAAAGCAAAGAAATTCATTCAAAAAAATAATTTCCCTACTACAATAGAATGAGACCTGAACAACACACCTATCCCATGTAAAAATGTCCTAAAAGTTTCTAGTAATCCCTTTCTTATAACCTTTTTAACCCTCCTAAATATCCATGTGTATATATATATAAATAAATACTGATGTCCCCTCCATGAATGTGTGTCACTGTACATCCTAGTCTGCTGTCCATAAGATGTTTGATCACTATACGACTAAACCCACCTCCCAACCTTCTCTACTCATACACAATACCCCAATAAGACCCAATTGTTACTATGATAATACCTACACTTACAATCTCCCACCTCTAACAAGACCCAACACCTCCTTATACCACCAAGTATCCTGACAAACATAATCCTTAAATTTGTTATGATCCCCCCCTAGTACCCCCCTCTCGACCTTGCCACCACTACCATGTATTGTGTGTAACCCCCTATTCGACTCCTTATCCTGTCCCCCATCTCCACCATAATAATATTCCTTCACTATCACCCACTATCCTCTCACCTCATTGTCAATCTCACTAATAAGTTTGATCATCACTCTATATACTCATCTGTATCCTCCAGATTGTATACACCTCCCTATGATAACTACCCATATATCTACCACCTAATCCATACAATTACACCCCCCCACTCTCATCATCAACTGTGTCACACCACTCAAAATATTATACACCGCCGCACTCCCATATTCATCCCCTACACCCAAATCGCGTCCCCATAGAAATTCACCCCAATGTGTCCGACACATTCGAGTCCAATGCAAATCCATATGAGAACACATTTTGACATTGTGTTACGATACAAGTGCGTCCTCCCCCATATAGTAACACTCCCACCTGTTGTCACGCAAAACATTGTATCTACTCATACACATCCTCTACATCCTACTGTCCCCCAATAATCTATAATATTCAGTATATATAGACCTCACCATCTCTAATCCTCCCCAATTTCAAAAACACACATTATCTACACAAAACCCCACCTATCAAGAATTATAATGAAAAACCCATCTAATGTCTCTCTATCCCATTTCTATCTGTGCCTCAGCGACTTTCTTCACCATTGTCGCTACCTCTGATCGCTGTTACAAATGAGTTGCATGTACCCCCCACATTATAATCACTCCTAAATTCAGCCCACAGTCAAAAAATTTTTGTCTCTACACCTAACCGCACTCCAAACCTCCTTTATAACTGTGTGTGTCTCAATCTATAATGTTCTACACGTCTCTATAGTTCACCCCTACTCATCTCATACACCGATCCCACTACAATCCAACACACCCTCAATATACTCTCACTATAAACTCATATAATAAATAAACAGACCTACTGTTCATGTTAATAGTGTCTTCTCCTTACTAACCCAACAAGATACACTTCTCCCATGATGTTCCTTACCTTACTCTCGTCATATTTTCTACAAAAACAGTAACCATAAACTCTCCTACTACATAACCCATATCATATCGCTAGTTCCTCCATCTGTCCCCACACGCCATCACGTCCCAATTAATATCACCCAAGTCTCATATAAAATCCTCGGATAACCATAAATCCTAATCTTAATAATCCCCACATTACCCATCACACTAAGTACCACGCTCATCACATCTCACATCTATCCCTGTGCTTCTCACTCACCCACCATAAATGTAAGCCACTTTGTACCCAACTCTCCATATGTCACTAGTCCAATGTCTAATGTCAAACGTCAACACACGCTCCTATCACTACATAACTTCCATATACCACACCACACAGTAACTAGTTCCAACTCAAATACTAAACTTACCACATACAATACAATCCTCCAACCTCCAAATATATCTAAGTCCATGTGCCCACCACGCAGCCCACTATATTCATATATTCCTGCCATCAACAACCACACACTCCTACTTTCAAATCCCTAAAATTGCCCTCCCCCCTAAGTCTCCCCCCCCCCTCCCCATGTCATACAATACCTGATACAATACACATCCACCATACCCTGTCTATATAACCACCTAGATTACACCATTCTTTCGATCTCTTCCACCATACCTGTCATATCCACCACCTCATCTAATTGTTGGTGTTAATCCCGTCTAACTTATCAATCCAAAATACACCCTCGCTCCCTCCCACATATAAACACCTACACCACAAACATAAGTGTTGCCAGCGTGTTAATTATATTTACCAATCAATTCAATCACCCATAAGCGCTTGCCTTTGCTCTCCCACTCTACCCCTATGACCCCCACCCCCCCCCCCTACAATATAGACATGAGTAAATCCAAACCTGTGTGTAACATCCCCTTTTCAAATATGTCCAACATTCATCCCCTTATACTGATACCTGACAATTCCTTGAATAACAGATACATATGTGATGTGTGCTACCATCCACCCAAGTTCCAGTGTGAATTATTGTTGTATGATATCTTCCATTAAATTACCCCCATAATGACATTCCACCCTGTCTAATAATCTGCCCTGCATTACATTGATACCTGTCATTATCTCATGTGTCATACTTGTCTCTCCTCGTTCCTGTAACGTCAATCCCACAGAATAAATCTAAATACCATCAAGACCAGTCTTACTCATAATTCCACTAGACTCCTCTGTGTGACACTTCCACACACTCTACCCATTATCACTGCATATATAAGTTCCAATACCTGCAATTTCTTAACTCTTAAGATATCAAAATTACATTATTAACTATTCAATAATGTGATGTCATCCCCCATTTTGTTGTCCAGCACATATCCTGCATACCATGCCTAACACGTCCTACTGTCACCTTGCGTCCTATACTAATAGACTGAGTTCCTGACTGTCATCCCCATACTGTTCCTGAAATCTGTTATCACACAGTTTCACCTGAAACCAATCAAACAACCTTATAGTACATGATCACCTCCTAACCTATTATTCCCATACTCACCGCGCCGCTCTGAGACAAAATGTCAGCATGATTCTATCCCTAGTAATAATTTCATTTTACGTACCCTCACCAAAATCTGTTGCCAATACAGACTCCAACATCTGTGTAAATCCACATATATTTCCATAATACTGCCGCAAAGTATTAATCTTAGTGATCATTTACAGCCCTGAAATCAAACCACCCTGTACATATTAAGAGTATCCACCATTCTCACCCTTACACACTATCAAACCTTTTAGAAATATGTTTTATACTTTATACACACACCTCTACTCACTGTATACTACCCAAATAATATACTAAATCTCTCATGTTCACCAACATTCCCACCATTAGTATCCTCTACTATCCTGATCTCACCAGTTCCATACTACCGGCCATGAACGACCGTTCCACCATACTAATCTATATGAATGCCTACAATCCATGTGTTTATGTTAATCTTCCGTACCCCAAGTTCATTACCTGTATGTCCAATCTTAACTTTCTTGTCCATGTAACATATCAATAAATAAAACACTCCTCCTCACACTCAACGGCGAACAGTTTACCCCACTTGTTGTGTGTGTGTGTCCCATCACCTTCCACTTACCCCCCAATATGATGTGTTATGTTTGTTCCCCAATCACAGTGAATATCTTACCCGAGAACACTTTATAACGATACAATCCATGACCCTTAATGTTCGCAGTCAACAACCTATTGTAACACCATTAAATAGATAGAACACGATTTTATGTCTAAATATTATGAATATCTCACTCCTTCTATTGCTTTCTGTATGTTTACACAAGACATATTAGAGGATTTACATAGTATAACACCACAACTAAAACAATACTACTATGAATTCAGAAAGACATATTTGTGTTTAAAGTAACCATAATTCCATAATATCCAATCAACATATATCAATAATACAGTGTTCCATCTTACTCCAACTGAATTGACTCTGTTTATGAGTCTCCATTATCCCTACCGAACCAACAGAGATAAACCCCATAAACCAGCTACCTATGCTACATACCCACCCACTATTAATATCAACCAAAAACATTGAATCCACACTTTACATGTGTCATGTGTCTCAATACTTCGCACACCCTCAACCCATCACCCTTCAGTCACCTACTCCCGCATCTCTATTTGCTACTAAACCCCAATAACACCTTATACCCATCATACAAATCTACCTCCTGATACATCTAAAAAGACTCACGCTCATGTAAAGTTTGACTCATACTATGTCTCCTCATGTGTGTCTAGTCTCTCGCATGTCACATACCCATCCCAGATTCATCTTCTCTACACAATATTCTCTCTCACTCCCTCTCTACCACTCTTGCCCACATATCACTCTAGTCATCTCATGCCTCCCAACCAATAATCTACACCGGACCTCCATGATAATTACACTACTCCACTATTCTTCTCATCTACAGTGCTTCCAGACATAAACAATCATTATCACCTGTCATCAGCCAATCGTATAAAGACATTGCTGTGCTGCACTCCCACAAAAATAATCTTCAACCTATACTCAATTTTCACACCACACATCTGCAACTCTATATTTTGTTATGTTATTTACTGCAGTTCATGATGTGTGTACAGCACTTACGATGTCCTGTTCTACACTCTCTAAATTGTCCTCATATAAAGATATACTCCACGCTCTCCCATGTCTCATGTGACATATGACACCATACCTCCATATTTGAAACTATATCGTAGACTGTCACAAAATACCCCTAAATAGCTCATTACCAATAAATTTAAAGAGAGTATATTAATCACTCTCAGTATGACAAATACAATATAGACACACGTAAACTCTCTAGTAACTATCATGTGTGTGACCAACTGACCTCAAAGTGTCAAAATCTTTCTACTCTCAACTCTATCACTCACATTATAGTCATACTCTTACCATACACTCTCCTTTGTTAATCCCATCCCATTTATTATCTCCTCGCTGAACACATCAGTTCTTGTCCACTGACCCTCTAAACTAATGTACTTCCCTCATATGTACCTATACAAATCATCTCAACATAGTTTCTCATAGCCTACACCCTATTCGCAATCTCATCTGTGTCTATTCACCTTGTCTCATAGTGTCCTCTTGATTGTCTCAGTAGATTTTCATTCAGACTGACTCTCTAGATACCTATCTATCCTCTCCACTATCGCGTCTCGTGTGTCCATCATCCCCACATACCTTACGTATACATGATCATGCACTTGTCATTGACCCCACCCATGTTAAATTTAACGCACATCCTTTGTGATAATCACTATCCACTTTCTCCAGTGATGAATATATCCTCCCCCACAACCCAACGCCTCAACAAACATACATCAAACTCCATCTCTCACTCACCGAAACGTCAGTGTCTCCCTCTAGACTCCTGTCCGTTCTATCTAGTTGGTCTCTATCTGTGTTGCTAAGAGAGTATGTGTGTGTTCTATATTGAACGATCACTCATTTATACCATATCCAGTCTCCTCAGTCCCACAACCCCCACCCCCAGTCCCCTCTCACCACGCATATCCTTACATGTGTTTTCAGCAATATCTGTTTATTCCACCAAATGATTCAGTTTCTATGCATATCTATCACCAAGATAAACGCCATCCAAATAAGAATACCACCACCACTTCACATACATTCACAACACACGCTCTCGTATCTTCTCTATCGATGAATATTTTAGACTCTATAATTTCATATCTCAAATCACAATTTCCAAATGTATCTCAACTACATATAGTTAAACACATTTAACGTACCTTGACTGACATCTCAACTCCTTGAGTGTATCATACTGCCACTTCGTAAATCACGCGTATGAAATTGAAACAGCTCTCTACTACTCCTCTCACTTATCGTTGTTAAACACTCGCATAGTTGTTGTGTGAACGTATACACATATGATTACCTGTATACATCTCATCACACTCTCATTCTACTCCACACTCTCGAACTTACTGTCATTTTTGATAGTAACCCATCCCTGTTACACATCTCATTCCTTATATATGATACTTCTAGTCAATCACAGTGATCAATACATACCATGTTACTTCTGTAACTATCCATTCCTCCCTATCTTCTACACACCTGCACCTCTCGCATCTATCCCTTACAGACATACTGCTAGAGAGCAATCTTTTCTTCAACTTCCTCCTAAAATCTATCCTTTACCACAATACCTCATTATAAAAACTTCCTAAAAATCTCTCAAAAACTCCACTGTTGTTATATCATTCCCTCAAATAGTATATGTCAAAAATCAACAATAGTGAATTATAACTCACATGCATACACACATCACCCCTCTTCTATCCTTGACTTACCCAGTCACACTGTATGTGTGTAAAAATCACTCTCACTAAAAAATCGCTAGTCTTGACTCAGCTACTCCGCTCCTGCCCATAGTGAACATTATCTCTAAAACCATAATGCCCGTCCTAACAACTTCACTGTGTCATTCTATATAAATATACGTCTCGTATCCCATACACCCCATCTGTAGCCCTGCTCCATATTTCATATATCACATAACTCTACTCCTCCCATACTGCAGTCCACCCCATATATTATCTCACTTAAATAATCTACCTGAAAAATTTTCCTGATCCATATACTGAGTCTGATGACCAAAACTACACTGTACAAATGCTAAAACTCTGACCATCATACTATTTGATCCCCACAGTCCCTCCCCCTCCCCACATACCCCCACCACAAGCATCACCAATTTCCTAACACTATATATTAATTCAATACACGCTCTCCTATCATTCCACCATAAAGTCTAAAGTATCCCTAGATATAGTGTGAAATGACATAGATATATATATAACATATTGTTGAACTCTCCTACGCATCTAGCATACATCACACAAAAATTTTATTCCACTTAACACCCTATACAACCAACACGTGGTTGCAACCACAAACCTCTATGATAACACCCAAAAAAGTCCTGTCATTATGTGATCTCCCATCCTATTTCATCTACATATTGTACTGTATAATTCCAATAAATGTCCACTATAAATAATCCATACCCTCTGACGATGCCATCCACGAACATCATTTTGTGTGTGTGTGTGTGTGTGTCTGTATCAAATCAACAACACTCTGTATGTTCTCAAGACTATCATTACACATCACAATGTTATCACCGTAACACATATCTAGTTGTATTCAAGAACTATTCTACCTGTCATATGTGTATGTCTCACCTCCAATTGTCATCTGTCTACTCTATGTACTACTACTCAAGTACAAAAATTCTACCATCAAGACGTATATACCAGTGCTGTCCACTCTCAGCACGTCTCTACTCTCAGCTCCGTCCCACCCATAAGTCTTTCTCCATCATAGCCTTTCTACATCATATACCACTTTATTAATATCACATTAAAACATCCTTTCAGTCCAACACCTCTCGCACCCAGTGTGTAGTATGACTTGCAACATACCCATACAAGATACATATAAATATTCAATCTGGATAATCCCTCACCACTACTCTCGCTAGTGTAAAAATACCAGTGACAACACATCTCCTACATTCACCTAAGTAATTCATTCTTCTCTATTCTTCATTACCTACTTGATATCTGTTTATCTTTCTGACCTGACCTCACCATTTGTCTCAAATACTACTTACCTCTCCACATCATCTTGTACTACTCCATACATAGTTCATCCTAATAAAGATGTATCCACCCGCAAGACACTGATACATACGTCAACATATATGTACTACACATACAAAATGACCATGTGACCATCTACACCACCCACATCTCTCCCCTGTAACAAAGTATTCCTCTCTGCCACCGTGTGACAATAGTCCATATAACCTATGACGCTCTCCTCTACCAATCCTCACACTACCCCCCCCCCCCCCCCCCCAGCGATCACTCGTCAACTCTAGTTTCAACCAGCCTTACATATCACTCTTATGTCTTGTGATCGTATCTCTCCATTCCATGTTGAATGCACCATCAGTCACACATCTCCACATAGTCAACCAGTACGTTTGCTGTGTGCTACCAAGATCTAATGTGTCAACACATACACCTATCTACCGCCCTATACAATTTTCGCAAACCCACCATATAATCTCTCTACCTGTAGTGTCCTCTTGACACAATCTTAAATTACTCCTCTGTGCCTGCACCGTGCTAACTTTACCTGCCTTTCACGTACCCTCAAATAATGACACAACTATGTCCAACCCACAATTCAACTATGTAACACCCATCTCCATATAAAATACTGCGTCCCACTCCATATCAACCATCTGACATGATTAGATATTTCGCTTCTACAATTCCACCCCATTATTTTCTTCGTCCTTCCTTCTATGTGACACACTTACCTGTCCCCATTTTATATTCTATCTACCATTTTACACAGTATGTGAATTTCTTCCTAATAAATGACTCAAGACTGTTAACCACATATCTAGTAATTATATGTATGAATCCATGAATACCCTCTTGTATCACATCTCACCTCTAGTCCCTCAACATAATTTCACCACCCCATAAATTTCATATAGAGAACCTTCTAACCTTACTTCCATTTACAACTCTAAACTCCTAATCCCCCCATCACCCCCAACCCCACTATTTATCACCATATACACATTATGAGCTGATTAACGCGCTCGATAAAATTCATTTTTACCCCCCCATACCACACAAAATATCCCCAAAATCATATATTAATAAAAAAACTATTAAAAATATTCATTACACTTACTTTTATCTCTCATATCCCATACATATCTAATATCCCACTCTTTTATAAATTCTTATCCCTCATCTTCAATACACAATCATTCACATCACATATATTCCAATCATCAACCTCAATACACTCTTTTCCCAACCCATCCCATCATTCCTAAAAAAACACATATTCCCAATCTAAATCCACATATATACTCCCTATTCACACTCACTCACTAATACAGAGATTCATCAACCTTAATATATACATTCTCCTTCCCTCCGATTACACCACCACCTAACCTTCCCCCCCCACCCACATTTTCTCCCTGTCCCCCCCCCCCCACTCTCACAATTTCACTCACGTAGCTCACACCTTTATATCACATCATCACACTTCCTCCGCACACTATCATCCACAATTCTCCCACCACAAAAGAACAAAACTTGATCGCACATCGCGCACTCTCACGCACAATGACTATCACTTTTAATAACAAATCTCATATATAGATGTGTATATAAACGATATCGATCGACACTCAAGCTGATAACCCCAAAATCAATTTACTTGAGATGAAAAATACAACGTCAACTGTATCCTTCCTAATTCTATGAGTGTAATAGAATACTGTGTGTCAACCATATTTTTCTATCCTTGTGGTTACCTGTCTCTTTGTGCCCAATGTGTACTCATTTGTCTCTTGCATAATCATAGTGTGCACACTCCTGTAGATTGTGACCCCTAGACCTGATACTCCACAGCTGCGCACAATACAGTCACTCATCCACTTAATGTGTAACTCCTACACATACACATACTCTTGAACAAGTGATTCCTACATAATCTCGTCCCTCCTCTGTGTCGCACTTAATTCGCACTCAATACTTGTCAATCCTATCACTGAGATCTAATAAGTAAAGTGTTGATCTCACAATAAGCAGAACAGCCTAGAAATTGTTTGTATTGTGACACTTGTAACCTTAAACCAGTTCACACATACTGTCATGTAACCTAATGAATATGTTTCTGAACTACATCTGCAAAACTTTCACATTATGTAATCTACACTTTACTGAGCGCTAAAATACAATGTGTGTGGAGTCCAATTGTCATCATGTCACATATACTTAACGCTCCCATAGTGACAATCAATCTCCATGAGTTAAATATCTATAGACTGTACTCCAACCCACATCCATACAAGATAACACGACGAATCTCTCTAATAAGCAAATTGTAATTTAATAGTGATATATGATTCCTAGTCATGTCACTCAAAAATCACGAAAAAACTCTTGTCCAATACCCCCGCCAACCTACAAATCTCTTCACACGATCCATCAACCTTTAAAACATATTAACTTTTCCCTCTTTGTGTGTTGTACTCAGTGCACCAACCATGCAGCTATAAGAGAACATTTTTTTAGTTTTGAGTCATGATCTTCGCGTCTCTCTCTGATCTCAGTATGTGTATGTAATGAACGTCATATTATTATATCATAAGGTCTGAGATACTGCTAGAGCGGGTACCAGATTGTATTCGCACATGATGTATGGCGCTAAATTCTAGCTTGATAGTGATATAGAAGATCACGACTTTTATCGTTTGCATTAGGAACCGTTCTATGTCAGTGTATGTTGTGCCACTTTGTTTTCGCGATCATCTATGTCAGCTGTTTCGTACTCATAAGAATCACGAGACATGTATAATGAGGTTAGCCGCCTTTATATCAAAAATTTAACAAATTAATGATATAGATAGAAGATGTGATGAAACTTATAAAGCGAGTTATATAAGTGTATGTGTCCCGACTGCAAAATAGAAACACTGAGTACATCTCTGTAAGTAGAAATAGACATCATGGTATCGCATATTATGATGATGATCCTGACTCGCTCCTATGCTAAAGTATGCAGAAACGAGAAGCTGTTGATAAGTGAGTGAGTGATTTCTGTATTTGGTGTTTGTATCCTTAGAAAGCTGCACAGAGATGCACGAATAGTCATTGGCATGAGTGATTGGAGTTTGTTTGCGAGAGTCTGAAAATAGATTGGCTATAAATACTAGATAATCTAGTAAGTTATCAAGGCTCTATGTCAGTGAGCAGGACGTGTTTGCTTTTCTAAAGCTAGACTGGGAGTGAGCTCGCGTTGACTGTCGGGCGGGGTGTGGAGCACGCAGGTAGAATGCGGTTCTGCATGTGATTCTCCTAACCAACACTCTCACACTAACTCTCGTTCATTCTCTCGCGAGCATATGTGAGCTTTGGTAAGTCACTTTTCGTCGATTGCTGTGTGTGTGTCTGTGCACTTGCTCACTCTGTCTAAAGTGTGTGTGCTAGTGTGAAAAAGTCTTTCTCTGTCTCCTGTGACTAGTAAGTATGTTATGTTGTATTATGTGATGTGTACTATACTTTAAGTTGCTTCTGCATTGAATGATAACTATAGAGTCTAGAACTCTACCATGAACCAAGTGTACTTGACTGTATACGGAACTCCCATAGAAATGAATGGGGAGACTGGCTGCAAAAGCTGCGCTCCCCAGCTCTGAGATGGTTGGCTAGTAGCCCGCTTATCAATGCCGACTTCATCACCTGAATATTGTGCAAGTTGGTTTTCCCTTTTGAATATGGCTTTCTAATTGTTCAGAAGTTTCCAATATAACTTACAGTAGTATTAAGGGATGTCCCACACATGCACGGGTTTTTCGGCCGTTTGCGGTTTTGCTGGGACCGCTGAAAACCGTCCGAAAATGAGCACAATGGTTTGCTCTATGGAAAACCCTGTGCAGCGGTCCGGCCGCAAAAACCATTCAAACAAGCAAAATCTTCCTATCCGGTTTTCGGACGGAATCTGTGCTTGTGAATGTGAAGGGGGAGGCTCATCGCGGAGAAAAGCCACCCTTTTTTTGCGGGACGGCCGCAAAAAAAAGGACAAATACCGGCCGGCAAACCGACCGGTATTTGTCCTCTGTAGTGGGGACGCAGCCTAATGCAGGTTACTCCATCACGAGCCAGATGGAAGACATACAACCTGTCTTGTTCTACATATCTCTGTGTAGACCTTACTAGATTACAATTATGTGGCCCGCAGTGGTTCATGTATTCAATTCTATTAAATGGGCTTTCTCACCACAATTATAAGCTTTTAACCAGGGGCGTGTAGGCATGAGCCCGTAATTGTATCTGCTGTGCCTCCGAATGTAGTGGCGGCTCGCGAGACGCTGCCATGTGGCCCGGGAGCGTCTCTCGAGTGCTGGCGGCAGACCGAACGATCTTGACTGCACGGCCATTTCACAGCAGCCGCGCAAGTGACAGTGTGGGGGAAGGAGAAGGAAGGGGAAGGGGGATGGATCGTTTACCGTCTGTCTATCCCTTGTAGGTACGGTGTGCGGCGCTGGGATCCTCTAAGCGGAGCTCTGCCGGCGTTTCAACCGAGGAGGTCCCGGACCCCGCGAGGACGGCGTAAGCAGCGTGATGACATCACACTGCTTACACTGCTCTCAAGCTGCAGGACCTGGACACGCGGACCGTACCTCATTAGTTTAGTAGTTTTTTAATTTTATTTTTATTAGGTAAGGGGGCAAGTCACTGGCTACAGGGGGCATATATGGCTAAGTGGGCATATATGGCTAAGGGGGCATATCACTGGCTACGAGTGGGGCATATATGGCTATGGGGCTATTACTTGGCTTACAGGGGGGCATATATGGCTAGGCTTGCATGCTCACTTTTACAGTGGTCATATATTGCTAAAATTGGGGCATTTTCACTTTTAATTGGTTCATCTTATTTCTAATTTTGCATTTCACTCGCTACAGGAGGTATATGGATTATGGGGCGTTTATGTCACTGGCTACAGGGAGCATATATGGCTAAGGAGGCATATTACTGGATACAAGGGGTATATTATGGCCTAAGGAGGCTGTCCAATGGCTTACGGGGGTTTATATGCTAAGGAGGCATATCTACTGGTCTACAGGGGACAATATGGCTAAGGGGGCATGTCACTTGCTAACAGGGGGCATATATGGCTAAGGGGGCATGTCACTCGCTACAGGAGGCATATATGGCTAAGGGGGCATTATATGGATAAAGGGGGCTGTCATGGCTACAGGGGGATAATTTACTGGTATACAGGGGGGATATATTGGCTAGTGGGCATGTCACTCGGCTACAGGGGGGCATATTGGGCTAAGGGGCATGTCCACTGGCATACAGAGGGCATATATGTGTATAAGGAGGCATATTACTGGCTACATGGGGCATATGGCTAAGGGGGCATATTCTGGCTAAAGGGGGCAATAATATGGCTAAGGGGCATGTCATGCTACAGGGGTGCATATTTTGGCTAAGCGGGCATATTACTGGCTCAGGGGGCTATATATGGCTAAGGGGGCATGTCACTGGCTACAGGGGCATATGTGCTAAGGGGGATGTCATGGCTACAGGGGGGCATGATGTGGGTAAGGGGCATTTCATGTCCTTGGCTACAGGGGGCATATTGGCTAAGGGGGCTTATCACTTGCTACAGGGGGGCATATCACTGCTACTGGGGGCTAGTAACCTGACTACTAGGAGCATATCACTGGCTACAGGAGTCATATTACTGCCTAAAGGGTGGCAGTAACCTAGCATACCAAGGGCAGTAACCTGGGATAGAGGGGCTAATAATGGCTAGAGGGGGCTAAATACAACATGGCTACAGTGGGCTACTACCTGGCCTATATGTGGCAAATATTTTACCTACAAGGGAGGTAGGTTATTATTACATTTGGGCAACTATAGATGGGGAGTTTGTATAGAGATGGGAAATTGTAGAGAAATGCAAAAAAATGAGTCTAAGATGTTTGTTTTGTAAATTTTTCGTGAAGATTGGGGACGGGAGCAGTCTCATGGGTCGGGGACAGATGGGAAGAAGAGGAAAAAAAACAACTCTCAGAGACGTCCCCTGAAAAAGTCATAAATGTAACGCGGGTTTAATCATTTCTATTTTCCTGAGCCTAATACAAATGTTTTTCTCTGAAAAAAATACATCCCCATTTCAAAAAGAACCCCCGGGAAGCCCTACTCAAAAAAAACAAAGGGCCGAGCCCGGTTTTTTGGGGGACCCTAGCAACGCCCTGTTTTTAACAAGGTAAATGAAGACTATTAGAAAATACATTTGTTATGTTGATTTTTGCTTTGGAAGGGAGATAAGAAGTTTTATCCCCTTTTTAGAGTAAAAAAAGTTTTCTCTTTTTCCCAAACCAATTTTTCCCCACCCTCTCTCCTCGTCTCTTATTGTTAAATGAAGTGCTGCAGAAAGGGGGAATATCTCCCCCGAGGAGAGCCCTTTGGGTGTTTGTGTGGGGTTTTTGGTTGCTTTTTTCCTTTAAAAGCATCGCATACAAAAGGGCCCGCTGCATCGTTCAACCATGGTAAGCACTCCCGCAGTTTTATCTTGCAACGAGTTTTTTTACTATCAAACAGAGCGCGTACCCCTTTTAGTCTTTTTAAAACCCCGTTGCCCCATAAACTGTAACAGTTTGTGGGAAAAAAGCAAGCTGATATGCCAATCCGCTATAGAAACCCCCCCTAACCAGGAAGTGTGAGTCTGAAGCTGCCTGTGGCTCTGTCAAAATGCATGGTGAGAAAATCCTTTAAAGTCTTGCAAGAAGTCTTCTTGGGCGTATGTATGTTTATTCTACAGTCCAACTATTTTGCAGGTTATCAATAAAAATAAAGGGGTTATCCTGTGGAAAAAGTTATTTATGGTACATTGATTGCATTTTCCTCGGGATTCCTGCAGTTCTACAGCAGCTGCTTGATGTCAGGAAGTTCATTAGTTTTTTGTCTCCACACACAGCAAACAGCAACGTGTCCAGCCCAGGAGATCAGGTGACCAAAGAAATGAGCCTATTTTCAGGGAAACCTTTGAAGCCACACCTCTTTGCTCTTTCAATATTAGGGAGGAAAAAGGGGCCAAGACCTGAGACTGAGGGTGGGGAGAAGAAACCACAACAAGGGGATTTTTTGTTCCGGGTTGTTGTATGGGGGCAAAAAAAACCGGTTTCAAACGGAAAAGGGTGCTTTTTGGTTTGTAGAGGGGAGGAGGTGCTACAGCACAGGAATAAACAAATAAGCACAGAAAACATCACAGGGAGATGAATGAACACTCAGGCAGGCTAGTCGAGATTTTTTATTTTTTTTTCAATAGAAGAAGCTATGAGTAAGAGAAGATAAAGAACTGAACTGAAATAATAGAACTGTCTTGAGTGAAGAAACAGATGTACTGACACCCTATAAAAAAATAAAATCCTCAGTTTGATACATTCTGCAGTAATATTAGACCCAAGGGTCAAAAAACTGAATATCCCAAAAAAAAACCCCTTTAAAACTTTTAAAAAAGTATTTTAAACAATAAAAATTAAACCCGATTCTGGGGCCCAAAACGGGAAAAAAATAAAATTTTTTTTTTTTTGGCCTTTCGTTTCCTAATGTTTCCCTCTAAAAAACTTGCGGGAAAAAGGGTCCTGCTGTGAGAACGGAAACAGTTTGGGGAAAGTGGTGGGGCGTTAAAAGGAAAATTTTTGTTGTGGATGTATTTTCAGCTACTGACATGGTTGCTTCTTACTGTTTGGTTAAGCTTGTCATAACAACACCTTCCACCGAGCGAGAGTGGCCTATGACGTGGTAAGCAGAAGGCTCCCCAGCTCCTACATGGAGTGAAGTGATCAAATATTGTGCTCCGAAAAACCCTTTCCATGACTTTGTTGGGGGGACTTTTTCAGATAAAAATAATTTCAATGGACCCCTTTATACTTCGGGATGTTTTAAGTATTTGAGTCATTGCATTTTCCATAGGATGTTAAGACAAAATTTGATAAATTGGCAAAGTAGTTTTGCAGTATTTTCATGTATGGTGGCGGGTAGAGAAAAAACAATGGTCATCAGGGGTGTAGGAAAGGGAAAGAGTTTTACCTTTTTATAACCCCCTTTAAAGCGATTTTCTCACCACAATGACTGGCTTTTAAATGAAAGGGAAAAGGTTAAAAAAAGGGACGGGTTCCCAATAACATTGCTGTTTTCATTTTGTTTTTTGTTCTGGAGATAAAGAGATTTTATCAAATGCTAAAAAAAAACCAGGTTTTTCTAATTTGCCGACCCCCTATCTGTGCCCGGTTTCCCGGTGGATCGTTTGGGCCCCCGCCAAGCGATGGTATTTAAAAGCCCCCGCCTGGGAACGGAATCAAAGTGCCCCCGGTTTTCCCCCAGACCCCGCCGCAAAGCGGGATGGATTTGGCTGCGGCGTGGGTTTTCCGGTCGTCCCCCCTGACGTGACTTGCTTGGGGGGTGGCGGCCCGGGGGGTATGGTGGTACGAATCGTAATCCGGGGGCGTAGTCGGGGGAAACAGGAAAAGGGGTCAGGGCAGGGGGGCAGGGGGTTTTCGTGGTCAGAGACGGCAGAACGGTCGGGGCCCAGGCGGCAAACAGGCAGGGTCAGGAAAAGTAGCGGAAGGGAAACTGGTACAGGGGTAAGAAATACGGACAAAAGGAACTCCAAATTTCCACAAAGGGCACCCCAACAACCCTTGGAAACGGGTTTGCGGGGGCGGATACATTATATAGGCCCAGCCCCCCAGCAAAAACCCAAATTTTAGAGACACGGCCCCTTTTAAAATTAAAAACCAGCCGTCGCGGGGCGCTGTAGGGGGGCGCTATGCGCACGACGGGGGGGGACAGACGGAGGGCCTTTTTCCCCGGGGGGGGCCAGGAAAGCGAGCCGGCTTGGGGGCCGAGGGGGGCCCGGGGTGCCCGCGATCCCCGGGCCGTTGCCCTGGCGGGCCCGGGGAAAAGGGCCCGGCGGGGGAAGCGGCCCCCGCGGGGGGCCATACACTATCCGTTTCTTTCCTTATTTTGATTTTTCCCCCAGCACCCCCTCCCCGACCATAGGTGAGTCCCCCCTCTATCACAGGGGCTTGTTTTTTTAAATTTTTAAGTGAAAGTTTTAACCCTTAGACTCTGTAGCTTGTGTTTTAAAATTATAAATTTCTCCACTCATGCACTGAACACTACAGAAGGAAAATTGCAATTTGAATCCCAATCATTTGCTATAGGCCCCCCCACACCCTTGAGCAGAAAGTGTGGAGGGTAAAACCCGGGCCCCAAACAGTTGTAGGGGGCCACGGGGCTAAAGGGGGGCACTGGGGGTGAAAGGGAAAATTGGATTTTTTTGGGTGGGAAATAGTAACAAACTGGTGGCGTTATGTTATCTTTCATTATTGTGGGTTCTCCAATAAATTGCAGTATTATTTATATTCATGCTGCTGTTTTCAGTTTTTGTGCGGGAGGGAAAGTCCATCTCATTTTGTTTACGGGGCCCTATAAATTGTTAGCATGACTCTGATTTTTAAAGCAAATTGTCGGGGTGTTTTTTTGTTTCCCTTTGGAGGAGGAAAGGGATAGAGGAGGAGAAGCTAAAGCTCTGTGATATATGGGGTTTATATGATAGAGGAGGGGAGCGGGAGCTTGTGATATTTGGGGTTATATGATAGAGGAGGGGGAGTAAAACCTCTGTGTTTATATAGGGTTATATGATAGGGGGGGAGAACCCGGAGCTTTTGGATTTAAAAGGGTTATTTGATAGAGAAAAAGCTGAGCTCTGTAAATATATAGGGTTATAGGATAGGAGGGGGCCCTGAGCTCTGTGATATATAGGGTTATATGATAGAGGGAGGGAAAAGGGAGCTGAGTTTTGGGTTTAATATAGGGTTATATGATAGAGGAAGAAAAAGCGACCCTCTGTGATATATAGGGTTATATAAATAGAGGGGAAAAGGGGCTGGGGGCTTGTGATATTTGGGGTTTATATGTAGGGAGAGAAGTGGCTCTGTGATATATGGGGTTTAATATAAATAGAGGGAGAGAAGTGAGCTTCTTTTGATATATAGGGTTATATGATAGAGGGAGAGGAGTGGCTCTGGATTAGGGATAAAAATTGGGTTATTTTGTTTTTGGGGGGGAGAAAAAGTTTGAGCTCTGTGATATAGGGGGTTTATAGGGATAGGGGAGAGAAGCTGAGTTCTGGGGAATAAAAGGTTAATGATAGAGGGAGAAAATGGTTGGAGTCCTGGGGGCATATTAATGGTTTAAAAAGGGGGGGAATGAAGGGGGGGGGGAGGAAAAAGTTTTTGAAGTTTTCCCTTTTTTTTTTTGAGTTTTATGGGGTTTAAATTATGATAGAGGGAGAGGAGCTGAGCTTTTGTGATTTTTAGGGTTTATGTTTAGAGGAGAGAAAAGCTGAGTCTTTTGATATATGGGGTTTTTGTTTAGCAGGAGGGGAAGCTGACTCTGTGATTTTTAAAAGGGTTATATGATAGGGGGAGAAAAAGCTGGGCTTGTGATTTATAGGGTGTATAAAAGAGGAGAAAAGCTGAGTTTCTTTTGGTTTTTTAGGGTTTTATGTAGAGGGGGGGGAAGGGGAAATCTCTGTGATATATAGGGTTTTTGGGATAGGGGAAAGAGAAGTGAAGCCCCTTTTTTCATAGAAAAAAAAGGTGCTAGAATAAAAATTTGGTAAAATTATTTCATGCAAATTTTGGGGGCACTTTCCCAATGTTTCTTTTTTGGGCCCTGGTGCACAATGTGCATAGTTTTGGTGTAGGGGCCGGTTCATTTATATAAAAAATTGGTTTTGCAACATTTTTTTGGGTTTCCCCCCCAAAAAACTTGGCACAGCCCTAATGGGAATTTTGCCCATTCCCCCTAGGTATGGGGGGGGTTTTAGAGCCACCCCAGTTTCCCCCTATTTTTTTTCTTTTTTTTCCCTTTTAAAGGGGTTTATTTTCAGGATCCCTTTTTCCCCACATTCAAACAGTTTTTCCCCAAATAGGGGCCCAAAAACGTGATATGAATGAGGCCGTACTGTTATGGCATCCGGCATGTTTCACTTATTGAGATGTGGGAAACTCTATTGTGTTAGAATCTAGAAAACGTCATTGCACTGGGATATGGCAGACACCACTGTGTTAGGGTCTTACCACGTGTCATCGCGTTAGGAATTGGGCCCCAAAAACTCCTTTTCCCTTTTCCAAATGCACGGGGTTTTAAAAAGTTTTTTTCCTGTAAAATACTTTTGAAGTCACCTGTTTAAATGTGACAGAAATGTTTTGTAAAGAAAAAATTGACCCAGCTTGGCCCATAAAAGCAATGGCCCATAAAATCAGAGTAAAATCCTGTTTATTTAAATTCCATTAAAAGCAGAATGGTAGAATGCAGGCAAAGGTATAGAAATAGTGCCGACGCGTTTCGGGGCGAACCCCTTTTTCAGGGCCCCAAAACTTTTTGTGTGCCCCTTTACAAGACTTTAAATAGTTTTATCTATAATTAAAACCTACGTTGACTGTTGCAACCCATGGAGGGCCGCGCGGAAAACCAGGATGCACTCACTGTTATAGGGCTTGAGAGGAGTTTTCAAAAATGTACAAAGAACATTCATCCGGGCTAACCCTACATTTAAAGCTACTTTGAGGCTCCAACTAAAGCCCTTAAAGCTCTGTCTTGCCCTAGCACAGAGGTGGCTTGCATATGCCCTTGCACGGAGGTGGCTTCCACATGGCACAGACCTGCGACCTGCTTATATAAACTTTTACATAAACCGTTCTGTAAAACTTATTAACATCGACTTTATATTTTGAAATGAGCTTGAAGACATCCAGTGCAACGTTTACGGCCAACACTGCCAGGATCTGCTTCTCTCTTTTCATCCTCAAGACATTGGTGCCAAGACAACTGGGAAATCATCATTCGTATTTTGCTGACTGACATGAACTGAAAGAGAACCATAAATTCAAGAAATAACAGTAACCACGGCAAAAACGCAGCATCTGGGCACTGGGCTGGTCTATAGAGGATCCCTCAGACAAGAACTCCTTGTACTTCCCAGAAATCTACAAATGTTTTACAGGAAATTCTCCATAGTAGAGAAAAATGCACTTCACCACAATGGTTGCAGGTCTGCATACAGCAAGGTGGATCAGTGGTTAGTAAACCTTTCTTACGGTGCTGGAGCCATGGGTTCAAGTCCCACCAAGGACAACATCTGCATTCATTTCTTTGGTTCTCTCCATGTTTCGTGTGGTTTTTCCCCCATCCTCCAAAACCATAAAGTTTGGAACTTAGATCGTGGGCTCCGAAGCGGAAAGTAAATGATGATAATCTCTGTAATGCGCTGTGAAATGTGCAAATAAAACAAGTACAGTATGAGCATAAAACCAAAAAGTATGTCCATCCAAACAAGATGCAATGAGGCTTCCAACCCTAGTGGAGCTCCAGTAGAGTTATATAGATTAATAGAGTACGGATTCACAGTACGTGTAACAATAGACTTAAGGTTCCATGAACCGACTAAAAGAGGTGATTCAGAGGTCTACCCTCCATCCAGGCTTGGACTAGCCCACAGGGGTACCCGGGGGAACGGTGGGCCGCTTTCCATAGTGCCCCTCTGGGACAATGAAAATAAAAGGCCTTGGCTGAGTTTTAGAGAGAAAGGTAGAGAAAGAGAAGCAAAAAAGCAAGAGGCTTGTGCAGTCATGTCTAGTGGCTGTACGGTGAGCCCCAAAATTCAACTTCATTGTTGGGCCCTAAGAATCAACTTCACTAGTGGGCCCTAAGAATCAACTTCCCTGGTGGACCCCAATAATCAACTTCACTGTTGGGCCCTAAGAAACAACTCCCCTGGTTGGCCCCAAGAATCAACGCCATGGTGGGCTCAAGAAACAACTTTACGGAGGGCCCCAAGAATCAACTTCACTGGTGGGCCCCAAAAATCAACTTCATGTTGGGCCCTAAGAATCAACTTCAAGTGGGGCCCCAAAAATTCAACTTCATGTTGGGCCTCTAAGAATTCATCATGGTGGGCCCCAAGAATCAACTTCATGGTGGGCCCCAAGAATCAACTTCACTGTTGGGCCCTAGAATTCAACTTCATGGTGGGCCCCAAAGAATCAACTTCACTGTTGGGCCCTAAGAATCAACTCCACTGGTGGGCCCCAAGAATCAACTTCACCGGAGGGCCCCAAGAATTAACTTTACTGGTGGGCCTCAAGAAATCAAATTCACTGGTGGGCCCAAGAATCAACTTCACTGGTGGGCCCAAAGAATCAACTTCACTGTTGGCCCCAAGAATCAACTTCACTGGTGGGCCCAAAAAATCAACTTCACTGTTGGGCCCTAAGAATTAACTTGACTGGTGGGCCCCAAGAAATCAACTTCACTGTTGGGCCCTAAGAATCAACTTCACTGGTGGGCCCAAAGAATCAACTTCACTGTTGGGCCCTAAGAATCAACTCCACTGGTGGGCCCCAAGAATCAACTTGACTGTTGGGCCCGAAGAATCAACTTCACTGGTGGGCCCCAAGAATCAACTTCACTGGAGGGCCCCAAGAATCAACTTTACTGGTGGGCCTCAAGAAATCAAATTCACTGCTGGGCCCTAAGAATCAACTTCACTGGTGGACCCCAAGAATCAACTTCACTGTTGGGTCCTAAGAATCAACTCCACTGGTGGGCCCTAAGAATCAACTCCACTGGTGGGCTCCAAGAATCAACTTTACTGGAGGGCCCCAAGAATCAACTTCACGGGTGGGCCCCAAAAATCAACTTCACTGTTGTGCCCTAATAATGTACTTCACTCGTGGGCCCATATATTCAACTTCACTGTTGGGCTATAAGAATCACCTTCACTGTTGGGCCCCAAGAATCATCTTCACTGGTGGGCCCCAAGAATCAACTTCACTGTTGGGTCCTAAGAATCAACTCCACTGGTGGGCCCTAAGAATCAACTCCACTGGTGGGCTCCAAGAATCAACTCTACTGGAAGGCCCAACAATCAACCTCACTGGTGTGCCCAAAAATCAACTTCACTGGTGGGCCCCAAAATCAACTTCACTGGTGGGCCCCAAAATCAACTTCACTGGTGGGCCCAAAATCAACTTCACTGGTGGGCCACAACAATCAATTTCACTGGTGGGCCCTAAGAATTAACTCAACTGGTGGGCCCCGAGAATCAACTTTACTGGAGGGCCCCAAGAATCAACTTCACTGGTGGGCCCCAAGAATCAACTTCACTGTTGGGCCCTAAGAATCAACTTCACTGCTGGGCCTCTAGAATCAACTTTACTGGTGGGCCTCAAGAAATCAAATTCACTGCTGGGCCTTAAGAATCAACTTCACTGGTGGTCTCCATGCATCCCAGCCCAAAACTGTATCTCTACGGTATTTCCCCCTTTTAAATTGCTCATAATCTTTGTTGTTATCTTTGCACAAACAGGAGACATCATCAATAAAATCTAATAGATCATTTATCAACCCATAACAAATAAACCTTAGTAGAAAGTGATTGGGTTCCGTTCCAAATGGGGTTGTCTTCTCCTGGACCTTTGGAGATCATCACCGTGCCAGAGTGCGACCCCCAAAATTTTTAAAAACTTTAGTTTAAACTGAGGCTTTGGGTTACTTGGTAAAAACCCATGGATTCATTTGAATTTTCTTTTCATTTTAAACACTACGAGTATATTATTGCGGTGAATTTTTTCGGTCTTTCCCAAACTGTCCATTCAGGTTTTGAAACCTCCGGCACCAAAAAACTCTAAGATAAAAACTTATCCTTTAATTCAAATCATTTTAAAAGGCCCAAAGGTTCTTTTTACTTTCTGAGGGTTTTTTGGCGCTAAACACTCTTATGATTTTCTACGAGAATATAATTTATTACTGTAATCATTTATATAGTGTCCTAATATTCCAGTGTTGTATAGAGGTTAGCATCATTCACATTGGTCTCGGTCTCTATCAGGAATCATAATCTAAATTCCAGATTAGCCTATTAGTATGTCTTTTGGAGTGTGAAGGAAACAAACACGGGGAAAACATACAAACTCCTTACAGATGTGATCCTGATGTGTTTTTGCTTTCTAATCATCTTGTTAGGACGCTGCTTCTGTTCCCCGTTCTGGGGAAAAAGTGAACTTCCAATTTTCCCTTTATGTCCGGTAACAATGTCAGTAAATGTTCAGAGTTAGTACGCCCTTCTTAATGGGGTCCTAGGGGTTTAAAATTCCCCTAGGACAACACCTGCAAGAAAGGGGAAAGGGTTTTTTCTTTCTTTTTCCCCCCTGTGGGGGGTTTTTTTAAGGGGAATCTTTTAATTTAACTGTGAGCCTAAAGGGAATTTTTGGGAATGAGAATGATGACAATGTCTGTACAGCGCTGTGGAATATAACGGTGCTATAGAAATTAATGTAATAACTAATAAATGTTCTTTGCTGTTCGGAACAATAGGAATCCTCCAATGTTCCATGTTGTTTACACTAATGGATGTTATCCATCTTCCTTGTTTTAGGCATCAATGGCCATTACCTAAGTTCTCTATTATCAGTAAGAATGGACATCATTCATGTTTCTTGATATCAGTAATACCATGTTCCTTGTTATCAATAAGAATAGGCATCATTAATGTTTCTTGATGTTGGTAACAATGGGCACTACTAATGTTCATTGTTTGTGGTTACAATGGTTGTTGCCCATGTTTCTTGTCGGTGGTAAGAATAGGTGTTACCCATGTTCATTGTCATCAATAAGAATAGGTGTTACCCATGTTCCTTGTCATCAATAAGAATAGGCATTACCTAAGTTCTCTGTTATCAATAAGAATAGACTTTAACAATATTCCTCGATGTCGGTAATGATAGGTATTTTTCAAGTTCTCTGTTGACAGTAAGAACAAGCGTTACCCATGTTTCTTGTTAGAAATAAGAATAGGTATGACCCATGTTTTTGTTATTAGTAAGAATAGGCATTACTCATGTTCCTTGTTATCAACAGGAATTGGCATGATCCATGTTGGTAACAATGGATGTTACCCATGTTCCTTGTTATTACTAAGAATAGGCATGACCCATGTTCCTCGTAATTATTATGAATTTTCATGAGCCATGGTCCTTGTTATTGGTAAGAATAGGTATTACCCATGTTCCTTGTTATCAATAAGAATACACATGACCCATGTTCCTTGTCATCAGTAAGACTACATGTGACCCATGTTCCTTGTATTAGTAAGAATAGGCCTGATCCATGTTCCTTGTTATTAGTAAGAATTGGCATGACCCATGTTCCTTTCCATCAGTAAAAATATGCATGGTCCAAGTTGCTTGTATTACTAAGAATAGGTGTTACCCATATTCCTTGTCATCAGTAAGAATAGGCATGACCCATGTTCCTTGTTATCAATAAGAATAGGCACGACCCATGTTCCTCGTTATCAGTAAGAATAGGCAGGACCCATGTTCCTCGTTATCAGTAAGAATAAGCAGGACCCATGTTCCTCGTTATCAGTAAGAATTGACATGAGCCATGTTCCTTTTATCACTAAGAATATGCATGACCCATGTTGGTAACAAAGGAAGTTACCCATGTTCCTTGTTTTTATGACTGTTGGCCATTAACTATTTGCCTTGAGGTCAGAAATGATGGGCATGACCCATGTTATTCGTTATCAGTAAGAATAAGCAGGACCCATGTTCCTCGTTATCAGTAAGAATAGGCAGGACCCATGTTCCTCGTTATCAGTAAGAATAGGCAGGACCCATGTTCCTTGTTACCAGTAAGAATAGGCATGACCCATGTTCCATGTTAACAGTAAGAATAGGTAGGACCCATGTTCCTTGTTACCAGTAAGAATAGGCAGGACCCATGTTCCTTGTTACCAGTAAGAATAGGCTTGACCCATGTTCCTTGTTACCAGTAAGAATAGACATGACCCATGTTCCTTCGTAAGTATTCCTTGTACAGTAGAATAGGGACCAATGACCCATGTTCCTTGTTACCAGTAAGAATAGGCAGGACCCATGTTCCTTGTTGGCAGTAAGAATAGGCAGGACCCATGTTCCTTGTTACCAGTAAGAATAGGCAGGACCCATGTTCCTTGTTACCAGTAAGAATATGCTTGACCCATTTTCCTTGTTACCATTAAGAATAGTCATGACCCATGTTCCTCGTTATCATGAAGAATAGACATGACCCATGTTCCTCGTTATCAGTAATAGGCATGACCCATGTTCCTTGTTACCAGTAAGAATAGGCAGGACCCATGTTCCTTGTTACCAGTAAGAATAGGCAGGACCCATGTTCCTTGTTATCAGTAAGAATAGGCAGGACCCATGTTCCTCGTTATCAGTAAGAATAGGCAGGACCCATGTTGGTAACAATGGATGTTACCCATGGTCCTTGTTTTTATTTGCCTTGAGGTCAGAAGTGATGGGCATTAACCATGTTGCCTGTTTGCTTTAGTTTTCCACACCTCACCAGATGATAACGGGAGCCTCCAGTCTGCTGCTAGGAAGTCTACAAGAATGCTTGTTTGCAATATTTCTTGTCTTTTGTGTGGCCCCTAACGCCTCCACAACGGATGAGCTTCCCACTGCTTTTGTATAAACACAGACCAAACAGTTGCCTTTTGTGTAATGCATTTGCAGGAGATAGCTTTGTGCTTGGTCAAATTCTTTACAGAACAAAAAGGAATGAAAACCAGACAGGGGCTGGGGCTGCAAAGTGCATTCCTAGTGCTGCTTTGGCTATGGGGTTTCATCAAGCCACCCCCTCTGTGCCAACGTAGCTGCCAGGTTTTGTCAGGCTGAATATAATTCAACAAGCCTCTTAATTCTCCAAGGGTAAGTGCATGTTCAGTTCAGTGGATCACACATCTAGCATCGAGAGGGAACGACGGAAATCTACATTACTATTCAGCACCAGGAAATGTGGGTTATTCCATTCACACGATATCCAGATTGTGGCAAAACCCATCATGCCCTTATAGCCGGGCTACTATAGTACGATATAGTCACACGATTCAGACCTCTGTCCACACTCTTATCCCTTATATGTATTTATAGTAATTCCATATTATACAATTAAGCACTTTAGACAATTTTGACCCTCCATCTATGACATCAAACAATACAGTCTATAGTCATACTTCTAATGTGCTTAGACGGACTGCTGGCCTTGAAGGGAATATACAACATCTAAGAGATGTAAACCTCAATGCTAATTCATTTTTTAATAAATCTTTATAGGGATGGAAGCTCAGTTTTTTTCATAAGGACCTCAAAATGCTTTGCTTCTCTTTAGATGGAAATAGAACCAGATACATCTTTATTTTGTATGCAGGATTTTGTAAATTGGGGGCTCACAGACATAAACATTGACATATACACACAAGTATAGTACAAGAAAAACCCACAAACATAGCTTCATACACACATATACACACTGTGAAACAATACACGTTCTTCCTTCCTTTTCCTACTGGAGAAGTCACAGCAAAAACAGTGAAAATATAACCTTTAATAGTATTATTAAAAACGAATGAGAGAAACACTCCCCCCTAGTAAACCCTGGGTATTAAACTGCTATCTGAAGTAGGGTAATCGCCCCAGAAAGGGCGGCCCCACTATAGAAACTCCTACCCAACCCTAGAAATCCATAAACCAAAGAAAAGGGGTAATAAACCACCTGAAGAAACGACTAGCAAGAAAGCCAGACGGTATACTGCCTAGAAATAGCTTAAAATACAACAATATATTCACAAATGGAATAGCAAAGAACTATGCAAATAAACCAATATAAGAGTACTCCTATAAGAAAAACTTCTTAAACACGTCTATTAAGGGTTATATTTTAGGATGGGATTCACTATTTTTGATGTTAATGTTTGGAGATTTGTGGTAAATCCTACCATGTTACATATTTGCATCTGATATATCCCCCAATTCATTCATTATATTGGTTTAGCATTGTCTTTTCCTATTGAAGTAACCAGGGATGTACAGTGCAAGATGACCTGCTTTGAAAACATGATGTTGCCATACTCTGTTGTGGGATGTACTTATTTATTTGATTTATATAGCGCTGATATATTACACATCATACAACAAAGATTGAAAGGATTAAAATTGGTTCTTGTCCTCACTGGGACTCAGAATCTAAATACCTGATTAACCTCAGCTTTTTTCTGGAGTTTTTGAGAAAACCAAAATATATGGAGAACACCTAAACAATCACTGGGAGAACATATGGAGCATATACACAACTCCATGCAAACACCATTCTTGCTTGGATCAGCACCCAGGACCCCAGTGCTGCATGGGAGCAGTGCCAACCACCGAGCCGGCCCGTGTATGCTATAAGCATGTATGTACGGCTAGTTAGTGCTTGTAATGTTTGTTTTAGGCTGTTGATAAATTGCATATATATCAAATTACTGTGAGAAGCTGGAGTCCTCATAGAAATGTGTAGAAGAGATCAAGGTGGACACGTCTGTAAATACTGTAACACATATACTGTACATGTAAAATAGTCTCCAAAAAAATGGGAATCTCACAAGAGTACTGAGAGTGACTTATGATCACTATATTTACTATTTTGCCATAGGCAAACTTCAACTCTATCAGTTCTCTATCTGTAAAACACTAAAACGTAACTTTTATTATGTATAACTCTTAACCTCTATACACACTATTTAAAAACCTGATTTCTAACCTCACCATTTAACCCTTTCTACTTCTGAAGGAAGGAATAGCTCCTTTTCCATTATCAAGTCTGGTGGAACCCCACCTACCAACAGGAAAGCCTTATATATACAGCAATTTACTAGCTTCAGTAAGGGATCCCAAGCCTCCTAATTGGGCAGTCGTCCCTAATCTAATGGACACAAAACAAATAAGGCCCCCATGTGACACCCTCTGCAGCAGGTGACACTTCTAAATCACAATTTAAAACGTTATGCCTGACCTCCCCTTTTGGGGTTCCACCAGACTTGATAATGGAAAAGGAGCTATTCCTTCCTTAAGAAGTAGAAAGGGTAAAATGGTGAGGTTAGAAATCAGGTTTTTAAATAGTGTGTATAGAGGTTAAGAGTTATACATAATAAAAGTTACGTTTTAGTGTTTTATAGAAAGAGAACTGATGGAGGTTAAGTTTGCCTATGGCAAAATAGTAAATATACATATACATGTACACACATATACCCACTGTGACACAAACACACACATATATACAATGTGACATACATAGATATTTACCTTCTCTGCTAGATTTCTGTCACAAAGGAGGGCTGATTTAGCCTTCAGCGATTTGCAGACAATGAAGCTATTAGCTTTTTTTTCTCTTTCTGTTCTTTTTAAATGGACTACAATAATATGTTCACCTTGTATTATATATAGAGTATAAATGTACAGGAGCTAGAAAAGGAGAGCGGAGCTGAAGAGCCAGGAGATGTGACACCAAAAGGTGGGTAACCTCTGGCTTGTGTACATACCTTCTTGTCGTAGTTTTTGAGTAAAGCCCAATGTAGCAGCTTTGATTTTGCAGAGGTAGTTTGCCTCAATTTTTAGAGCATTGCAGCAAACACAACAATAGAAACACTATGAGATAACAATTTACAGTTTGCAGTCCCAAGAAATCTATAGGCCCAACCTTCAGCCCATTAATTGGCCCTGAATGGTCTTTACAATCACTAAAACTACTGTCTTTCCCCAAAAATAAGCCGTTTTCAGTCATTTTGGAGTATGCTTGAAATATAAGCCCCACTCCAAAAATAAGCCCTAGTTACAGTTCATTAAAAAGAGTATCCAGGCAACTATAGAAGTAAAGAAGTCAAAAAGAATAAGCTCTCATACACAAATTGGGTATTCCCGTTGGCATCTCTCTACTCTCAAGCCCAAGCATTGTGGCTGTTTCCAGTCAACAAGGGGGAGCCAACCGCTACCCTTGGCTGCAGTGGAGCACAGCTGGAATGGCAGGGGGCCTGACAATAACCGGAGTGACACAGGTTTGTGTGGGGAGTCCACCCACCATCGGCACTTGCCAACTCCAATTGTTCTGAGTCTAAGGCGGTCTGGTGAGTGTGATTCTTTTGGGGGTGCCTGCTTTTCTTGGTGGACGTCCACCATTTACTGTGGTACAGCACCGTATGTACCGGCAAACAAAGGAACAAGAATATACTGTAAGTGATCCCTTGAAAATAAGCCCTAAACCATCTTTCGGAGCAATAAATAATATAAGACCCTGTCTTATTTTTGGGGAACCACAGTATAGTCCAACTACAACCACTAGAATATACTTGTTTTGAACCAATATATATAATTATATATGTTTTGTATCAATACTATCTAATATACTGTAACGGATATAGCAGAGCTGAGTACAGCAACATAATAAGGCTGAGTATGGCATTTTTAAAAACATTGGGGCAGATTTATAAATTCCCCAAGGGGCTTTTTTTTCACCGGGGAAATTTTCAGCCGCATTTCGCGCGTATTTGCGCTCTAATACGAGGGGGGGGGGATCGCGGCGAAATTAGGGTAATCCACTTTCCGTAGAGAATATGGATTATCCTCCCTTTTGGGGCGTAAAATACATCGATTGTACGCCCGGGAGTTTAAGTGCCATTTCACTTATTCGCGGCGCGAGAGTAATGACAGTCTATGGGGGCGGCGAACGGCCGTCCCCCACGCTTCACGGGGTAGCCCCAAATGCGTGACCCCCAAAAACACCCAGCGTAATTGAGGGGCGTACTGTACACCCCGCAATTACGCTGTGTGAACATAGCCTAAAACTTATGTAAACTTAAAGGGAACCTGTCACGTAGGTGATGCCCCCCTGCTGAGGACAGCACAGGCTAGTGTCAGACCTGCTGTTCCCAGCACTGTGTCCCTTATTCTGTAAGATGCTGGAGTTTTAGAGTATTTAGGGCCACATGTATGAATCCCCCGGGTCGGGGCGCGCTTTTCCGCTAGTTTTCCGGGCAAAATCGCGCCTGTTTTAAAAGGGGGGCCGGGGCGGCGCTATACTTTAAAATGTAAAGTCCCCCGGCCTCCCAGTGTGTTAGGCGCAGTGCGGGACTTAGGGCCCCAGTGCGGCGCTGCGCCTGAGATTCACCCCCGGAGGTAGTGCGGTCATCCAGCAGGGAAAAGTCCGCCGCCCCGGCCAGTTTTAGGCGGTGCGGTGACGAGGCGCAGAGCGGGGCTGCGCCTAGATGCCGCCCGAGGGGGTGCACCAAAAATGCGAGAAAATTTCCCCTGCGCCTCCCCATGTGGGGGGCCACAGTGCAGGGGACATGGCGCAGTGCGGGACTTAGGCGCCAAGCGGGATGCCCCGAAAAACATTTTTCCGTGCGGACGGGCGGGAAACAGCGAGAAGTTTTCCCCCAATTCGGTGCGGATATAACCAAAAAATGCCCGTTTATAAAGGCGTTCAACATTCCGGGAAAAAGCAAAACCTTAAAAAAAAAAAATACATAAAACAAAATCATTTTTCCAAATACCAAAAATTCAAGAATTAGGGATATTGGAAATTGCCGGGAAATACAGTAATTCAAATCAAAAAGCTATTCTCAGGGTCGGCAGAAACCGGCCAATCAGAATAGGAGCGACAGTGGCCCTTTTTATATCCTAAGAGGAAAATTTGACAATCAGAATAGGAGGACAGGGAACCATTAAAACCTAGGAGAAAAATTGACCAATCATATTCCAAAGGGCGGGACGTTCAAAATACAGTAAAAGGCGAAACGAGCGATGTTGAGCTAGCGGGGGCTTGGCTTTTCCCGGCCCCAATCAGAGCGCGAGCTACTTTCTCATAAGTTCTGGGGAAAAAAAAATTCCCCAGCGGTCTGTGATTGGCTAAGTTAAAAGAGGCGCGTTTGGGGCCCAAGGGGGAGAGCGGGGGACGCTCCATGGGTTTCTAATGCAAGTGAAATAAAACTGTACAGGCCAAAAATCAAATGATAAGACTCCAGAAGTTGTCCGATGTGTATAAAAGAAAAAAATATGGGGTAACAAAAAAAAATTATTAAATCAATAAAATCATGTTTATTTCTTTATTTTGGTTGCACCCATACTTTTGATCCTTGGCTAACGAAAATAAAGAAATAAACATGTTTTTTTGAATTAATTTTTTTTTTTTCGTTCCCCAATTTTATTATTATTTTATATACACATCGGGAAAACTTCTGTAGTCTTATCATTTGATTTCGGCCGTACAGTTTTATTTAAATTTGCTTAGAAACCCATAGGAGCGTCGCTCGCCTCCCATTGGTCCAAATAACGGCGCCTTTTTAACTTGCCAATACAAGCTCGCTCGGAATTTTTTTCCCCATAAACTCTATGAAAAGTAGCCGCGCTCTGATTGGCTAAGCTGGATGGCCCCCCCTAGTTCCAAAACCCAAAAGCCCGTTTCGCCTTTTTACTTTTATTTTGAACTGTCCCCCCTTGGGAAAATTTATTGGGCAAATTTTTCTCCATAGGTTTAATGGGGCCCTGTCGCTCCTATTTGATTGGTCAATTTCCTCCCCTAGGATATAAGGGCCCTGTCCTCCTTTTTTGATTGGTGGTTTATGCCGACCAATGAAATTTTAAAAAAAATTTTAATTTCTGTATTTCCCCGCGATTCCTCTATTGCAAATTTTCCTATGTAGCGCCCCTTCGGGACAAAAAGTTTTTTTTGGGGTTTTAAATGATTTTTTTTTTTTCAGAAGGTTTTAGCTCTTTTTCTGATAATGTTTTTCACTTAATCAAATGATTTTTTTTTATTAATCTCCATGCCGACGGCGTGAGAGCCGAGATTTCAGTGCGCCCATCTCTCCCTAACACAATGGGAGAAGTGCTCAGCTCTGATTGGGCCCAGAAGCCAAAACCCCGCGCTCACCAATCACTCTTTTCTGTTTTTTTACGTTTTGAATGTCCCCCCTTGGATTTTGATTTGGGCAAAATTTTCCCCTAGGCTAAATGGATCTTTTTTCGTCCTATTTGAATTGGCCCCAGTAGCCCAACCCCGCTAGCTCCCAAAACCTCTTTTTTCTGCATTTTTACTGTTTTTGAACTTCCCGCCTTGCTGATTGGTCAATCGTTCTCCTAGGTTTTAATGGTTCACTGTCGCCCTATTCTGATTGCCGGGTTTTTGCCCACCAATGAGAATAGCTTTCAGAATTTGAATTACGTATTTCCCGGCAATTTCCAATATCCATTTCTTGTAAGCGTCGTTCTAGTTTTTGGAAAGTTTTTTTTTTTAAATTATTTTTATTTTTTAGGGTTTTAGCTCTTTTTTTGACACGTTTTTTCCCCCTTTATAAAAAGGGGATTTTTTTGGAATCATATCCTGCGCCGGACCGGGCGCCGAGATTTTTGTGCGATCTTCTATCTCTTCCTCGCATGTTCGATCCCCGCTTCACTTCGCCCCGCCGGAGATTTAGACCAAAAAAAAACCCGGTTGCCCGTTGGAGCTGCCCAGCGTGCATTGCGCCCCACTTTGCCCATCGCCATCGTCATGCCCCGGAGTTTTTGAGCACGCCGCGTTTTCCCCCCCGAAAGCCTACACCCCGCCCACACCCCGCCCTTCATGCGAGGCGCAGCTGAAAGTGGCGAACGCTGCCCACACGAAACCCTGCGTCCCCACAGGGGGTTTTTTTTTGGGGTGGGAGGGGGCGTATACGCCAATAAAAGGCGTAAAGCCCCCTTCATACATGTCGCCCTTAGTGCTGAAATTGCGTTTTTAGCCAAAAAGTCAGAAAAATGTTTAATTCATGCCCCGCCCACCGGGCTAGCCCCCCCCACTCAACTGAAAAACCTGTTACTTTAAATAAATTTGAAAAAATGTGAAAACTGCCAGGGGGGCGGGGCTAGCTTTTGATGGGCGGGGCTAACACCTGCTATGAATAAGATTGGCATTAAATGCACTAAAACACAGCATTTACAGAATAAGGGCACAGTGGGGAAAAGCGGGTCTGATCTAGCTTGTGCTGCCTCAACAAGGGGGCATAACCAAATGTGACAGGTTCCCTTTACGACAATGCAGTCTTACAATGCACCACATGTACCATAGTGTAGGCGCATGTTTAGACTGTCTAGTCTAACCTTACACCTTCTATTAGTTGGCTGACTCTGTGCCATTAATTGCACCAATATTTTGGTGCATTCTTCTTGCTGCACAGCGTTGCACGCTCGGCCACACCACTTTCTAGGAAACAACACCTTTATACTGAGGTCAAGCCCCTTTTTTTTGGATAAAGCGCAAAAGTGTCTCGGAACTGACTAAATCACATAATAAATGTGGTATGCTATTATTTTACAGACTTCTGGCACAATAGCCTTAAAGGGGTTATCCAGGAGTTTCAAGATTTCATAGAACACTATAAACAGCATTTATATGGAAAAGTAAAGATATTCCACTAACTTCATGTGTTTCTTTTCTTTTGCCTCCTTATTCATCTATCATAAGATCCACTTTTTGCAGTAAAACTTTCTGCTTGTGGGAGTGGCAATAGTTCTCCAGCATCTCTTTCCTACAAGTCCCAGACTGCATTGCAATCTATGACTTCCCTCCACTGTTATAACTGCAAGACATTGTGCTGATATAAGTGCGTAATCCCCAAACTCTGTACTTGCTGTCATGAGCCCTAGCGATTATTATTATCACAAGTCACTCTGTAAACTGTATAGAGCTGCAGTCATCATTTCCACGACAGCAGTACACAACCCCCAGCTCTGAACTACTCTCCACTGCTCCCATTACTGTTAGTAAGTTTTGCCAGCAGGTCTGACAGGTAAACAAAGAGTTCTCCCTCACCTGTATTTACTGCAATGTATTAATTCACTTTCATATTACTGGTTGACAAGAGTGAATGCAGCCAAATCGTTCTATGCTCAAGTCACACCCCCTACAGAGGAGTGTGCCTGAGCTGAGCCTGGCTTCACAGCACACTCACTGACTGATGACAAAATGTTCTCTGAAGCAATGTGATCAATGTAAGTCACATGTTTTGTAGGGGGGAAGTACACAGGTCTTTGCCTGGTTCTGCACAGCAGGACAGCTAAATAATTTTTAATATGTATGAATAACAAAGTTTAAAGGGCTTTTGCCACGATCTAATGTTGACGTGGGATCCTCCAAAATGGGTATTTAATCACTTTCGAAATATATGTGATTACAAAAAGTGAAGCCTCTGAGAGCTACAGCTTTCTTTATATGCCCTTAGTTTCCTGACAGTTTACATTAGACACGACCAGGACACTGACAGGAGCTGATCTGTCTGCACTCCTTATCTAATGACAGGGAACATGAAGGAGCTGGCAAGGGACTGGGGATAAAAAGCAGTGAATGAGCCTGTGTCTTTTGTATAGCGAATCCACTGGTTGTAATGTAATTATTTGAGTAAACATTGCAGATGCTCCCTGGCTCTCTGCTCACCCCCCCTTCCCTCTCCCCTGTGACTCAGCATGCTGAGTTAATCTTCTCTCCTAAGCGGATAAGAGGTAAGGAACTCACTTCTTGGCAAAACCCCTGTAATATAATACAGCAGTGAGCCCTATAACAAATACAAAGACAGTCCTGGAGAACCCCTTTAATAAATGTGCCCCATAATTTACAGTTTTCGGGATTTAAAACCCACTGCTGCTCTAACTCCATTGCACAAGTTTAGCTCTGCTACATCTGTAAAATTATAAACAAAAATGCTGACATGGTATTAGCGAAACAAGTAAGATATGAACACTATTCTGGATACTAAAGTTTTCACTCCATGGACAACTTGACCTTTTTTAACAGAATGGACTTGGTAAGAAGAGATGGACTTTGCCTTTAACTGGCCTGGAAGGCGTCCAGCGCAGAAGGGTGTCCCTTTGGGATTTTTAAAGTAAAACATTACCAAAGGCTGCAGATTAAAAATTCCAAATTTAAAAAAAGAGAAAACTTGCTGCTTTTTTTAACAAACAAAAAAACCCAGAAGCACCCCCGGGGTCTCGTTTTACTGAAAACCCGTCCCGACCAACGCCTTTTAAAAAAAAAAGTTTTTTTAAATTGGGGTACTACATCAAGAAATCCGGCGTAATCAACAACCTCTGCTGATGGAGAGCTGTAGTTAAGTGCTACGTGCTCCACCACTGACTCCGGAATCCAATAGTTCAATAATTTGGTCAATGCAATATCTTGAAACCATTTCTCAAGTGTTTGACTCTAAAAGCACAATTGACTTTTCAATACTTGCATCTGATCGAACGTATCAAATAACACTTATCGCAGTCAAGAATGTCATATGGGGAAGAAATCCATACGGATCCTCGACGAGAAAACTATCATACTGACTGTGCAAGCCCGAAACACGTACAGGAGCTAAAAGGTACGCAATAAAAAGGAGAAGCAGAAGCCAATGCAACAAAAAAATGGCTAGAAAAAGGTCCCAAAGAACCTCCCCAAAAGTTATGATGACCTTGAAAAGATGGCGAAAAAAAGATGCAAAAAAAATAGAAAGGTTTTTTTTTTTTTTTTGAAACAGTGCCCTCTTTTTCCAGGGCGGGAAAAACACTCAAGAGCTAAAAATTTCCAAAACTCCCCTCCGCACTCCCCCGCCCCTCACAGGACCCCCTTTCTCTGCTCTCCCTTACAGCTCCCCCCATAACCTCCCCAAAGACTTCCCGTGCTTCACCCACACTCGGAACTCACGCCCCAACCATCAGACTCTCCTCCATTTTCCCGCCAGCTTCAAAAGCAAACCCGAAAAACCTTTTCTTCAGACTTGCCTAAACCTACCTAACCTTGCTGTACTACATCCCCCCCAAACATTTCTGCCCCTCACCCCTGCCTTTCCCCCTCCTTGTAGATTGTAAGCCCCCGCGGGGGAGGGTCCCTCTCCCCCTGTCGTGCCAATTGCATTCATCACTTATCATTGTACTTGTTTGACTTATGTTATGTATGTAACCCCCTCGAATGTACAGCGCCCTGGAATCAATGGCGCTTTAAAATACTTATTAATAATAATAATAATAATAATAATAAAAGGTACGAAATAAAAAGGAAAAGCACGAGCCAATGCAATGCAAAAAGTGGCTAGAACTAGTGAACGGTCAATGAACCTCCAAATGTTATGATGACCTTGAACGATGGCGATAAGAAGATGCAAAACAATAGAAAGGTTTTTGTTTTTTTTTTGAAACAGTGCCACTCTTTTCCATGGGCTGTGAAACACGTACAAGAGCTAAAAGGTACAAGATAAAAAGGAAAGCAGGAAGCCAATGCAATGCAAGAAGTGACTAGAACTAGGGAACGGTCAATGAACCTCCAAATTTTATGATGACCTTGAACGATGGAGGCAAGAAGATGCAATACAATAGAAGGTTTTTTTTGTTTTTTTTTAGAAACAGTGCCACTCTTTTCCATGGGCTGTGTATTGCAGCTTAGCCTTATAACAATACAAAAAAGAACAGCAATCTCCAATCTCCAATCATGTGACATTTAAAGTGCTGTTCCCATCTCATACAGTGCCTTGCGAAAGTATACGGCCCCCTTGAACTTTTCAACCTTTTGCCACATTTCAGGCTTCAAGCATAAAGATATTAAATTTTAATTCTTCTGTGAGGACTCAACAACAAGTGGGACACAATTGTGAAGTGGAATGAAATTTATTGGCTATATTAAACTTTTGTATAAAAAAACAAACTGAAAATTGGGGCGTGCAATATTATTCGTCCCCTTTCCTTTCAGTGCAACAAACTCACTCCAGAAGTTCAGTGAGGATCTCTGAATGATCCAATGTTGTCCTAAATAACTGATGATGATAAATATAATCCACCTGTGTGTAACCAAGTCTCCGTATAAATGCACCTGCTCTGTGAGAGTCTCAGGGTTCTGTTTAAAGTGCAGAGAGCATCGTGAAGACCAAGGAACACACCAGGCAGGTCCGTGATACTGTTGTGGAGAAGTTTAAAAGGCTGAAAAGTTCAAGGGGCCGAATACTTTCGCAAAGCACTGTACTTTGATGGTATAGCAATAGGATATGCCATCGATGTGCGATAGGTGTGGAGACCACCTATGGTGCCTGCACCTAGCTAAGGAACAGTTTCCTTTCACAACAGAGAGTTGGTCATGCTGGTGCACGACTCTCCATTCTGTTCTATGGGAGTTCCGAGTTCAGTTGAGCGGTGTGTTCAGCTCTACTCAGACCCCCCATAGAACAGAATGGAGATTACGGCACCAGCATGACCAACTCTTCGTTGTAAAAGGAGACTTTACCCTGAGAATTGGAACCTGCACCGATCACACATTGATGACATATCCTGTCAATATACCATTCATCTGTGAGATGGACACAGCCCTTCAAGCCCTGTCACATTGCCCAGGAACACCATTTTTTATACTTCCACCTCCTTTTTATTCTAATCTTGGGACATTAACACACAAAATTATAGTGTATCTTATGCAACAATATGGGGGCTCTAGGATTTCAAATTACAATTTTATCCTATATTATGAAAGAAAACCTAATAAGATGTACACCAGACAAATCAGACTTTAGTCCCTTAAAGGAACACTCTTGACAAAACTGTGTTGGGCCCTGTGCAAGGCTTGGAGGGGCGGAGTATAACACAGGAGATTCTCTCATTGGTGTTCTTTAAAGATCTTTGTCATGCCCCGCCCCCATGGATCCTACACAAAGCTGAATACAATGGGCCTTATGTATGAAAACAGTCTAACTTTAAGACGGTCTTAGTTACCTATAGCAACCAATCAGAGCTCCCCTTTCATGTCTTATGAAAAATGAAAGCTTAGCACTGTTCGGATGTTATGGGCAACACAGACAATTTTACTCTTAGGCCTCGTTCACACGGCTTATTTGGGCACGGATTGGCGCCGTACTCCGCGCCGGATTTGCGCTTCAGTACGGCGCCAATCCGTCCCTGTCATTACGGGAATCCACTGCTCTCATAGAGAACAGTGGATTCCGTCGCTCCTCCCCGCTCGGCGAATCCGCCGCGGGGGGAGAAAGTGACATGCACATATTTTCGGCGCGTACGCGCCGTAAACAATGCATTGTCCTATGGGGCCGGGAGCGGCGCCCCCGCGTCGCTCCGGCCCCGCCCCCATCCAGCCCCTTATTCACGGCGGATTTGTGAGCTCAATACGGGTCACAAATCCGTCGGGAATAAGCCGTGTGAACACGGCCTTAGACAGTTTTAATAAATGTTCCCCCTAGTTTATGAATTTTAGGAGTGTTCCTTTTAGGGCGCATTTATACAATTATACCTTCTTTTAGGTTTTCGTGCCTTTTGACATTTATTTTATTACATGTGTAATAGTGATATATTATACAGAAGCTATACATAATAATAACAATATAACCTCACTATTAGATCACAGAAAACAATCTTGGATACTCTCATTACCTTCTATATCTGTCCGATTACAGGACTTGACAATATCCAGGATGGAGAGCTCGCCTATATGTCCTTATTGCTGTGATTCCAATGTATTACTGAGGAGATCTTCTGGTCACTGTAAGGAAGGAGACAAGAAATGACTATAAATGACAACATCACATACTGGGGATTGTAAAATAATGCACATCTCATTCATAAGGCTCATCCAACCTCACATACATCCGAGCCTGCCGGGCTGATAGAAACTGAATAAAACATACAAATAATAGTAGAAATCCCTGGGATTGAATCATTTCCTATTTATATACTTCAATACCATCCAGCTTTCCAAGGATACTGAACATCCAATTTTGTAAGCAGTGAAATAGGAGCAGATTAGATCTTTCTACATAACTAAACAGATGCACCTTGTTCAGGAGAGCACCGATTCTCATTGAAGAGACCTTCTGGATGAGACTTAATTTGCATACTTTATTCCCATGGTGCATTAGCTGAAAATACAGTAAGTCTCCATTCACCAGAGATGCACCTAAGGCATCTCTCTAGCCAACCAGTACCCTGCTATGTACTGACAAAGAGGCAAGAACCCTGCACAGTTGTCTACAGATAGGGGCTTCTCCTTGGAAAAGAACCTCTTTTTTTCTTTCTTCTTGAGGAGAGCTAATTTGCATAATTCATGTCCATTAAAGCACCACCTAATAATAGATATTCATATATTACTTGGTCTCTTCAATGCAACCAGTACTCTACTTCCTAACCAGCATCATCCCTATAGCCAGCCAATATCCTGCTCCTTACGGATGAAGAGCAAGAACCCTGAACCTGATGTCTACAGATGGACGACTCTTCCTTGTTGGAGACTCTGGTTTGAGTAATATGGGACAGTTTCTTTCTTCCTGAGGAGAGCTACTTTGCAAAATTCATGTCCATTAAAGAACCAACTAACAATATATATATTCACATATTACTTGGTCTCTTCCATGCAACCAGTACTCTACTTCCTAACCAGCATCCTCCCTATAGCCAGCCAATATCCTGCTCCTTACGGATGAAGAGCAAGAACCCTGAACCTGATGTCTACAGATGGTTGACTCATTCTTGGTGGAGATTCTGGTTTGAGTAATATGGGACAGTTTCTTTCTTCCTGAGGAGAGCTACATTGCATAATTCATGTCCATTAAAGAACCAACTAACAATATATATTCACATATTACTTGGTCTCTTCCATGCAACCAGTACTCTACTTCCTAACCAGCATCATCCCTATAGCCAGCCAATATCCTGCTCCTTACGGATGAAGAGCAAGAACCCTGAACCTGATGTCTACAGATGGACGACTCTTCCTTGTTGGAGACTCTGGTTTGAGTAATATGGGACAGTTTCTTTCTTCCTGAGGAGAGCTACTTTGCATAATTCATGTCCATTAAAGCACCACCTGACAGTAGATATTCATATATTACTGGGTCTCTTTGATGATACCAGTACTCTACTTCCTGACCAGCATCATCCCTATAGCCAGCCAATATCCTGCTCCTTACGGATGAAGAGCAAGAACCCTGAACCTGATGTCTACAGATGGTTGACTCTTTCTTGTTGGAGGTAATATGGGACAGTTTCTCACTTCCTGAGGAGAGCTAATTTGCATAATTCTCCCAGAGACCATTGCTTACCACTACAGGTCTCTTCAATGGAAATTAGTATTCTTCTGTCTGACCAGTGTCAACTCCATAGAAAGCCCAACCCTGATCTGCACTCATCAGGACCAAGAACCCTGTGCAGCTTTCTATAGATGGGTGACTCTTCCTTGGTGGAGACTCTGGTTTGAGTAATATGGGATAATTTCTCACATATTGAAGGTTTCTAATCTGCATAATTCTCCCATAATGCACTGCCTGACAATAGCTATTCATAAGTTACTTGGTCTCTACCGTGAAATTTCCTTGCTCTGCGCTGATGAGGAGCAAAAACCGTGAAGCAGGTGTCTATAATTGCTGACTCTTCCTTTTGGAGGAGACTCTGGTGTGGCTAGATTGCATCGTTTTCTTCCTAATGAAGGAGAGCTCATTTGCATAATTCTTCTCCCATAATGCACTGCCTCACAATAGCTATTCATAACTTTCTTGGTCTCTACTGTGAAATTCACCTGCTCTGCGCTGATGAGGTGCAAAAACCCTGAAGCAGCTGTCTATAATTGGTGACTCTTCCTTTTGGAGGAGACTCTGGTTTTGCTAGCATGCATAATTTTCTTCCTAATGGAGAAGAGCTAATTTGCATAATTCTTCTCCAATAATGCACTGCCTGACAATAGCTATTCAGAAGTTACTTGGTCTCTACCATGAAATTCACCTGCTCTGCGCTGATGAGGAGAAAAATCCCTGAAGCAGCTGTCTATAATTGGTGACTCTTCCTTTTGGAGGAGACTCTGGTTTGGCTAGTATGCATAGTTTTCTTCCTAATGGAGGAGACCTAATTTGCATAATTCTTCCATACAGCACTGACACCAACGATGCCTGGACTATAATGTGGTCCTTTGGGATTCTGTCACTTGAACAAAAAAAAATTGTGCTGCATGCTGCTTAATTTTTTTTTTTACATCATTTTTAACAGAACCTCTGATGCAGATCGAATCAAACCTTAAAGGGGACTTGACACATAAAACACGTGCTCTGATCTGCCCGCAGCATGTTATAGAGCAGATGGAGCTGAACAGATTGATATATAGATTTATGGGGACATTTTCAGAAGAACTTTTTACATTTCTGCTCATTCTGGGTTAAGGAGTCCTGTGGGCGGTGTTATCCGTGATTAATAGCTGTCAATCACTAAGAACACTGCCCACTGGACTCCTCAACTTAGAATAAGCAGAAATTTAAATAAAAAGATGACAAGTTCTACTAAATCATTTCCCATAAAACTAAATATGACAACTACTAGTGCATCTCAAAAGACAATTGATATCAATACTTGAAGTCAAATAGAGAAACCCATATATTGTATAGACTCATTACAGTATGAATTACAAGGTTTAATATGATGCATGTGTGAGCCCTATAACAAATAAAAAGATCCTGGAGAACCCCTTTCATTTTCAATGATATTCAATTTTTTTGAGATGCACTAGAATATATGAGCAGCCCCTCCTGCTCTATAACTTGCTGCAGATCAGATAGCATTTTCATTGTGACCGGTTCCCTTTAAGTATACAAACCCATCGGCTTATAACAGAAGAGTAACTTGTCCATTTGGGGCACTTAAGGTCTCCATTTATTAAAAAAAATAATAATAATTTCTATCAAAACAGCGCCACTCCTGTTCACAGGTTGTATTGGGTATTGCAGCTCAGCCCCATTCACTTCAACTAGACTAAGCTACAAGAGGGATAAAGCAGCCATGTTTATCTAATCCTGGACAAGCCCCATAGACCACATATCACATCATCACCCATTTAATGAATAATACATCAATATTCAGCGGGTAGTTTCTCATCCTCTCCCATAGGGGCTGCATGGAGGATGAATGGCAGGGGTGTTTATTGCACTTTAGCAGGAGATTAGTATCACAGACACAAAGCGGCATTTTATTTTCAGTATAACGCGCTTGGACACTAATTTATAGTCTGTCTGCAATGCACTAATATTATTTAGTATTTCGAGATAAAAGACAAAGGAGCTTCAGTGCTGCCAAAACAAATAATCCTGACCGTCCTTATCACAGCTGTGTGCAGGGCACAGTATTCCCCCTGCTTTGCTGATTTTCTGCTGGCTTACAATAGATCAACCCATCTAAAAAAATAAGAAATAATCACGGTATCTATATGATATAGTGTATAGGTATACAACATAGGCAATCACTGCAATGTGTTACATAGATTCATGAAAACTAGACTTGGGCTCCATAGCTGCCTGCGAGCTATAATAGGTAAAATTGCAGAATAATCACAAATTACAACCCCAGTAGTTTCCTATGGTTTACAGCCCTCAGCTACCTAGAGAACAGAGGTCCTTGTCTCCTTATCCACCAGGCCAAGCGGCCAGATCCTGTTGAAGACTGAAGACAGTCCTTACTTGCTTGCAGCTCTCTCAATTCACGTCTAAGGAGAGCTATTGACCCCCCTAGAACTGAGCCAAAAGGCCTCTCACCCGACAACCCTGCTCTGCAATCATGAGGGTCACACAACCCAAAACAGCTGTCTGCAGATAGGAAACCTTCTCTGATGGGGAAGCTGCTGGCTTAGCTTAAAATCCCCAGTCATGTTTCAAGGGTCTTTAATGGGTTGACTGTGATTGTAGGGGATGTCACTTTCAATAGGCGGCACCAGAGATCTTAGTTCTTTTACCTAGAATTTATTAGTATTTACCATGAAGCACTGCATGATTATCAGTCACCATACACCTTTATAGTGTCCTCTCCAAAAACAAACTTTACTCACTAAGAGCTACATCAAAGGCCTCACAGCCAACCAGCTAAAACTGAGCTCTGCAGTAACAGGAGACAACACACCCCAAAACAACTATCTGCAGATGGGGGGCTTTTATTTATGAGGAAGATACTGGTTTGGCTTAAAATCCCCAGTTATGTTTCAAGGCTCTTTAATGGGTTTAGTGTGGCTGTAAGGAACGTCGCTTCCAGTAGGTGGCACCAGAGATCCTAGCTCTTTTACGTAGAGCTATTTGAATATTGTTTTTCCCATGGAGCATTGCAAGACTTATCTGTCTCCATACACCTTTCCGATACTCTCCCTAGCAAGAAACTTTACCCCATAGAGTTACATTAAAAGCCGTTTAAAAGAACTTTGCTGTGCACGGAAAAGAAGCAAACACCTTGAAACATCTGTATGCATAGCAGAGAATTTTCCTTATGGAGAAGCAACTGGCTTAAAATCCCCAGTCACGTTTCAAGGCTCTATAATGGGTTTAGTGTGGCTGTAAGGGACGTCGCTTCCAATAGGTAACACCAGAGATCCTACCTCTTTTACCTAGCACTTATTTGAATATTGTATTTTCTATAGAGCATTTCAAGACGTACTGTATCAGCCTCCAAACACCTTTCCAGTGCTCTCCCTTAGAAGAAACATTACTCCTTAATGCTACATTAAAAGTCAGAACAGGGTGCTGCACTGACAAGGAACAAACACCCCAACATAGCTGCCTGCAGATGAGAAGATTTTCCTTACAGAGAAGCTCCTGGCTTAATTTAAAAAGAAGCAACTGGCCTAAAATCCCCAGTCGTGTTTCAAGGCTCTTTAATGGGTTTAGTGTGGCTGTAAGGGACGTCGCTTCCAATAGGTGGCACCAGAGAAGCTAGAGCTATTTGAATATTGTTTTTCCCATGGAGCATTGCAAGACTTATCTGTCTCCATACACCTTTCCGGAGCTCTACCTAAGAAGAAACTTTACCTCCTAGTCCTACATTAGGAAACACTTAAAGAACTCTGCTGTTCACGGACGAGAAGCAAACACCTTGAAACAGCTGTATGCATAGGGGAGAATTTTCCTTATGGAGAAGCAACTGGCTTGGCTTAAAATTTCAAGGCTCTTTAATGGGTTTAGTGTGGCTGTAAGGGACGTCGCTTCCAATAGGTGGCACCAGAGAAGCTAGAGCTATTTGAATATTGTTTTTCCCATGGAGCATTGCAAGACTTATCTGTCTCCATACACCTTTCCGGAGCTCTACCTAAGAAGAAACTTTACCTCCTAGTCCTACATTAAGAAACACTTAAAAGAACTCTGCTGTTCACGGACGAGAAGCAAACACCTTGAAACAGCTGTATGCATAGGGGAGAATTTTCCTTATGGAGAAGCAACTGGCTTGGCTTAAAATTTCAAGGCTCTTTAATGGGTTTAGTGTGGCTGTAAAGGACGTCACTTCCAAAAAGTGACACCAGAGATCCAAGTTCATATTCATAGAACTTATTCGAAGACAATATTTCCCATCGCAGCCTCCAAACCTCATTATGGTGGTCTCAACAAGGAGAAACGGTACACCTCCATAGCTCAATTCCGGTCTAGGAGAGTTTACAGGTATGGGGCGCAGAAGTTGTGCTCCTAGTTGTCAGAAATGTACAGGACATCCTGTGGGTATACATTTTTATTATACTTGAAACTAAAAATGATAGCTATAGTAGAACTGGGTTTGTTAATGTCCCTCAGCTGAAATTGTCATCAGGCAAATCTGGCAATAATATATTTAACCAGATCCGCATTTATATGACAAATCTAGCTCTGCTACATCTGTAATAATACAATCTCGCTGTAGTTCAGAGCCTTATGGTATCGTTCAATAAAGCGAGGAATGGGGAACAGGAATGGGCTTTGACAGCCTCTTATCCATTTAATACATAGGAAGACATTTGGGCTGTAAAATGGAACATTATGTCCTGCTCAGTGTTAAATTTTGTATTTAGTGTGTAAATAATAAAAGACCACACTCATTTCGCAGCCGGCAGCGTTCCATGTTCTTTTCAATAAACCCCTTTTCATTGCAATGAATTTTATCATCCGTCATGAATAGCCTGAGAAGACAGCAGCCGGAGCAGTACACCCATCCTCCCCTTTTGTGCATGACATAGAATGAAGACTCAAACAATGAATTTAAATTTGACAATTTTCCGGGATCAGAAGGTACGGCCGAGCGAAACGCGTGGAAAGGGAACCGAGGTTACGGGGGTAGATGAATACACAAGGAAGCCTGGTAAATTGTCCTAATAGCATGGAGCAAAACATGAATGAGGAGAGCTGCAATCTAGTCTTTTGAGGCATATGTCTATGTGTTCCAGGAATAGCTACAAGGGTACATGGCGTGGGCCAGATCTCTATTTCTATGCTAAGTAAGTTAAAGCGGTACACATGCATATCCTAGTCGATGCTTTCCGTGCCTGGAGATGCAAGCGCGTGCTAGGCTGCCTTCGCTCGGGGAGAGTTGTCTGGAAGAAAACATTTTCAAGAATCCACTTTACTGCCAATATCAATTTGGCAAAGCAGTAATTTCAGATAAATACAGTTAATGAGATGTACGCTACAGAGTGTACATTAACTACTGAGAGCCTCTAATTATAATTTATGGTAAACCAAAAGCTCATGATTTCCACAAAATGTTGGGGGTAGAGTGCACTCGTCAATGATTACATGGCGGAGATTCCACGGTCCTGGCGCCAGACCCATCTTAGGGCTTGTTCACACGACGTTTTTGTGATCTGTTTTACAGATCCACAAAATGGATCTAACAATTGTCAGTGTGATTAACATTGCTTTCAATGGCAAAAGCGCATCACTGTTCACACGAGTGATTGCCGATGCGCGTTTCGAGATGCACTTTTCGGATCCGTTGTAAGAATTGACATGTTAATTCTTCTTGCGTTTTACGCAAGAGAAATCCCCATAGGAAATAATGGAGCGCGCTTTTGGCATCCCGAAAGCGGTTCCAAAAGCGCAGCATACATTTGGGTGCGTTTTGGATCCGCTTTCGATGCCAAAAACGCATTGGATTTAAATTAAATATAAAATTTGAATATTATGTTTGGGTTATATTTAGTTTATAAATGTATATAAATGTATATTTATATAAATGTATATAATTATATATATAAACGTACGGTATATAATATATTTATATATAAATATACTTTTGTATAGTATTTATATATAATATAAATGTATATAATAGTATATAAATGTATATTTATATAAATGTATTTAAATATATATATATATATATGTATACTAAATATATATTTAGTTTATAAATATTTAGTTTATAAATGATTTAGTTTATAAAGGATTATTATTATTAATTCATTTACATGGGTGGGGTTTGAAAACTATTGGTTGATTTTTTTTTAAAAAAAATAGGGGGGGGGGGTCTAAAATCTTTGGTGTATGTACAGTTGATTGACACTAGGTAAAAAAAGGGTTTTTTCTTGATCATTGATAGGTTATATTATATTTAAATTGCAGTTTGATAGGTTGATTTAAATAAAGCATTGAAAAAACAGATCCAAAATACGGATCCATAAAACAGATGCAGAACGCATCCAATACACATCCAAAAAAAAGGGATCAGCTGTTGCCTTTTCTGGATCCGCGTTTTGGATGCAGTTTGCATCCAGTTTTCGCAAGTTAAAAACGGATCCGTAAAACGCATCCAAAACAGATCCAAAACGTCGTGTGAACAAGCCCTTAACAGCACTATGGGCCCCCGGGCAGAACACTGCAGTGGGCCCTGCCCAAATACATGACGTCAGACTAGGCCATGTCTCTTGTCACCCCAAAGCACACCCATATTATTATGTCACTTACTCTATGTCTGGACACCTGCAGCCTTCTGCCTACAAGTGTAATCGGCAGGGCAGGGAGCCTTCGGCTCCTTTCTCCACCATGGTTTTTAACTGTTTGCACGTTCTAAAAACATACAAACAGTTAACTAAGCAAAGCCAACCAAGGGATCCAGGATATGTTTCTTGTATTCCTGGGACATACATATACCACCTGGGGCCCCCATAATTGTGGGGCCCCCGGGCAACTGCCTAGTGTGCCCAATGGAAAAGATGGCCCTGCCTGGCGCCCGCTCTAGTTTCGTATGGCAGAGTTGATGCAAGAAGAACAAAAAAACTAATGGTGAAAAGCCTATTTTTAAACATGACATTAGGTAATGGACATGAATTCCCAAAGAAAAAGCTGAGGGATAATGGCCCTGACACAGGCAATAATAAGCCAATGCTTCATTCTCTGATTGGACAGGTTGAATATTCTAGTGACCTTCTCGAGGATGAAAGTATAAGTATTGATTGAAGCAATTAATGAGAGAGCAATAGACGAGGCATGAGAATTGTGAGAGTGAAGCTTGTCTAGATGGGATTCTCTAATAGAATCTCCACGCGGAAGAGTTTAGAAGGTTTCGATTCGGCCCTGCTCTGACAACTGGTTGCCAAGGTGATGTGTGGAGGTTTGGTGGATCCTTAAAACGCTTGTAGCACGTGGCTATGAATATTCATAAATTCGACATGTACCTGTAATGGTCTGCTTCCTGCAACACCCAAAGCTCCAACTGAATGACACAAGTTTGCCTATTGCTGTCGCCTTTCTCATAACTTTGGTCAAGGGTGAACATCTCAGCTGGCGCAAAGGGTTAGGTGCCTCACGCTAGTCCGCTGGTTAGAGGATGGAAGACCAAGCGAAAAATGATAGGGACTGAAGATATGGCTGCTATGAGCAACGTGCGTATCTCCAAATTAATGTATCCGGAAGCGAACGCCATGGAGTGGGATGAAGCAAAATTAGGTTGAAATTGGCAACAAATGTCAGTCGAGACAAATGTGGTACCAAGAGTGAGGTACAACATAGTCACACAGCTAGCAGTCTGAAAATCCTAAAGCTTCAGTACAGTTGTGATAGTCATCTATCTACCTACCTATCTATCCCATATCTATTTATCTAGCTGTCTATCTATCTATTTATCTCATATCTATCTATCTATTTATCTCATACCTATCTATTCATATTTCTTATATATATCTCTCACCTATCTATCTGTCTATCTCTCTCATATCTATCTCATACCTATCTTTCTCATATCTCATTTCTCATATATATTATTTTGTTCCTTCCTTTTTTGTCCTTCTTTATGTTCTTTCTTTTTCTTTCTTTTCTTGTTTTGTTTTTTTCTTCCTATCCGTCGGTCTCTATGAATATCTATCTATCTATCTGCTTATCTATCTATCTATCTCTCTAGGAGATCGTCCCAAACAAGGGAAAAGGGAGGACATGCGGCGCTCAGTGAGACTCCACCAAACCTCGGATTTACTCCAGATTGAGGTAATAAAACGGTTTATTTGAACTTGTGGAGGGAAGATATTCACCTCCTCTGTTTAAAAACAATAAAGGTCCTACGCGTTTCACATCTGAACTGATGCTTCATCAGGGGTCTGATGAAGAAGAGGTGAATATCTTCCCTTCACAAGTTCAAATGTACCGTTTTAATACCTCAAACTGGAGTAAATCCAAGGTTTGGAGTCTCACTGAGCGCCGCATGTCCTCCCTTTTCCCTTGTTTGGGACGATCTCCTATTGTGTCCTGCACTGAACGTTTTTTTGTCTGTGCAAGCAAAGGACTATAGGCTGCCATGATCTTTAGCTTCAAACAGAGCTTACATCAAATATACCCATACGAGTGTTGTGTCTCTATTGGAATAGCACAACTAATCCAGGTGAGAGCATTTACCTCATCCAGAGTTTAAGCTTCTGATTTATTGGACTTCACTATTGTGCGCCCTTGTGTCTCCTCTTTTTTCCTCTATCACGTATATCTATCTCTCTATCTATCTGTTTCATATCTATCTATCTATCTATCTATCTAACTATCTATCTATTTATCTTTCTATCCCATATCTATCTCATATCTATCTATGCCATATCTATCTATCTATCTATCTATCTATCTATCTACCCCTATCATTATCTTCTAAATCCCATATCTATCTATCTTATATATATCTATATATCTATCCCATATCTATCTATCTATCTATCTATCCCATATCTATCTATCTATCTATCTATCTATCCCATATCTATCTATCTGTCTCATATCTATCTGTCTCATATCTATCCATCTATCTAGAAAATAGAAAAAGACAGCACCACTAAAATAACAAATGTCGGGTACAAGCAGAGATGTCCACGTCACGGACAAAAATCAATAAAAAAGGAAAAATCGCTGCACTAAAAAAAACATTTAAAAAAAAAAACAAGATAGTGCTTTATTCCATGTCAGGCAAACGTTTGGCTCACACAAGAGCCTTTTTCAAGCTTGAAAAAGGCTCTTGTGTGAGCCGAAACGTCGCCTGACATGGAATAAAGCACTATCTTTTTTTTGAAAAATTTCCTGTGAGTGCAGCGGTTTTTCCTTTTTTATCTATCTATCTATCTATCTATCTATCTATCTCATCTATTCATATATCTTCTATCTATCTATCCCATATCTATCTATCTATCTCATCTATTCATATATCTTCTATCTCTCTATCCCATATCTATCAATCTATCTATCTATTTATTTATATATTCTATTATAAATACACCCAATCTCATATCTATGTTTCTTCTATCTATAATCTTTTATCAATCTATTTATTTGCCTCATATCCACCGTGTTTTTCCAAAAATAAGACAGGGTCTTATATTATTTTCATTTCCAGAAAAAGGGCTAGAGCTCATTTTTGGGGGAGGGCTTATTTTTTTAACACAACGGGGGCAGACACTGAATGCTGGGACCACATATATGAAAACTGTCTAGGTCTAAAATACACTCTATTGCCCATAGTAACCAAACAGAGAGACCCTCTCATTTTTCCAGAGCACTATATGAAATAAAAGCGGCGCTCTGATTGGTTGCTATGAGCTCTGATTGGTTGCTATGGGCAACAAAGTGAGTTTTAGACCTGGACAGTTTTCATACATGTGGGCCTTAGTTCCTTGGCAGCTGCTGTGGAACTACAAGTACCACCGTGTACTGTATATACAAACACATACGCACCATGGTTTTTGACTATAGGGTATGTACCTATAGTCAAAAACCATTGGTTGTGTGACTATTCTGTCAGAGCCTTATCCTGAAAGTGTGGCTGGCTTGGGAACTACAAGTCCCAGCAAGTCACAGTAGCCACACTTTAAGAGAAGTTATTGTTTGCGTGAGTGTATATGTATGTGTGTGTGGACATTGAACTTTCACTTACACATTGCACTCTATGGCCCGGGCTGAAGGACCTGCGAGTCATGTGACTGTGGCATCATCTCAGGTTCTTCAGCCTGAAAAAAACTGGGGTTTCCACAAAACCACCAGTCTAAGGCTATGTTCACACGGTTTATTTGCGGGGCGTAATTACGGCCCGCAATTACGCCGTGTGGACGGGAGCGGGGGGGCCGGCCCCACGCCGGCCCAAAGACTTTCTTTAACAGCGGCGCGTATACGCCGCGAGTAATTCCCCATGTCCTTATCTCCCCCGCGGTGGATTCGTCGAGCAGGAGAGGAGATGTAATCAATAGTTCTCTATGAGAAACTGTTGGATTTTCCGTAATGAAATGGGACGTATTCCAGCCGTAATTTGCAAAGTACGGCGCATAATTACAGACTGAAATACGTCCCATTTTAAGCCGGGTGAACATAGCCTAACAGGCTGTTTATCGGGGTGGGCGGGGCTGGGGAATGGCACTGCCCAGGAGGCGGGTACCAGGTAACATCACTCAGGATGTGCTGGCTAACTAGGGCTTATTTTTGGAGTAGGGCTTATATTCAGCGCCTGCTCCAAGAATCTGTGAAAATCAGGCTAGGGCTTATTTTTGGGGTACGGCTATTTTTGGAAAAACATGGTACCTATAATCTTTCTATCTTCTATGTTTCTATGTCTCATATTTTCTACCTACCTATCTATCTATCTATCTATCTATGTAATTATTTCTCTAATATTTATCTTTTTAAAAATTAAAAATGTATATTCTTCCATTTCTCTTCTTTACAATGTACAACATTTTCACGTAAAACATATCCCGTTGAATAACTAAATATCCAGACTATGAACAGAATAAAAGTCTGAAGAATATTTATATACACCTTTTGTAACTATCTGTATTTAAGACAAAGGCTTTAATTAAACTTCAGATCTCCCCCAATCACCATGCACAATGCTGTTTTGTGACTTGCTGTCAATGCGCCACCATTCAGCCATTTTGCTTACAGGCTTTTTAAAATCTCAGCAACAAAAAACATTCAAACAAAGTGGAGAAAAATGATAGAATTAATGAATCCTTGAGGTTCTATTGAGGTGCATAGTACAGAGAGAACACCGCTCTGCGCCTGGACCACAATGTACTCTCCGCAGAAGAGCGGGCGGCAGCCGTCGTTTGTCTTTGTTGCTCTAATGAAAAAACATTGATTTTAAAATAATGAACTACAGCAATAGGTAACACTATCTTTATCGTCTCTTCTCACCCAATACTGAAAAACTCCAACCCAGCTGAGAGCAACTGCGCACAATCTAATCCGCCTCCAGCTGGCAGATGTGAGATTAACTTGTGGTTTCTTAAAATTAAACACGGATCGAAGCCCTCACTGAACTCATGAGGTCCGGTCAACTCATCAGATGAAGATCACTCCGTGTCGCTGGGTCACTCTGACTGTAAAACAGTCTCCAAAAAAATGGGAATCTAGCAAGAGAACATAGAGTGACGTTTAATGACTATATTTACTATTTTGTCATAGGCAAACTTAAACTCTATCAGTTCTCTATCTATAAAGCACTAAAACTTACCTTTTATTAGAATTTTTTTTTATATTAATAAAAGTTACGTTTTAGTGCTTTATAGATTGAGAACTGATAGAGTTTAAGTTTGCCTATGGCAAAATATTAAATATACTCTGACTGTAAGACTCCTAGGCCTCTACATACAATCTTAGTAGAAAATCCACTGCACACCAATATGCTTTTAAAAGAGTAGATATTTTTAATTGTGACAACAGGGCACCGATCACTATAATATATATACCTAATTTCAAAAGAACATACTCAATAAATGTTTAACACAAAATGAAACAATTGTAACTAGATGTTGAGTTATAGCAACGTTTCGGCGAACTGCCTTTTTCAAGCAAACATCCAATGAAGGTAGTAAAGGTAAGATTGAGTACAATATTCTAGGCAATATTGATGGAGAAGGATGCTGCTCAATGAAGGTAGTAGGTGAGCGGTATATAAGGAGTAATGAAATCGAGCGAATATTAGGGCTATTAGAAGCCAGTGCAGCCTCAGACTTAGGGGTGTTGAGGCCAGCTAACGGCGT